>SJYA01001815.1:1003923-1110641 GCA_006410615.1 Neotragus moschatus
TTAATTTTAAGATTTGTTGAGTGTCTGTGACCGTTTGAGGCTCCCAAAGCAGGCATCCAGACTGAGCTGTCACTTCTCCCCTGTGGTTGACCTGATTCTGTCCATGTCCTGCTTAAGAGGGGTCAGTTAGAGAAGGGGGCACTTAAAAACATTCAGATACTATGATCTTCATTTTCTGAATGTTGAGCTTTAAGCCAACTTTTTCACTCTCCTCTTTCACTTTCATCAAGAGGCTCTTTAGTTCCTCTTCACTTTCTGCCGTAACGGTGGTGTCCTCTGCATATCTGAGGTTATTGATATTTCTCCTGGCAATCTTGATTCCAGCTTGTGCTTCTTCCAGCCCAGTGTTTCTCAAGATATGTTCTACATATAAGTTAAATAGTGAAAGAAAGTAAAGTCGCTCACTCGTGTCTGACTATTTGCGACCCCATGGACTGTAGCCTACCAGGCTCCTCCCTCCATGGGATTCTCCAGGCAAGAGTACTGGAGTGGGGTGCCATTTCCTTCTCCAACAAGCAGGTGACAATACATTAGTCTTGTTGTCTTTTCCCTGCTTGGAACCAGTCTGCTGTTCCGTGTCCAGTTCTAACTGTTGCTTCCTGACCTGCATATAGGTTTCTTAAGAGGCAGGTCAGGTGGTCTGGTATTCCCATCTCCTTCAGAATTTTCCACAGCTTATTGTGATCCTCAAAGCCTTTGGTGTAGTTAATAAGGAGATATAGATGTTTTTCTGGAACTCTCTTGCTTTTTCGATGATCCAGTGGATATTGGCAATTTGATCTCTGGTTCCTCTGCCTTTTCAAAATCCAGTTTGAACATCTGGAAGTTCACGGTTCATGTATTGTTGAAGCCTGGCTTGGAGAATTTTGAGGGTTACTTTTCTCGTGTGTGAAATGACTGCAATTGTACAGTAGTTTGAGCTTTCTTTGGCATTGCCTTTCTTTGGGATTCCAATGAAAACAGACCTTTTCCAGTCCTATGGCCACTGCTGAGTTTTCCAAATTTGCTGGCATATTGAGTGCAGCACTCTCACAGCATTATCTTTTAGGATTTAAATAGCTCAACTGGAATTCCATCACCTCCACTAGCTTTGTTCATAGTGATGCTTTCTAAGGCCCACTTGACTTACACATTCCAGGATGTCTGGTTCTAGGTGAGTGATCATACCATCGTGATGATCTGGGTTGTGAAGATCTTTTTTGTATAGTTCTTGTGTGTATTCTTGCCACCTCTTCTGCTTCTGTTAGGTCCATACCATTTCTGTCCTTTATTGTGTCCATCTTTGCATGAAATGTTTCCTTTGTATCGCTAATCTTCTTGAAGAGATCTCTAATCTTTCCCATTCTGTTGTTTTCCTCTATTTCTTTGCACTGATCGCTGAAGAAGACTTTCTTATCTCTCCTTCCTATTCTTTGGAACTGTGCATTCAAATGAGTATCTCTTTCCTTTTCTCCTTTGCCTTTCGCTTCTCTCCTTTTCACAGCTATTTGTAAGGAATTCTCAGACAACCACCTGCCTTTTTGCATTTCCTTTTCTTGGGGATGGTCTTGAGCCCTGCTCCTGTACAATGTCAGGAACCTCCATCCATAGTTCTTCAGGCACTCTGCCTATGAGATCTAATCCCTTGAATCTATTTGTCACTTTCACTGTATAAATGTAAGGGATTTGATTTAGGTCATACCTGAATGGTTTAGTTGTTTTCCCTACTTTCTTCAATTTAAGTCTGAATTTGGCAAAAGGAGTTCATGATCTTAGCCACAGTCAGCTCCTGGTCTTGCTTTTGCTGACTGTATTAAGCTTCTCCATCTTTGGCTGCAAAGCATATAATCAACCTGATTTCAGTATTGACCATCTGGTGATGTCCATGTGTACAATCGTCTTCTGTGTTGTTGGAACAGCAGGTTTGCTATGACCAGTGCGTTCTCTTGGCAAAACTCTTTTAGCCTTTGCTCTCCTTCATTCTGTACTCCAAGGCCAAATCTGTTACTCCACGTATTTCTTGACTTCCTACTTTTGCATTCCAGTACTGTATAAAGAAAAGGACATCTTTTCTGGGAGTTAGTTCTAGCAGGTCTTATAGGTCTTCATAGAACCATTCAAATTCAGCTTCTTCAGCATTACTGGTTCGGGCATAGACTTGGATTACTGTGATACTGGTTTGCCTTGGAAACGAACAGAGATCATTCTGCCGTTTTTGAGACTGTATCAAAATATTGCATTTTGGACTCTTTTGTTGACTATGAGGGCTACTCCATTTATTCTAAGGGATTCTTGCCCACAGTAGTAGATACGATGGTCATCTGAGTTAAATTCACCCATTCCAGTTCATTTTAGTTCACTGATTCCTAAAATGTCGATGTTCACTCTTGCCATCTCCTGTTTGACCACTTCCAACTTGCCTTGATTCAAGGACCTAATATTCCAGGTTTCTATGCAATATTGCTCTTTACAGCATCGAACTTTGCTTCTATCAACAGTCACATCCACAACTGGGTGCTGTTTTAGCTTTGGCTCCAACTCTTCAGTCTCTCTGGAGCTATTTCCCCACTGATCTCCAGCAACATATTGGGTACCTACCAACCTGGGGAGTTCATCTTTCAGTGTTTTTGCCTTTTCATACTGTTCATGGAGTTCTCAAGGCAAGAATACTGAAGTGGTTTGCCATTCCCTTCGCCAGTGGACCACATTTTGTCAGACCTCTCCACCNTCTGGAGCTATTTCCCCACTGATCTCCAGCAACATATTGGGTACCTACCAACCTGGGGAGTTCATCTTTCAGTGTTTTTGCCTTTTCATACTGTTCATGGAGTTCTCAAGGCAAGAATACTGAAGTGGTTTGCCATTCCCTTCTCCAGTGGACCACATTTTGTCAGACCTCTCCACCATGACCCGTCCGTCTTAGGTAGCCCTACAGGGCATGGCTCAGTTTCACTAAGTTAGACAAGGCTGTGGCCTATGTGATCAGATTGGTTAGTTTTCTGTGATTGTGGTTTTCAGTCTGTCTGCCCTCTGATGGAGAAAGATAAGAGGCTTATGGAAGCTTCCTGATGGGAGAGACTGACTGAGGGGGAACTGGGTCTTGTTCTGATGGGCAGGGCCCTGCTCAGTAAATCTTTAATCCAGTTTTCTAGTGATGGGCAGGGCTGTGTTCCCTCCCTATTATTTGACCTGAGGCCAAACTGATAATGCTATATTCAGTGCCCATAACTCTGCAGCAGGCCACTGCTGACCCATGCCTCTGCTGGAGACTCCTGGACACTCATGGGCAAGATCTTTAATCTTGAGCAGCGGCTGCCCCGGTGTAGGAGGGCTGAGAGGAGCTACTCCACGTTCAAGGTCAGGAGGGGTGACCTTGTCCAAGGTAAGGAGCAGCGGCTGCGCTTTGCTAGAGCAGCCGTGAAGAGATACCCCATGTCCAAGGTAAGAGAAACCCAAGTGAGACAGAAGGTGTTGCGAGAGGGCATTAGAGGGCAGACACACTGAAACCATACTCAGAGAAAACTAGCCAGTCTGATCACATGGACCACAGCCTTGTCTAACTCAATGAAACGAAGCCATGCCGTGTGGAACCACCCAAGATGGATGGGTCATGGTGGAGAGGTCTGACAGAATGTGGTCCACTGGAGAAGGGAATGGCAAACCACTTCAGTATTCTTGCCTTGAGAACCCCATGAACAGTATGAAAAGGCAAAATGATAGGATACTGAAAGAGGAACTCCCCAGGTCAGTAGGTGTCCNTAATAGTTTCCTTAAGATGTCCAATGTTTTGTTGGCATTTCTAGACTTCAAAGAAATAATAGAAAATATCTAGTCAAAACCCACTCCACTTCCTTCCTTTTATGCAGAGACACTGAGGTCCTGAATAGTCACATGCCCTGTCTGAGTTGTAGCAATGATCATCAGTTTCTGCCCTGGGGCTGGAACACAGGTACCCTAATCCCAGACAGAGCCTGGGTCTTCAAGCAACAATTTAAAACTACTTCCACACTCTTTTAATAGATTATAAAAATCATTCAATTTATGTTTCCAGTGTGAGTTCATACTCAATGAAACATCCCTATCTGACTTTAGTGCCCATTCACAAGTCTTAAAAAGCCTTGCACAACCACTTACTGGGTAGTTTTATAAACCACCTAGAGAAAATAGTGTCACTTAATTATCTAATGTAAAACTAGACCCTAGCACTGGTTCTTGATGTCCCCATTCCTTATAATTTCCTCCCCTCCACCCCACAAAATGTTACTTTCCCTCATCCTCCAAGAGGAAGCTGTATGTCCAAAAGTCCTACAGCCAGTTTGTTAAGTATGAAAGTAGGATTACCAGTACCTCCTTCAACTTCTGGGTAGGGCCATGTGGCAATCTGTCATGCTCCAGTATAAAGGCCATTAATAAAGAGAGGCATCCATTTAGCTAATAACTTAAAGCCTTATGGGTTGTCAAGGGAGTGGTAATGAACATTCTCAAACTGATGCTGCAGATTCAAGTTGGGACAGTCTGTTAATTTCATCCTAGGAATCAACTGCCTTAAACATATTCATGTCATTAAGCTAGGAAAACAGAGAGGTGCACAAAAACTTCTAAAGAAGAATATGCATCACTGCATTATTTGTCATATATAAAACTGGAAACAATGTGAATACCCAACAACAGAAGAATAGTTAAATAAACAAAGGCATATCCAAAATCTGCACCTNAAACATATTCATGTCATTTAGCTAGGAAAACAGAGAGGTGCACAAAAACTTCTAAAGAAGAATATGCATCACTGCATTATTTGTCATATATAAAACTGGAAACAATGTGAATACCCAACAACAGAAGAATAGTTAAATAAACAAAGGCATATCCAAAATCTGCACCCACAATTAAATAATATATTGAGGAATGTTCACAGACCATGGTAGAGAATAAAAGTTACAAGACAGAAGGGTCAGCATATACACCAGGGGGAAAAAAATGGAATCCTATAAACCAAAACATTTACAAGTAGTTATATATTCCTATTACCTACCTTTTATCACTGAAACAAAGACTTTGGATCACAGACTTTGCAATTCAGAGAAATATGGTTTGAATTGCTCTCTACATGTCTGCAATGTAACCCTGAACAAGTCACTTAACCTCTATACTAGCGTTTCATGCTGTGTGCACAATCCTCTGTCATGTCGGGCTCTCCAACTCCTTGGACTGTAGCCCACCAGGCTCCTCTGTCCATGGGATTATCCTGGTAAGAATCCTGGATTGGGCTGCCGTTCCCTTCTCCAGGGATACCAACGTTTCTTCATCTGTAAAATGAGGTTATTAATAACCTGCCTCTCGGGTTGCTCTGAGTTTTTATGAATTAGGCCATACATATACGTCACCTCATATTTTTACATGCGGTAAACAGTCAATAAATGGTAGCTATTTCAATTACTATATGATATTATACAATTGTTCCTTTTAAAATTAGGGGAAAAAATAAAGGTTATTAAAAAAGAAAAATCTTGGGACTAGCCCACCAGTCAGTGCGTGCTAAGTTGTTTCAGTCGTGTCCAACTCTTTGCAACCCCATGGACCAGAGCTCACCAGGCTCCTCCAACCATGGGATTATCTAGGCAAGAATACTGGAGTGGGTTGCCATTTCCTTCTCCAGGGGATCTTCCCAACCCAGGGATTGAATCCGGGTCTCCAGCATTGCAGGCAGATTCTTGACTGTTTGTTCCACCAGGGAAGCAACAACGTGAAACTTACTAAAACTTCTACTTAAAATTCTCTGATCGAGGCTATAAGGTTCTCAAAGCGAAACTACTACTCAGCCTTTTACAAGAGGTTTGCTGCTCTCCATCCTTGAGGGCGGCAGTACTGGCTCAAGCATCGCCACACCCAGCACACATCTTCCACGCACTCGGTGTTCAAAAGAACGAGTAAACTGAAGCACATCGACAGACGTTAAAACCAGAGCTGGAAACTATGTTATCAGAAGCATCAAGCAATACAGTTCCCAAAAGCTGAAAAGCAACACCAGAAGTCAGAGAATATGTGCACTCTGACTATACTTAACATTTAACACATGGTCTCTTTACCATTAAAAAAAATAATCAACAGAGAATCTCATTTATGATAGTCTTTTTTATTCCTGAAAGCTGTCAGTTCATCATACTCCAAAATTATGTCCTCTAATCTTCCATTTTTCTTTCATCTAGTTGTTTCATTCCTCTGTTAATCATTCAGTAGAAATTTACACGTTGAGAACTGAGAGAATAAAGATCTTTAAAACTGTCTTCGCCTGTAAAGAATATCTAATTTTAGTTTAAAAGACACATTTCAGAGAGAAGAAATACTATTTAAATAATGCCAGCAAATGAACAGGTGGGACAAGTCAGGTATCTGTTATCATCACCTAGTTTCAAATATCCACCAAAACACACACACACACTGAGAAAAACTACTTTAAATGTTCCGCTATCATGAATCAAAGAATTTCTGAGAACAAGGAAAACAGCGCACTCCAGCAAAGCCGCTACTGCTGGTGGGCGAGGGGGTGGTGGTGGAGCATAAAAGTTGTTTACAAATTCCCTAAGGCATTTTATTCTTCCAAAACAGCATAAGCAGTAAATAACCTTCTAGATAAATATAAACTACCTGCAAGTGTTATAAAATGCTAAAACTTCTATCTTGAGACTGCAACATTGAAGTTCAAGATAGATAAATAGTTGTACCAGAGGGAAATAAAAGTAAAAAAATATTCAGCCTCAAAAAAGTAGTTGTGATGGAAAAAGCAAAGATGGGAGACCAGTCACTCTCTCAAAGTTCACTTGCCACTTATTTATAAATTCCCTTGTGGCTCAGACGGTAAAGTGTCTGCCTACACTGCGGGAGACTCGGGTTCAAGCCCTGGGTCGGGAAGATCCTCTGGAGAAGGAAATGGCAACCCACTCTAGTACTCTTGCCTGGAAAATCTCATGGACGGAGGAGCCCGGCAGGCTACAGTCCACGGGGTCACAAAGAGTTGGACATGACTGAGCGACTTCACTTCATACACTTATTTAGCATCTATGCCAGGCCCTGTGCTAAATTCTGGGGAAAAGAGTAATGAGCAAGACATATACAGACTCTTGTTCTCCCTTAGAAGCTAACATAAAGGAGAAATCCAACAGAAAAAGAACCACATGCATCAATATGTTGAACCCAAGGACTTCCTGGGGGGCCCAGAGGTTGGGAACCCAGCTGCCAATGCAGGGGACATGACCCTGGGCCTGGTACGATTACAGGTGCCATGGGGCAACTGAGCCCATGCGCCAGAGCCCCACGCTCTGCAACAACAGAAGCCACAGCAATGAGAAGCCAGCTTGCTGCAACCAGAGAAACCCGCTCGCCACAACTAGAAAAGCCCGCTTGCTGTGACTAGAGAAAGCCTGCATGCAGCAACCAAGGTCTAGGACAGCCAAAAAATAAACTAAAAATTTTTAAAAAGTATGTGGAACTAAACATTCCTGTCTATTTATAAAGCCACTCAGTAGTAATAAAAGTTAACAGCTGTTCTTTAAATAAACAACTAAGTGACTACCATGGTCTATTGTAATGCCAATCACAGAAGCACGTGAGTTCTGACCCTTGAGACTTCACAACGCAGGTGCTTATACATATACAAATAATTTTGATATAAGAAATAATGTAATAAAAAAAACTGCATGACTTTCTAAGGAAGTACTGAGGATAAAACAACTTTATCTGCCAAGGAAATAGAAGTCTAGGGAGTTTTCCTGGTTTGTTCAAACTAGGGGGCCTATTGAGGCAGGAAAATAAAGCCAGTAATTCTCTAGGACTTACAAATCACTGTCTAACGAAACGATGTTTTTGACAGTGTGGCCAAAACTTAAAAGACAATTTTAAGTAAAGTTCTTTACACATTAAAAAAAAAAAAAAAAACTTTATCTATTAGGGGATTCAAGTCAGGCAAGGCGTCACATCAATAACCTGTGGCTTAAAAAATTAAAAGGAGTTTGCCAGGCAAATAACTTCAGATGAGGAGAAAACCACAGTAAGTAAAGTCACAGCTCAGGGTACAGAACAGAGAATGGAAAATGGGTCTGGGTAACTCAGTTTATTTAGGAGTCAGTATATTACAATGGTATATTTATACAATTTAAACAGTTACCATGGAAAGTTTGTTGCTCTTTAGTCGCTAAGTCATGTCCGATTCTTTGCAACCTCATGAACTGTAGCCCAATGGAGAAGGCGATGGCACCCCCTCCAGTACTCTTGCCTGGAAAATCCCATGGGCGGAGAAGCCTGGTGGGCTGCTGTCTATGGGGTCACACAGAATCGGACACGACTGAAGTGACTTAGCAGCAGCAGCAGGCTCCTCTGTCCATGGGCTTTTCCAGGCAACAATACTGGAGTGGGCTGTCATTTCCTACTCCAGGGATGGAACTCATGTCTCCTGTATTGGTAGGCAGGTTCCCTCTTACCACGAGCCACCACGNTCGGACACGACTGAAGTGACTTAGCAGCAGCAGCAGGCTCCTCTGTCCATGGGCTTTTCCAGGCAACAATACTGGAGTGGGCTGTCATTTCCTACTCCAGGGATGGAACTCATGTCTCCTGTATTGGTAGGCAGGTTCCCTCTTACCACGAGCCACCACGGAGGCCCATGGAAAGTTTGGACCTTGGTAAATTAATAAAAAGGACCTTGGTAAAATAATTTTTAAAATTTATAGTCCTATAATTAGGTCTGTAGTATAGAAAAAGAACTGATAGCAGTGTGACGTTTAAAAGTGTAAAGGACCAGAGCAAAAAGACCTGTTTTTAAAGGCTACTACAACAGGCCAGGGTAGAGGTGATAAAAACCAATAGTAAGAAGGGAGAAAAAGGAATTACAGAATAAGCATCTTGAGGGACTGACGATATAAGTGTCTTGATGGAGGTAAAGGAGAAAGAGCGATGATGGCATTATTCAAGGTAGGCGACAGACGAGCACTGCCATGTATGGGGAGGGCATATAATGAGCTACACTTTAGATAAGCTGAATCTTGTATTTTTATTTGCAGGATAAAATACACTCCTTCCCATTCCACAATAACAATTATCCATTCAACAGTTTATTTTTGAAGTGCTTACCATGTATCAGATACCATTACAAATGCTGGAAATACAGCAAAGTCCCTGTCCATGGAGCTTACATTTTAGCCTCCTCTTATGATACAGTGATGGGAACACTATTCTACAGTAAAAGGAACAGTGAGGAAATAGGGCAAGGCTGAAAATATGGGCATATAATAGATAATCCATGTGATTTCTTCAAAGTGAAGCTTCAAGGTAAATGTTTTAAATTCAAATTGCAACTGAAAAAGAAAAGTGGTCTTTTTTTGGTAATGAATAAGCACCTGATAATTTTCATGTTTGATATGCTTGATTTTCATGTATCAGTTTTGCTTACACAGGAACATATGTGGCTAATTTTCTTAAAAGGGTGTGTGTGTGTGTGTGTGTTCAGTCTTATTTGACTCTTTGTGACCCCATGGCCTATAGCCTGCCAGGCTCCCCTGTCCATGGAATTCTCCAGGTAAGAATACTGGAGTGGGTTGCCATTTCCTCCTCCAGGGGATCTTCCTGATCCAGGGCACAGAGGGATGGATCCCACGTCTCCTAGTGGCTCTCGCAGTGATAGGCAGATTTTTTACTATTGAGCCACCTGGGAAGCTAGCTACACCAACCCAATAACACTAGGAGGTATGCTCTTTGGGAAAGTACTAAAAATTAAAAGGCTACCGCGTCATACAAACTGAGCATGGTTCAAACTGCTTCAAAATTATTAATATTCTTCTCTAAACTCTAAAGTTTCTTTTCTACTTGTCCATGAGAAGCAGCTTTGCTAAAACAAAGTTGACTGTGACCTCTGATTATGAAATATTTAATTGTAAGAGAATATTTTATTCAAAGTACACAGTATTTCTGCCTATGTGTTAATCTTTTTAATCTCTCAAACAGGCTCCTGCTGCTGCTGCTAAGTTGCTTCGGTCGTGTCCGACTCTGTGCAACCCCATAGACGGCAGCCCACCAGGCTCCGCCGTCCCTGGGATTCTCCAGGCAAGAACACTGGAGTGGGCTGCCATTTCCTTCTCCAATGCATGAAAGTGAAAAGTGAAAGTGAACTCGCTCAGTCGTGTCCGACTCTTTGTGACCCCGTGGACNCAGCCCACCAGGCTCCGCCGTCCCTGGGATTCTCCAGGCAAGAACACTGGAGTGGGTTGCCATTTCCTTCTCCAACTTCAATTCCTTGACAAACACTTTATTTTCTACTATTTTCAATGAGATTAGTGAATACATCCTATAGCTAGGTTATCTGTTCTTTGTTACACCACCTTTTGTCAACTTCCCATCACTCTCAGGACCTCTCAGTTCCCCCAAGGTTACTACTACCAACTTCCTTATCTTTTACCGCATCACTGGTCACTGCCTGCACCAATGATTCCCTACAAAAGCAGAAAAGACCCTTAGGGGCCTTCTGAAAATTTGTGAGGACATTTTTGGTTGTCACAGTAAGTGGGATAGAAGGGAAGGTATTTGATGGATGGGGACTATTGATCCTAGCAGTCCTAAAATGTACGAGACATCACTGGACAACAAACTGTCTGGATCCCTTAAGGTTTCAAAAGACTCCACTGGACACTGAGTAGGTGAAAAGCCTGCGTATGACCATCTTAGTCTAGGACTTTACTACATATAACATTTGTGTTAGTGAAGACTGAATTTTCCAGAAGTGCAGCTATCATGTAGATTGAGGAAAGATTCCACTTTGTAACCAAAAACTGTTCACAACTTGCGAGAAATTAGTTTGTCGATGACAATGGCACTTATGGTATTTGACTGCCAATGTAGTCCATCTGAACTTAGCCTGCATTTTTGCCATCACACTCACAGTGATTTCTGTGGCCTGGTGCAACATGCCAGCAACTGATCAGTACTTCACTGTGTCTGCTAATGTAATCATACTTGAGCACTTACATATTTAAATAGCAGACATGTCATTTTCTAATAAAATACTTATTGTACCTTTATGCTTCAACTAGAGCAGTAGACTGCTTTTTAAAAATTATGTTTATGGGTATTTTTTATTGACTATAAATCTTCAGGATATTACAGGAGACTTTCATATTTGTTATAAAAAGGGGACACTGGGGTGGAAAGGTTTAAAATCACTGGCCTACACATTAGCCTCCACGTGCTTGGACTACTGAAGAGGTCTCCTGACTGACAGCTTAGATTCTCTACACTGCCTTTTCCAAAGTATCTACAGATGTTAAAAAAAAAAAAAAATCACCCATATTATTTCTATCTTCAAAATACCACAGGGTTCCAACTGCCTTGCAAATCAATCCAGGACTGAGATTTTT
The DNA here is from genome assembly GCA_006410615.1 of Neotragus moschatus. Taxonomy (NCBI): domain Eukaryota; kingdom Metazoa; phylum Chordata; class Mammalia; order Artiodactyla; family Bovidae; genus Neotragus; species Neotragus moschatus. The sequence goes on from SJYA01001815.1 coordinate 1,015,302, forward strand.
ACAATTCTCCATAAAGAGATGAGCTCTACCCAACCTAATATCTTATCTGCTTTACATTGCAGACAGAACACTCCATTCTGAAAGGCTTATTTCTGGGAACTATAATCAATATTTTATAATAACCTATAAGGGGAAAGAATCTAAAATACATATATATATCTGTATGAGTGTATATATATACATATCTGAATCACTTTGCTATATACCTGAAACCAGCACAACACTGTAAATCAACTACAATTTTCTTTTTAAAGTTGAATAATGAAAAAAAGAGAAAGAAAGCCTTATTTCTAAGGAGTCAGCAAGTCACAGTAGAAAGAGTATTAGGGGACTTCCCTGATGATCCAGTGGCTAAGAGTTCACACTCCCAATGTAGGGGACCCTGGTTCAATGCCTGGCCAGGGAACTAGATCCCTCATGCCACAACTAAGAGTCTGTTCATTGCAACTAAAACCCAGCACAGCCAAATACATAAATAACAGAGAGCATTAGGATTTAGAACCCTAGGTCTGCCACTTATTAGGTGAAGTATCCCGGATGAGTTACCACTTTCTGAGTCTCTGTCTTCTCATTTAAGTGACAACTGAAAAGGACCTTGCTCACAGGGTTGCCGTGTGGGATGAATCAGATACAGCAAGAACTCAAAGAGTTTGCTACTTCAAACCTTTATCTGTTTTGTTCATTTACTCATTCCAAGGATGATACCTGGTAGGCATCCAGCAGTAGTCAAGAAATGTCTGTTGAATGGAAGCATATTGCTTTCTGAAACCTTTCCAGCCCATCTGACTCTGTTCCAGAAATTTATCAGTTAATCAGTTAAGAATAAGTTGAGTGTTCCTTTGTGCATGCTAAGCTGCTTCACTCTTTGCAACCCCATGGACTACAGCCTGCCAGGCTCCTCTGTCCTTGGGATTCTCCAGGCAAGAATACTGGAGAGGGTTGCCAGGCCCTCCTGCAGGGGATCTTCCCGACCTAAGGATCTAACTGGTCTCTATCGACCTCTGCATTGGCAGATGGGTTCTTTACCACTAGCGCCACCTGGGAAGCCGCACAAATTGAGTGNGCCAGGCTCCTCTGTCCTTGGGATTCTCCAGGCAAGAATACTGGAGAGGGTTGCCAGGCCCTCCTGCAGGGGATCTTCCCGACCTAAGGATCTAACTGGTCTCTATCGACCTCTGCATTGGCAGATGGGTTCTTTACCACTAGCGCCACCTGGGAAGCCGCACAAATTGAGTGTTTACTAGAAGAACAGGGCTTCCCTCAATTGGTAAAGAATCCCTCAGTTAGTAAAGAATCTGCCTGCAATGTAGGAGACCAGGATTCAATTCCTGGGTCGGGAAGAACCTCTGGAGAAGGAAATGGCAACCCATTCCACCATTCTCACCTAGAGAATCCCATGGACAGAGGAGCCTGGCAGGCTACAGTCCATGGGATTGCAAGAGTCGGACACAACTTATTGACTAAACCACCACCACAGAAGAAAATACCTAGTCTCTGCTCTTAAGAAACAAAAAACTCTGGAAAATGACAGGGCAACATAAAAGATGTCACAAGACTGTGTATGACTAATGAACAGCAAGGACATTAAGTGCACTGTATCTAAGGGCAAGACACATTACTGTGGGTGGAATCAGGATGGAATGCGATGTGAGAGATATATGAGCCAAGTTTCCAGATTTTTCTCCAATTAATCCATTCTTCTCACACATAGCTTGAGAGAACTTTACAGTAACCCAAACCTGTCTCTCCCCTAAAGCTCACCAAAACGGTACCAATGTCCTCAGCATTCGCCTACCTGTTTATGTGTGGCTTACCAGAAGTTTCCATGTCCTGGTCCCCATCATACCAGGAGAACACAGATCAATAAGGTAGCCACTAACTACATGTGGCAACTGAGTACATGAAATGTGTCTAAACTGAAAGGTCCTGTTAGTGTAAATTTCACTGGATTTCAAAGACTTGGTACCAAAAAAAAAGTGAACCATCTCATAATGTTTATTTGACTTCACGTCAAGACATCACTGTGGACATACAGAATTAAATAAGAACACACTGTTAAAATTAAATCCACCTACTAATTTTTCATTTTTTAATATGGCTATGAAAAACCCGTATATAATGGGCTTCCCTTACAGCTCTGTCGGTAAAGAATCTGCCCGCAATGCAGGAGACCCGGATTCGATTCCTAGGTCGGGAAGATCCCCTGGAGAAGGAAATGGCAACCCACTTCAGTATTCGTGCCTGGAGAATCCCATGGACAGAAGCCTGGCAGGCTACAGTCCATGCAGTCGCAAGAGTCGGACAAGATAGCGATTTAACTACTACGGAAAATCTAAGAACACATATGCGGCGGACTTCCCAGGAGGTCCAGTGGCTGAGAATCTGAGTTCCCAACGCAGGGGACACAGGTTCCAATCCCTGGTCAGGGGACTAGACCCCAGGTTCCACAACTAAAGAGTTCACTGCTGCTGCTACTGCTAAGTCGCTTAAGTCGTGTCCGACTCTGTGCGACCCCATAGATGGCAGCCCACCAGGCTCCGCCGTCCCTGGGATTCTCCAGGCAAGAACACTGGAGTGGGCTGCCATTTCCTTCTCCAATGCATGAAAGCGAAAAGTGAAATGAACTCGCTCAGTCGTGTCTGACTCTTTGTGACCCCGNGGACACGATTGAGCGACTGAACTGAACTGAACTGAAAGAGATAGTCATCACCACCCACCACAGTTTAGGATATTCTACAGAACATCCTTTTTACAAAAGGTATAAGGAGAGCAGTGTGTAATCCTATGTCTCTCAGTATTGATAACAGTTTATGTAGCAGGAAGAGAAGGGAAAACTAGCTAATTTGGATTTTATCATCAAACAGATGATTAGGTGTTTAAAATGACTATTTGTTACTCTTGTAATCACTTGCATATTTGCTAAAATGTTCATTCTCTAGAACTTCAGTAGGATGACGATGAAATGATCTGCCTTCTCCTTAATGATATTCACTGAACTGTCACACAGCTGAAGAGTGATTTCAGACTGTATTTCTAATCTTACAGATTTAGAAAACAACAACAACAAAAATGAATCTAAAGGAAATCACTAGAGATAAGTCAAACAAAAGCATGCTTTCATTTTTTAACTCCAATGTGTATTTTCAAGCTGACTGCCAACAGCTGGAAAGCTGGGGTTGGCCTATGTCAAAGGCAATAAACTAAGTGCCTTTCGTGGGGGTGTTCACTGTCTAATCATGGAAAATGGGTATCAGCATTGTGTGGTTTTGTCTAACGGTCCCCGAGCAGCATCTGCAGCTCAGGTGCCAGCTAGAGATAATCCCATGAAAGAAAACCTGGCACCAGCACCCATATGTTATTTTCTGGATCCAATTTACATTTTGTGCTTTTGTTTAGCTGAGCCAAAACAGCATAAACAATGCCAAACCCAGTTTTCTGATTATTTTCAGGCTGATTGAATCTGGCACATGACATGGTTTTATCTAATTAACCCACATGTGGTACAAAACAAAACAAATTTGAAATGGAAAGCTCCTTCTACCTTTGTTGAAAGACTGAGGTGAATATATAATTATTTTTTTCCTTGTCTCCCAGCCAAATTTATAGTTGAGAGAGGTGGCCTTTTTCTACAAGACAGCAAAACAAGTTTTGTGTTATTACCTCACTATTATAATGAAAATTTATTGTGTTCTACATTTTTCCAAATCCAGCCCTTCCCTTGTCTCTCTCTGTCTGCAAAGGAGAAGAAGTGTGCGGAAGATAGGTTCCTAATTGTGGTATGGTAAGAAATGTATTTGTTCTTTGTCCTGTGGTCTCTGGCACTATGCTCCTAAAACACTTGGGATTTCCAGGGAGAAGCACCTTTTGTTACTCCTAGGGAGTTGCTTCTGAGTCCCTCTGAATTTAAACTAGTAAGGTGATTTAGGGTGGGTGCCGGAAGCCAGAGTAAGGAATCCCACCCGTGACAAGGTCACGAGGCAGGAGGTTTTGGTGCAAGGACGAGTCAGGTTTTCCCCCTGGCATTTCCTGAGCATGTACCCCCCCCTAAAATAAGAATCTGCCTGCTTTTCCACTCTTCTGACATTCTCTGGAAAAAGTCAACTCAGGGAGTGTTTCAATCCAAAAACCCCTCTGATGGCTTTCTAGCCTGCCTGCAAGACTCTTACAGATGCGCATGTGATTGTTTGAGGCCTCCTGACTGCGGGAGGCACAGGAAGCTTAAAACATCCTAGGAATGTAGGGGCTTCCGAGGAGTCAAAATCATTAGAATAGGACTAATGAAAGGTTTCATTTGTTGGGCCAATACTTGCTGCCAAATTTTCATATCTTTTATTTGTTGATATAGTTGGTATGTAGAAAAAACAAGTAGCAACATTAGATCTTTAAGTTAGGTACCTTCTCTGTTATAACCCACCACACCTTTGTTCTATAGAGATGTAACTTTAGTGCTTTAAGGAGATGCAGATTATAGAAAAACACTTCAGGGGAAACGAGATTAACATTCATTAAAGAAGAGAGCCAAAAAGTGTTAGCAAGCCTCTTGGCCAGAAGATAATGTAAATCACCTGAGACCTTTTGTATACAAAAAGATATAGCTGCCCCTGCGTGATTCTGTATCTTCCATTATGTAAAATTTAGGGTATATAAACACCTTTTTAAATAATAAAGTGGGAGAGGGTTTTTGCACAAGCCTGGCCTCCCCCGTGTCTCTTTCTCTTGCTCCCTCTCCCTCCCTCTAATTTCAAGTTGAATTCCCATCTGGGGCGTGGAGGTTCACCAAGTCTACTTACTTGCCCAGGCTTCTGAAGACCTGCGTGAGAGGAAGCCCAAGGCGGGGGCACTCTCTGATATTCAAGCCGGCGCCTGTGGCCCACTGTAGACGTGCAAGCTCCTTGTCTGGAACTTTATTGGCTTTCCACGTAAACCAAGTTATTCAGCCTCTTTTCTCCATCTTAATTTTCCCACTATACTATTATTCCCTAATCTTATATTTCTGAATAAATAAGTTTTTCCTCGCCTATCCGTCTCCCCTTCGAATCACTCTGATCCACCAGGGCTGGACCCCGACAGGTGGGGCCCCTAGTAGTCTTCCCAGCTAGCCCTAGTGGTAGAGAACCCACCTGCAAAGGCAGGAGACATAAGAGAAGTGGGTTTGATCCCTGGGTCAGGAAAATCCCCTGGAGAAGGAAATGGCAGCCCGTTCTAGTATTCTTGTCTGGAGAATTCCATGGACAGAGGAACCTGGTGGGTTACGTACGGTCCATGGGGCTGCAAAGAGTTGGACATGACTAAGTAACTGAGCACACACACCCCATACACCCTGGGTAACCTTAGGGTGAGGAGAGTCGAAGGGATTAGAAATTTGAAACTTTTAGCCCCACCCACCAACCTCTTCATCTTCTGAATATCTGTGACTCTCCCCAAATTTATATGTTTAAATCTTTTTTTTTATTGCCACCCCTGGGGTATACACCATGTTATATATTCCTCACCCCTTAGTGTAGGTGGGACTTGTGAACATGATGGAAGAGAAGGAGTTTTCCCTGGTGGCTCAGACAGTAAAGCTTCTGTCTACAATGTGGGAGACCTGGGTTTGATCCCTGGGTGGGGAAGATTCCCCAGAGAAGGAAATGGCAATGCACCCCAGTACTCTTGCCTAGAAAATCTCATGGACGGAGGACCCTGGTGTCCATGGGGTCACAAAGAATCAGACATGACTGAGCGACTTCCCTTTCACTTTCACTTTCAATCAGTTGACTTTTGGCTAATTAAAATGGATGTTAGCTTGGTCAGGCCTGATCAAATTAAGTCAGCCCTTGAAAATTCAAATTGAGAAAAGTTTGAAATGAGATATTGGAAGCTCTCTTTTTGACCTTGTAGTAGCAAACTACCATCTTCCTCACATGGCAGGAAATAGTAAGTGGCCTCTAAGAGATGAAGGCCTCTTTCCTTTTATCACAAAGAACTGAATTCTGCTAACAACCAGTGGGTTTGAAAGAGGACTCTGAACCTCAGATTAGATTGCTGTCCTGGCTGACATTTTGATTGCAACCTTGGTAAATGTCAAAGGTGGTAGTCAGTAGGTGGGGTCTTTTGGAGGTGATTAGGTCATGAGGGTGCAGCCCTCATGAATGGGGTTCAGTTCAGTTCAGTCGTGTGTGACTCTTTGCCACCCCTTGAATCGCAGCACGCCAGGCCTCCCTGTCCATCACCAATTCCCGGAGTTCACTCAGATTCATGTCTATCGAGTCAGTGATGCCATCCAGCCATCTCATCCTTTGTCGTCCCCTTCTCCTCCTGCCCCTAATTTCTCCCAGCATCAGAGTCTTTTCCAATGAGTCAACTCTTCACATGAGGTGCCCAAAGTACTGGAGTTTCAGCTTTAGCATCATTCCTCCCAAAGAAATCCCCGGGCTGATCTCTTTCAGAATGGACTGGTTGGATCTCCTTGCAGTCCAAGGGACTCTCAAGAGTCTTCTCCAACACCACAGTTTAAAAGCATCAATTCTTCAGCGCTCAGCCTTCTTCACAGTCCAACTCTCACATCCATACATGATTACTGGAAAAACCATAGCCTTGACTAGACGGACCTTAGTCGGCAAAGTAATGTCTCTGCTTTTGAATATGCTATCTAGGTTGGTCATAACTTTTCTTCCAAGGAGTAAGCGTCTTTTGATTTCGTGGCTGCAGTCACCATCTGCAGTGATTTTGGAGCCCCAAAAAATGAAGTCTGACACTGTTTCCATTGTTTCCCTGTCTATTTCCCATGAAGTGATGGGACTGGATGCCATGATCTTCATTTTCTGAATGTTGAGCTTTAAGCCAACTTTTTCACTCTCCTCTTTCATTTTCATCAAGAGGCTTTTTAGTTCCTCTTCACTTTCTGCCATAAGGGTGGTGTCATCTGCATATCTGAGGTTATTGATATTTCTCCCAGCAGTCTTGATTCCAGCTTGTGTTTCTTCCAGCCCAGCGTTTCTCATGATGTACTCTGCATATAAGTACATCTTAAATGGGGTTAGTGACTTTATAAAACAGATTCCTCAGAACACTTCAGCCTAGTCTGCCACGTGAGGCTACAACAAAAAGTCTATGACCCAGAAGAGGGTCCTCACCCAGCTCGGCTGGTGTCCCAATCTTGGGCTTTCTGACTTCCGGAACTGTGAGCAATGAATTTCTAAGCCACCCAGTCTGTGGTATTTTGTTATTGCAGCTTGAATGGATTAGGACAGTATCTTTAATCCTTATTTCCTTGCTAGATAGTATCTTCCTTTAAAATACCCAATGTTGCCTATTATACAGAATGAAGTAAGCCAGAAAGAAAAACACCAATACAGTATTCTAATGCATATATATGGAATTTAGAAAGATGGTAATGATAACCCTGTATGTGAGACAGCAAAAGAGAAAAAAAATAAAATAAAATACCCAATGTTACCTAGAGAGTGTAGAGAGCAGTAGAGAGTTAGAGGGATTAGATTTGAAGCCTGATTTGGGAACTGATGTAGTACAGGAACGAACATAGTGCCTAACAATGTTTGATTCTCCAGAGGATCTTCCCCAAGATTGAACCTGAGTCTTCCATACTGCAGGCAGATTCTTTACCACCAGGGAAGCCCCAGTGTGTTTGTGTGTGTGTGTGTGTGTGTGTGTTTGTGTGTGTGTTCATTCTGAGTTGCTTACTTCATCTTTAAAACTAAGAAACTAACATTCTTCACATAGTAGAAGTAGTCGGAATAAATAATGAGATACCAAATGGAAAATTTCTTTTTAGATTCTCAATGCTTCTGTAAAGAACATTTATATTATCTATAAAAATGATAGACCTAATCACTTCCAAAAGACCCCACCTACTGATATCACCACCTTTGGTGTTTACTGAGGTTGCAATCAAAGTTTCAGCCAGGACAGCAATGTAATCTGAGGTTCAGGGTCCTCTTTCAAACCCACTGGTTGTTAGCAGAATTCAGTTCTTTGTGATAAAAGGCAAGAGGCCTTCATCTCTTAGAGGCCACTTAGTATTTCCTTGCATCTCATTGTTACAATACCATTTGTAGATCCAAATTATCCGGTATGTCATTGTTCACTAGTTACATAACAATTATTTTAAACAAAAAACACCTTAGGATTTCCCGTGTGGAATAATGACATCTGGCTCTGAAATCGAGAAGTAAATGGGTAGGAGAGGTTTTACAGAAAATGAAACAGGTTCACAGGACTCTCATAATTCATTTCAAGGTCATGTTCCCTTTAAGAAGAAGAGACAATATGGTAACTTTCTTGTCTAAAATTCCCCAAATAACCAGTATCAGTCATCTCCTTAGAACACAGTTTAGCATTCTGGCCAGAATTAAACATCTGGTCTGAAGCACAGACTGTGAATGGTAACTGAGAACTAATCTGCCTATTACTATTTATAACAGGATACGTTGATTGCTTCATTTATTTTCCTCAGGGATTTAAAACTCAACTGTAGAGTTTCATAAGCCAGAAGCACATATTTCTTGGATTAAATACACCCTGAAAGGGAATAACAGCATGATAGCCTGAAGTCTTTTGCCTTAGAAAAATCATTGTTGACAAACACAGCGTGGAAATAGAAAAATACATACCATGTTTTGCTTGGGTCTTGACTTCGTTCTTGTGGCCAAATTCTGCATAAGTATGTGAGGTTTTGAGAAGTGTGTTGCATTGTTTTAACCTAAATTGAGCCCCCAAACCTTTATTGAATACTGACATTGTACAAACTGTACTGCTTTTCTTGCATTTTACATGTCCTCCCTAGATTATAGCCATGATAATTTATTTATTATTTCTAATTATTTATTTTGGCTGTATTGGGCCTTTATTGCAGTGCTCAGTCTTTCTCTAGTGGAGGTGATGGGCGAGGGGGCGGCTTCTCTAGTTGTAAGGCAGGTGTTTCTCCAGTTGCCCTGAGCCAAGTGGAATCTTAATTTCTCGACCAAAGATCAAACTTGCATTCCCCACACTGGAAGGCTGATTCTTAACCATTGCACCACTAGGGAAGTCCCCAAGATAAATCATTGAAAGCAAAAGGGACTTAGGGTAATGTGGGTTTGGTTTTCAAAATATTTTCATTTTTTACAACACGGTGCCACAAAACCCATCCCATTAGTGTGATGTCCCTATACTCCACCTGAAAGAACAATGTGAACTTTTGGGGTCACCTACACAGGATCCAAAGAAATGATACCCTGACAAACAGACACAACAGATACGTGTTTGGAAGGAGTTCCAAAAGCACTGTCTCAACAGTTAGATGTTTCTCATATCAGTACATTTATATATATATATATATCTTTACTCTTCCCACATTCCCCTGAAAAGTGCCAGGTATTAAATTCACCCCCAGAGCCCCTGTTTTAGGGCATTCTGTGTAAATATTTCATCATCCTTTCCTCACGGACCAGCTGATGATTCTTCTGCTATACAGTACAATGCCTACTCTATCACAAGCTACAAAAAAGCCCAAATTGTCATTCTGCTTGCACACAGCCCTGTGGTCTTAGCCTAATGTTCTGAGAAATGATTTCCTAGAAGCAATTTAAAATAAATGTTCAAGACTTCTCCCCATATGTTGTCTATTTTTCAGCCTTTCAAGCCATCATTCTATTACAGTGTAGCAACTTCTCTCTAACATTTTTGGGTAAAAAGCAAATTGAGAGCTGCTCCTAAAGGTGCTGAGAATGATGATAGTAACTGGAGAGTTCTTCATCTACATACTGATTCCCAACTTTGGCTACACATTGAACTCTCAGTGTCCAGTCTGTGCCCCTGACCAGTTAACTCAGGGGAGTATTCCCAAACCTCAGTGATTCCAAAGCATAGCCAACATTGAGAACTGCTGACCTAGAAGCTGAAGAACTGGTTTACCAACTGCTAGAAGGCAATGGCATCGGAGAAGGCAATGGCACCCCACTCCAGTACTCTTGCCCGGAAAATCCCATGGACAGAGGAGCCTGGTAGGCTGCAGTCCACAGGGTCTCTAGGAATAGGACACAAACTGAGAGACTTCGCTTTCACTTTCCACTTTCAGCATTGGAGAAGGAAATGGCAACCCACTCCAGTGTTCTTGTCTGGAGAATCCCAGGGACGGAGGAGCCTGGTGGGCTGCCGTCTGTGGGGTCACACAGAGTCGGACACGACTGAAGCGACTTAGCAGCAGCAGCAGCAGCAGTCAGTAGCTTTTCTAGTTTGTGTATTACCATATTTCCTGGTTGGACTTGAGAGTTGGAGGTTCAGATGTATCTGTTGTTACATTTCAGTGTTGACCCCACATGTATGGAACATTAGTCTGGTTCATGAATGTTCATTCCTGGATTCCCAGTGCATTTGTACTGACTGACCAGTCTGAGCCTGGAGCGAGCAGGGAGAGAATTCTATTTCTCCTTTAGATGTCTTTTCTTCTCTTCTTCTATATTTAAAAGTTTCATACAATTTTAAAACTTTATAAAATTGCTTTGATATTTGAAAACAAGGTGAGGGGACACCCAAACTCCCTTTTCTAGCTAAACTCACTCCCTGGGTAATCTCATCCAATCGCTTGACTTTATATACTCTCTATCTGCTGCTGTGTGCGTGCTAAATCAGTCGAGTCATGTCCGACTCTTTGCCACCCAATGGACTGTAGCCTGCCAGGCTCCTCTGTCCATGGGATTTTCTAGGCAAGAACACTGGAGTGGGTTTCCATGCCTTCCACAGGGGATCTTCCTGCTGCTGAGTTCCACATTTATATCTTTGGTTTGGGAATATCTCTCTTGAACTCTCAGCTGGTAAAGAATCCACCTGCAATGTGGGAGACCTGGGTTCAATCCCTGGGTTGGGAAGATCCTCTGGAGAAGGGAAAGGCTACCCACTCCAGTATTCTGGCCTGGAGAATTCCATGGACTGTATAGTCCATGGGGTGGCAAAGAGACATGACTGAGCGACTTTCACAAGCAAGCTCTTGAACTCACACTTGGATTTTAATAACTTTCTCAACTTGGATATCAAGTAGGCTTTTAAAACTTAACAAGTTTGAAAGTGAGCTCATGTCTCTCTTACAGCCTTCCCCAAATTAGTTGATGGCAACTCCATCCTTCCATCCAATAATGCCAAAAAACTTTATATCATCTTGAATCCTTTCTGCATAACTCACATCCAGTCTTTTCTTATTAATCCTACTTTCAAAATCATGTTCATTATACTTTTAAGACATATCTCAGAATCTTGCCATTTCTCATGACCTTATTATGGCTATTGTGCTGGCCCAAGCCACATCATTTCTCATCTGGATTATTGCAATAGCTTCTCAGCTCACCTTCTTGCTTCCATCCTTGATTTCCTTCAGTCTATCCAAAATAATCATTGGAAGCCCTCTTTGAGGTTAGCTGCCACAGTATGCTCATGGGTCCCCAAAGGCTCATATCTCTCCAACATGCACAATACACCCACCTTCTCCTGCCCCCCTGTAAGTCTCATCCCATTATAGCACCAGCTCAAATCTAGAATTTGTCATCTAAATCAGGTCTGATACAGCTGAGGTTCCTTACATGTGTATGAAGTAAAGGGACAAATATCTTTCCCCAGTAGATCCAATATGATATTCTGGTACCCCTGGGCTATAGCAACTCTGAACACCAGTGAGGCACAGATTGATATTCCCTTGATAAAGACTCAAGCCTTCTTATTCACTTATTTTTATTTTTGGCTGTGCTGGGTCTTTCTTGCTGCATGTGGGCTTCCTCTAGTTGGGCCGAGCAGGGGCTACTCTTCCTTGAAATGTACGGGCTTCTCACTGCAGTGGCTTTTTCTGCTGTGGAACATGGGCTCGAGGGCATGTATCATGTGGTGCACGGGCTTCATTGCTCTGTGGCAGGTAGTCTTCCTGGGTCTGGGATCGAACCCATGCCTCCTGCATGAACAGGCAGATTCTTAGCCATGGTGCCACCAGGGAAGTCCAGGACTAACTCTTTATGGCATTTAACTACATGTGGTGCTTTAAGTTCAGTCCTTTAAGTTACCTTTCCCCCAGAAAAGGTAGCCCAGGTGTACAGCTGTGAAGTTTTCTCAGCGCAATTCCTGTCAGTATAAGACTTTTTTTCATTTTTTAAATGTACATCTCTTTCAGTCCAAACTGGTGATGTTTCTACAAATACAATTCTCTTAAAATGTCTGAAGGTTGTTTTTTTTTTTTTTAATGAATCTTATTTGGATTTATTCCATTGGACAAAAGACACCACCTTGGCTTTTTGTCTTGAAGGACAAACTTTGAAGGTCAACATTCTTGAGTTTCTGAAAGTTTTTATTCTTGGACTGAATGATTTCGTGAGGTATTTGTAACCTTAGGTCGTTCTGATGTCTTAACAAAATAATTAACAGCTGCTCTCTCAGCTTCCTCTTTCCATTAGTTTTTCAGGATGGTGCTCTGATCTGATCCCTTCAACAACTCATTTCTTAAATTTTACCTAGTTTGCTATCTGAGAGGGTGCTTCCAAAACCAGCAAGTCCTGGCTCTTTTTTGTTTAATAATCCTTCACTGAGGTTCTCTCTCTCTCCTCTCATATTTTTGTCTCAGATGGTAAAGAATCTGCCTGCAATGCAGGAGACCCAGGTTCTATCCCTGAGTTGGGAAGATCCCCAGGAGAAGGTAATGGCAACCCACTTCAGTATTGTTGCACAGAGAATACCATGGACAGAGGAGCCTGGTGGGCTATAGTCCATGGGGTTGCAAAGGGTCAGACATGATTGAGAGACTAACACTCTCACTTTCTCCTCTTTTATTATAAGCAGCAAGAATAAATTAGGCAGGATCTTCAACATTCTGCCTGGAAATTTCCTTAGCTAGATTACTCAATTTATTGAGTATATTTCCTGCTGCCCACATTACCATAGCTAACAATGTTGCTAAACTATCTACTACTGCACAGGAAACATCCCTTATTCTTCAGTTCCTGATAACATTTTCCCTTGTCTTTCATTGGCAGCATCCTTACAGGGTAATAGACTTCCAATAACAGTCTTTTTAATGGTCCTAAACTTCACTATCTTTTTCCTAAAAGTCTTTTCAGCTACCGCTGTCTATTCCAAAGCCAAACCCATATTCTCAGTTTTTGTTAAACTGCACCATACTTCCAAATATTAAAATCTATATTAACTGCCTACTGCTACATTATATTTTATCCCAAATTTGGGGTAGGAAGCAAGAATTACTGCAGGCCATCTTGAAATCTGACTACCATAGTTCTTAATAATATCTAACACAGTACATATCTTATTTTTGTTAGTTGTCCATCTAGAATGAGGCTTCCCCCGTGATTCAGTGGTGAAGAATCTGCCTGCAGTGCAGGAGACACTGGAGACTTGGTTTCAGTCCCTGGGTCTGAAAGATCCCCTGGAGGAGGGCCTGACAACCCACTCCAGTATTCTTGCCTGAAGAATTTCATGGACAGAGGAGCCTGGTGGGCTATAGTCCATAGAGTCTGAAAGAGTCAGACACGACTGAAGCAACTGAGCACACATGACCTCATGCATCTAGAATGAAAGGCTTTTCTAGAATGGCAGGGCTTTTCAATGGATTGATTCACTGCTCTAACCTCAATACCTGGTATACACTAGATACTCAAGAAATAAGTTTTGAATGATTGAATTAACACTAAATTTCTTGGCCACTCTTACAAGTGAGCTTGACTATTAACTAAATTTGACCTGAATGATGTGTGAGCAAAAGTGATGAGTGTAGTCTCTGGGTTGTACACTTGAAAGGAATGGACTTGTCCTCTGATTTCCTTTTCTCCCTCCTCACTGGCTGGATTATTTATGCATTGGATGCACATAAGGGAAACACCCAAGAGAAGGCAGAGCAACACAATAGGAGCCTCGGCCTTTGGCATCGTCGAATTACTATCCTGGCTGCAGCCTGCGTATACCAGAACTGGTACCTGAGAGCAAATTTCTAAGCTGTTTAAACCACTGTTAATTTGAGTCTCTACTATTGCAGCTGGACCTAAAGTTTATTCAGTCTAAGTTATATGGCAGGGGCGGTGGGGGGGCGGGGCTTGAGAGAAATACAGTGATGATTTGCAAACAGCCTGAGGGAGTAACACAATGGCTAACTAGTATTTTGCTGTTTCATCACTAAGTCGTGTAAGACTCTTTGCAACCCCATAAACTGCAACCTGCTAGCCTCTTCTGTCCATTAGGATTTTCCAGGCAAGAATACTAGAGAGGGTTGTCATTTCCTTCTCCAGAGGATCTTCCCGACCTAGGGATCAAACCCACATCTCCTGCATTGCAGGCGGATTCTCTATTACTGAGCCACCAGGGAAGCCAACTAGCTCATATTTTGATACATGTAGACGCCCTATTATGTGGCAGTACCCTGGAGAAATTTACTACAATTTATTAATCTATTGTTGATAGACTTGTGAGCAGTTTCTAGTTTTCTACTCCCCTGAAAGATCCTCATATAAACATTCTTGCACATGACTTAAGAGAACACATGTACAGTAGGATGGCTGGATATGAAAGTATCCAGCCTTAGAAGATCCTGCCAAACAGTTTTCCAAACAGGTTGTAATACTAATTTACAAGCCCATTAGCTGAGCATGAGCCTTCTAGTTGTTTCACATCCTTGCTCACAATAGTTTTTCTCTTTAATTTTAGCCCTTCTATTGTGTGCATGGAGGTATATCATTGTAATTTCAATTTGCATTTTCCCCAAGACAAATGAAGTAGAGCTCCTTTTCATTTATTTGTTAGTTACTTGGATATCTTCTTTTGTATAAAGTGTTTATTCAAGTATATTGCTCAGTCTGTTTTAGTTTTGGGTTTAAAAAAATGATCATTGCATTTATTTACTGAATATACTAGGCTGGATACATGGTGGTCGTAAGCACTGCTGTTGTGTAGTCACTAAGTCACGTCTGACTCTTTTGTGACCCCATGGACTGTAGTGCGCCAGGCTCCTCTGTCCATGGGATTTCCCTGGCAAGAAAACTGAAGGGGGTTTCCATATCCTTCTCCAGGGGATTATCCCAACCCAGGAATCGAACCTGTGTCTCCTGTATTGGCAGGCAGATTCTTTACCACTGAGCCACCAGGGAAGCCACCTAATGCATACAACACTATTTAGTTGGTTTTATGACTCTTATTTGGAGAAGGCAATGGCAACCCAATCCAGTACTCTTGCCTGGAAAATCCCATGCATGGAGGAGCCTGGTAGGCTGTAGTCCATGGGGTTGCTAAGAGTCGGACATGACTGAAGTGACTTAGCAGCAGCAGATGACTCTTATTTCAGAGAAGGAAATGGCAACCCAGTCCAGTATTCTTGCCTAGAGAATCCCGTGTGCAGAGGACCCTGATGGGCTGCTATTGATGGGGTCTCAAGAGTCAGTCATGACTGAAGGGACTTAACATGCATGCATGCATTGGAGAAGGAAATGGCAACTCCAGTCGGATACTGGATACTCCAGTATCCTTGCCTGGAGAATCACAGGGACAAAGGAGCCTGGTGGGCTGCTGTCTGTGGTGTCACACAGAGTCAGACACGACTGAAGTGACTTAGCAGCAGCAGCATGACTCTTATTCCCATTTAACCATTGAAGAAATGAAACCTCTGGATATTCAGTAATTCACCCAAAACCTCTCAGTTGTTAACTGTGGAGCCAAGATCTAAACACAGATCCACAGTCTAAAGTCTGAACAGCAAACCTTGGTAGACAATATAGGAAGCACTCCCTTTCCTGGGGCTACATGTAACTTTATTATCTTAACCATTTTTAGGAATTGTCTTACTGGTTCCTCCAAGAAAGGAGCCACCTAGTTCGGCTGCTGAGGTCCGCTCAGAAGAGTCTTCAACGTCAACCTGTGTGGTATGACTAGGGGGAACTCAACCACAAGTCATACTCTTGAAATTACTGAAAGGCCATGGGAATTTCTAATATGACTCCTTCTTCAAGTCAAGTCAAACAGGAGAACCCTAGGTTTTATCCATAGAAATGAAACTCTTGTCAGTTCTCAGAGGTATTAGGGATAGAACAGTGTCACAAAATGTCTAGGAAGTGCCCAGTGTCTTCCAGTTATGCCAACAGAGTTTCAGCTCCACTGGGGACTCCACGTCTGTGCCAGGCATTTATATGTTGGTAAGTAAAAGTATATACTGCTTTATTTCTATTCTGAAAGGGATTTCAAGATAAAACACACCGAGGATATAGCTCTGTAATGTTTTAGCAATTGAAAGCCAAGAACTGTGGGAACTGAAGTTAAGAACTCTAGGAGGACACATTTAAGTATTATTAGAAAACATATATAAAGCTCTTGCATTGACAGCTGAAAAAAGTAATTTCCATTTATATGGCGTCAAGGGGCAATTTATGAATCACTTTCACATGTTATTTCATTTGGTCCTTGCAAGCCCCTAAGGGTAGATCGGACAGGCGGTATTATGATGATTCATGTCTCCGTCTTACAAATGAAGCAACCAAAGTTCAGAGAGTTTTAGTGGTTGCCTGAGGTCAAAAACTCTTAAATGGCACTGCCAGGTCTCAAGGTCAAGTCTTTTGCCTAACCTCCCCTTGCCCCGACGTCTCTAGCAACACACATTCTCTTATTGACTTGGCCCTATTCACAAAGGCCTGTGAATGCTCACAAAAGAGTTGGCTGAGAGTTAACACATCGCACCAATTAGGAGTTCCCAAAGAGGGGGCACTTGTGGAAAAAGCACAGTCGCTGGGTAAAAAACTGACTGTGCTCTGTAGAGTTTCTGTTTGATTCATCTATCACAGCTAAAGAACCAGTTCAGAGGAATCTCCCAAGCCACTGACCGAGTCTTCAGAAGTTTTTCCAAAGTTAAGGGAGATTCCTTTCTCCCTGCAGCCAGTAGAGGTCTTTTTTTTTTTTTTTTTTTTTTTGTTTAAGATTTATTTATTTTATTTTGGGCTGTGCTGAGCCTTTGTTGCCGCTCTCAGTCTTTGTCTAGTTGCGGTGAGCAGCGGCTACTCTCTAGCTGTGGTGTGAGCGCTCCTCACTGCAGTGGCTTCTCTTGTTGCAGAGCATGGGCTCTAGGTCACCTGGGCTCAATAGTTAATTGTGCACAGGCTTCGTTTCCCCGTGGCATGTGGGGTCTTCCCGGACCAGGGATTGAACCTACATCCCTTGCAATGGCAGGCAGATTCCCAACCACCAGACCACCACAGAAGCTCCAATGGTAGTCCTATGACAGCTACCACACAGTGTTAGAACACAGAGATGGGAGCGATTATGTATTCCTCAGATTCAAATGTACAAACAAATTTAGCTACCTTCCAGAAGACAGGAAATAGCACCGAAAGCACATTTCTACATTTCCTATTTTCCCAAGTGACAGGACACATTGTCAACAGAAAATAGAGGGAGAAAATGTACATCTTTCCATTCTTAAGTAGGAGTCTTTGTGCTACACTATAAAGTTAAGTATTTTAACACTGTTAAAGAAAAGGAATTTGAGCTAAAATGAGCATGTTTTGCTGGAAATTTGACATGTTGCATAAAGTACTGTCATGATATAGATCATTTGATCATGTAACTATAGGGAGGCATATTGAAATGTTAAGGCTTCTATTAATGTTGATTCTGATAAGTTTAGAACCTTTGACATAACTGTTATGGAAAAATAATATATAGCTGCTCTCTGGGAAAATTATAATAATTGAGAAATGTTCCAAATTTTAAACTTTGTCAAAAATATATTTTGTATACAATATACAATCTTTTAAAATGTAAAAAGCTGGACTTGGACTCAGAAGACCTAAATCAAGTTCTGGTTCTGCCATGGATTTGTTACATAATGCTAACATTCACTTCACCTCTCTAACTTTCTGTTTCCTAAAATAAGGTGGTAGTTAGATAATCTCAAACTTGGAGCTGGAACAACAAGGTTCTGTCTGTTCCCCACCATAGCATCTGGGGTTGACAGAGTAGATGGTATATGCTTAACATTAAATAAAGATTTCTTCCAAGAATATAAGGTGACTTATTACTGCAGCATTCTATGATGTTATGCTACAAATTTGAAGAATTTCTAATGAATATGAAATTGTCATGATATAAATATGCTTATTCTTTCTCTCACACACTCAGACACACATACACACATGTAAAATGAGGTTATGCCAAGTATTAGGTGTTTCATGTAGTTCCTTTGTTACAAGAGAAAAAAAAACCTTTAAAGTAACTATTGTCCTAAATCTCTTGGGTTAATCTAACTTTTTGCTGTAGAATCAAATTTACGGAAGCGGGACTTTTTAGAATTTTCAGACTATTTTCATGGGACACTTACTGAAAGTGAAAGTTCTCAGTCATGTCTGACTCTTTGTGACCCCCTGGACAATACAGTCCATGGAATTTTCCAGGCCAGAATACTGGAGTGAGTAGCCTTTCCCTTCTCCAGGGGATCTTCCCAACCCAGGGATCAAACCCAGGTCTCCCACATTGCAGGAGCTAAGCCAGTGGGGAAGCCCTTCATGGGACACTTAATGAGAAAAGCCAAGTCTATGTATTTCTATTTGGGCTTCTCTGGTGGTTCATCGGTAAAGAATCCGCCTGCAATGTAGGAGACCCAGGTTCTATCCCTGAGTTGGGAAGATCTCCTGAAGAAGGAAACGGAAACCCACCCACTCCAGGACTCTTGCCTGAAGAATTCCATGGACAGACCATGAGGTCAGAGTCAGACGTGACCAAGTGACTAACACTTTCACTTTAGCAACTAAACAACAACAATGTATATCTATTTATATTTATTTATTCACACTAATGAAGGAATATCTAAGGCAACTGATTTAAAAATCAGATACATTTTTATATATTTCCATTTATCTCCTCAGAAAATAAAGACACACCTGGATATTTGAACATTAGACCAAACTGGTGAAGGTTCTTTTTGCTGCAGTCTTTGGTCACGGTCCTGGCTAAACCTGCTCATTGAGCCCTGAATTGCCATTTCTCAACAATGTCTCATTTAAACAGCATTTTCCTTTGCACAGCTTTTTGGAATCCTCCTCTTTTCCCTCAGCTTCCCTCTTCCCCCATCAAAATATCTTTTGCTCAGATTAAACTCCTTTACCTAAAGGAATGAATAATGATTATTTCCTGGAGGCAGTTCTATTTTAAAAGAAAACCATTTCCTAAACAAATCTCTAATTGGCCACATTTCAGGCAATTTATCTATCTCACTAGGCTTCAGCTATTCCCCCGGTTCCCTAAAACAGGGGTCCCCATCCTCCAGGATCTAATGCCTGATGATCTGAGGTAGAGTTGATGTAATAATAATAAAATGCACAGTAAATGTAATGTGCTTCAGTTCAGTTCAGTCGCTCAGTCGTGTCCGGCTCTTTGCCACTCCACGGCCTGCAGCACGCCAGGCTTCCCTGTCCATCACCAACTCCCGGAGCTGACTCAAACTCATGTCCATCAAGTCGGTGATGCCATCCAAGTCAGGCTTCCCCTGTGGCTCAGCCGGTAAAGAATCTGCCTGTGATGCAGGAGACCCCGGTTCAATCCCTGGGTTGGGAAGATCCCCTGGAGAAGGGAAAGGCTACCCACTCCAGGATTCCAGCCTGGAGAATTCCATAGACTGTATTGCCCATGGAGTCTCAAAGAGCTGGACATGATTGAGCAACTTTCACTTCACTGTAATGTGCCTGAATCATCTCAAAACCACTCCCCCAGCCCCAGGTCTGTGGAAAAATTGTCTTCTATGAAACAGGTCCCAGGTGTCAAAAAGNGATTCCAGCCTGGAGAATTCCATAGACTGTATTGCCCATGGAGTCTCAAAGAGCTGGACATGATTGAGCAACTTTCACTTCACTGTAATGTGCCTGAATCATCTCAAAACCACTCCCCCAGCCCCAGGTCTGTGGAAAAATTGTCTTCTATGAAACAGGTCCCAGGTGTCAAAAAGGTTGGGCACTGCTGTCTTAAAACATAAACAACTGTCTAGTACAGTGGTTCGACAAACTTCTAAAGCCATAGAACTCTTGCTTCAAACAGAAATCAGGCAGCAGTCCACTGTACAGAAGAGATGAGGGCTGGAAGACTCCAGTGGGAGCAGGGAAGGAGATCCAGAATCTTGCCCCCTTGCCCTGCTTCTCTCCACCAGTGATGCCACAGAGGCACACACCTCAGGGCGACCCGTGCAAAAGGCCAGCCCATCTTCTCATACAAATGCACACATGAAAGGTGGGCTTCTCTGGGGGCTCAGACGGTAAAGAATGTGCCTGCAGTGCAGGAGACCTGGGATGATCCCTGGGTCGGGAAGACCCCCTGGAGGAGGAAGTGGCAGCCCACTCCAGTATTCTTGCCTGGAGAAGTCCTTGGACAGAGGAGCCTGGAGGGCTGCAATCCTGTTGCAGAGAAGAAGCCAATTCTGACTCCATGCTGGAACTGTTTCTTTGACTTGCTTTTTGTTGCTATTGTTACTATAATCATACAGAATGGCCTGCCTCAGAGAATCCTGCCCCTCTGGCTGACTGTTAAACTAAGTGCCTTTGTTCAGGACTCTCCACCTATACATCCCCTGCCTGACGCTTGCCTGTTCTGGGAGATGTTTGCAAGATTGATGGCCTTTTTACTTTGCTTCCTCACCTCCCCCGCCATCTCTGACCTATAAGAGAGCCAGGCATCCAGACCCCCAATAAGATGGTTATTTTGAGGCACTAGCTTGCCATCTTCTCAGTCAGCTGGTTTACAGAATAGTTTTCTTTGCTTCAACACCTGGTCTCTTTCATTGGCCTCTTGTGTGGTGAGCAGAGTGAGCTTGGATTGGCAACAATCTGTGGGTTGCAAAGAGTCCGACACGACTGAGTGACTAACAGACGAAGGTGAGACAGTGGGTGATAAGGCAGTAGATGACTCCCTCTTAAGCACCTTGAAGCTTGTAGATGTCTATTGTAATCAAAAATCATATTCACATTTTAAAAAACACTTTGAGAATGTAGCCAAGAGTAGCGAATATTAATAGAATAAGCAATTTAGATTTTGACCATTATCTTCTATTTCTATCTTATGTTTGAAACATGGGTGTGTTGCACGGTTGTGATGTAAAATAAACATGGTCAACTAAGTGTATTCCTAAAGTCAGTTTTACTATTACCTTTAACAGAACTGGTTTTCCCCTAGTGGGCTTTCCCTTACTCAAAATTTAAATGTAATCTAACCACCAAAAACAACTGCTTTCTCTTCTGAAACAAAAGCTCCTGTGGTGTTTTCCCAGGGGAAGAGATTCTGAAGCTCATCACCTCCAGAAAGACCACCCAGATCCACGGAAAGCACGTCTCACCTTGCAGGCACCTCCAGCCCACCCCATTTCAAATCAAAGTCTCTTACCTTCCGCCTGATTAATAATGAATGGTTGTACCACTTACCTACTTACAAAGCTACAACCTTAAAGTCACCATAAAACAGCAACCATTAGACTCTGGCTCTTTGTTGTTGCTTAGGCATAAATCGTCTCTAACTCTTGGGACCTCATCAACTGTAGCCCATCAGGCTCCTCTGTCCATGGGATTTCCCAGACAAGAATACAGGTGTGGGCTGTTCTTTCCTTTTGCTAATTTATTTATTTTTAACTGGAGGATAATTGCTTTACAGTGTTGGGCTGGTTTCTGCCATACGTCAACATGAATCAGGCATAGGTATCCATACGTGCTCTCCCTCTTGAGTCTCCTTCCCACCTCCCACCCCATCCTACCCCTTTAGGTTGTCACAGAGCGCCGGGTTGAGCTCCCTGTGTTACACAGTGAGTTCCCACTGGCTATCATTTTACATATAGTAATGTATATATTTCAATGCTACTCTCTCAATTTGTTCCACCCTCTCCTTCCCTCGTTATGTCCATAAATCTGTTCTTTATGTCTGCATCTCTATTGCTGCCCTACAAATAGGTTCATCAGTACCGTTTCTTTAGATTCCATGTGTATGCATTAATATATGATATTTTTCTGACTTACTTCATTCTGTATAACAGGCTCTAGGTTAATCCAGCTCACTAGAACTGACTCAAATTTGTTCATTTTTATAGCTGAGTAATATATCTTTGTATATATGTACCACCACTTATTTATCCATTCATCCATCGATAGACTTTGAGGTGGCTTCTATGTCCTGGCTATTGTAAATAGTGCGGCAGTACACATTGGGGTGTATGTGTCTGTAAGAATTGCGGTTTTCTCAGGTTATATGCCCAGTAGTGGGATTTCTGGGTAATATGGTAGTTAAGCTCCTAGTTTTTAAAAAAATCTCCATACTGTTCTCCAAAGTGGCTGGATCAATTTACATTCCCACCAATAGTGCGAGAGGGTTGTCTTTTCTCCACATCCTCTCCAGTATTTGTCTATAGATTTTTTGATGAGGGCCATTGTGACCACTGTGAGATGATACCATATTGTAGTTTTGCCTTGCATTTCTCTAATAATGAGCGATGTTGAGCATCTTTTCATGTGTTTGTTGGCTGTCTGTATGTCTTCTTTGGAGAAATGCCTGTTTAGGTCTTTAGTCCATTTTTTGATTGGGTTGTTTATTTTTCTGATATTGAGCTGCTTGCATATTTTGGAGATTAATCCATTGCCAGTTGCTTCATTTGCAATTATTTTCTCCCATTCTGAAGGTGGTCTTTTCATCTTGTTTATGGTTTCCTTTGCTGTTCAAAAGCTTTTAACTTGATCTATTGATGTTTGGGGCAGGATGATTTTCTGTGTGGGGAAGCCTGTCCTGTGCACTGTAGGGTGTTTAACAGCTTCCTTGGCCTCCACTAGATGCCAGTAGTCCCACCTCCAGCAACTTCCAGGCTCCACAAGAATTACCTCTAGGCATTGCCAAATGTCTGCAGGAGGCAAAATCAACTCCATTTGAGAACCACTCATGTGGATTATTTACAAATCTTCAAAATACTGCACAGGGTCCCACCCCAGACCTACTGAATCTCAGACACAAGGATTAGGGGCCAGGAGTCTGTTTCAACACACCCTCCAGGTGGTTCTGATGCTCTCTGAAGTTCGAGAGCCCAGGTCTGCTTGACAGACCTCTAACGCTGCAGGGTGGCCCAGAAGCCTTGGCTTCCTTTCCTGACAAGCACCTTGCCACGACCTTCTCTCCTGTCCACTCCACCCACTGCCTGCCCTTCATTCAATTCTTTCACTAGCTATCAAACATGTATTCTTCTTTCTTTTCTAAGTACCAGTGTGTGGTTTCAGTGTGTGGTTTCATTGCTAAGTTGTATTCAACTCTTTTGCAACCCTCTTTTGCAACTGTAGCCCGCCAGGCTCCTCTGTCCATGGGATTCTGCAGGCAAGAATACTGGAGGGGGTTGCCATTTCCTTCTCCAGGGGATCTTCCCGAACCAGGGATCAGACCCTAGTCTCCTGTATTGCAGGCAGTCTCCTGCCTCTGCAGGCACATTCTTTACAGACTCAGCCAAGTACCAGCAAGACAAGCAAAACAATTGAGCTCCTTGGTGACTCCCTGACTACAGGCTGGCGTGCTCCGCCATCCTGCCCCACCTGGAGTTAGGTACACACATTGTCAGTTTAAGCCACAAGCCTCCTTCTTCCTGGTGAACTTCTTGACTTTTGTGGCTCGTTCCCAAATGTCCCTTTGAATTATTCAGAGGGGTTAAGCCCTAGTTTTCCTGAACATCCACAGAGGTTGAGTCCCCAATCTCTGGGATCTCAGGTGGAGCTGATATAGTAATAACAGAAATGAGGGGCACGATAAATGTAATGGATACACTTGAGTTATCCTGGAACCATCCCTCTCCAACAGGCATTCTTCCAGGAAATCAGTCCCTGGTGCCAAAACTGTTGGGACCGCTGTCTTAGGGTACAGGTTAGGTGAAGGAAGAGACTTCTTTTATGGTTGCACAGCCAACTTTAGGACAATGGTGATCAACCCAGCACACTTCAGAACCATATGGATGAGGGCACTAGTCCCCAGACCTACAGAACCTTGCAAATCTGTATTTTAAACTATTCCCACACCATGGTTGAATTATTGCCCAATGTCTTGCACGGAGCAAGTATTTCATCAAAACTTGACTGTTGGATCGGTCACTTAGCTGTGGAGTCATCTCTGCCTTCTCCTTCCTTGGCTTGCTTCTCTCCACTTCTGCTTTTTCTTTGATTTCACTTTCCATTTCCTCTATCTTGAGCTTACTCAGCAAAAGCCAAACAGCAGCCTTTACTGGTGAAAAGCCAAATTGTGTCTAGACGACTTTAACTACTGACATAATCTCTGGCATCTGAAGCTTAATACATTGTTCACAGTTTCAAATACTCTGCAGGAATCTCATATTAGGGTGACAAGTTAAACAGGCCCCACGGCGTCTTTCAGGAATTTCAGTTACCTGGTGGCTACTCCTGCTTACACGAGGTGTCCGTCGCTGATCATAGACAGCGTTTAATCACCATTTAAGGTGGTTGTGAGATCCTCAAACCGACTCACCTGGAGCCGGCCAGGTTCACTCCACATCCTTGGCTGGGCGGGGCGGCTGCCTCCTGCGATCAGGTCAGAGGGCGCCACAGAGCAGCGAGGTAGGGGAAGTCCTGGGGGGCGGTGCTGTCCGCTGCTGGGAGCGAGAAACCGAAACTCAGCTGTTAAAACCGCTGACGCGGCTCTTCGGAGTCGCTGTCTCGAGACCCGCCAAGCATCCCAGCGCCGCCCGCATCCGTCCTGCAGCGGCGTCGGCCGGGGCTCCGCCGGCTCTGAACCATGTATACCCCCACTAAGGTGCAGGGCTCCGGATTCGGAGCCCCCGCCGCCTCCCGCCCGACCCAGGACCCCCCTGCCTGGCGCGGGGAGCTGGGTCCACCGCAGGCGCCCAGGCAGGGTTTGGAGGCGGCTCTCGAGAAGCCTTCGCGGGAGAGCACGGAGCACGCGGGCCCGAGGTTGTAAGTATTTAACCACCTGTCCGGTGTGGCGGCGGCCCAGCAGGTCTTCCCCGAGCAGACCCGCAGGTTCTTCCCTGATCTATGGAGTATGAGACACGCGGGCCCAATCAGGATTAACAACCGGTGAATTACAGTATAAATTGAGAGTGCCAGTCCGAGGCCCTTTACTGAACATCCAAGCCCCTGTTCCTTTCCTGATTCTTGTGACCGGCTCCAGGACTGAAAGACATGCCTGTGTAGTGACTGCTTAGGCTTCTTGCGAATTTTCCAGGTATCTCCAGAACTCATGCTCTTGCGTGTTAGTCGCCCAGTAGTGTCCAATTCTTTGAGACCCCGTGGACTGTAGCTTGACAGATTCTTCTGTCCATGGGGATTCTCTAGACCAGAATACCGGAGTGGGTTGCCATTCTCTTTGCCAGGGTATCTTCCCAACTCAGGAATCGAACCCAGGTCTCCTGCATTGCAGACAGATTGTTTACCAACTGAGCCATCAGGGAAGCCTTAAATAATATGAAAATATTTTAAAAATTTCCTTTCTTTAAAAAAAAAAAAATCGATGCCCTAAATAGTATCTTCACATCAGCTGCTAGGATAAGGGTGAAGAGGGAATGTGTTAAGGGGTAGAAGGTGCAAATATTGCCTCTAGGAGTTCGCAGCCCAACAACAAAGTAGTGGCCTCTTAGCATCAGAGGACTGAGTCAGAGAGGATATGAGTGGCTGAAGTGTTTAAGAGTTTTTATTATTATTATTAATTTTTTGGACTGGGGGGGTCTTTGTTGCTGCACATGGTCTCCCTTGTTGCCGTGCATGGGCTTCTCTTGCTGTGCAGCACAGACTCTGCTGCTGCTAAGTCACTTTAGTCGTGTCCGACTCTGTGCGACCCCATAGACGGCAGCCCACCAGGCTCCCCCATCCCTGGAATTCTCCAGGCAAGAACACTGGAGTGGGCTGCCATTTCCTTCTCCAATGCAAGAAAGGGAAAAGTGAAAGTGAAGTCACTAGGTGTGGGGATTTCAGTCGTTGCAGCTCATGGGCTCTACAGTGTGGGCTCGGTAGTTGTGGAGTGCTAGCTTCGTTGCTCTGTGGCATATGGGATCATCCTGGACCAGGGATTGAACTGGTGTCCCTTGCATTGCAAGGCAGACTATTAACCACTGGACCGCCAGGGGAGCCCTGCAGTGTTTCTTGTCTCCCATGTTGAGAAGTGCTCTACGTTTATCAACAGGTAGGTAGCACTTATTCCTGGTCTTTGGTTTAGGGACTACAGTTACTATCCTGGAAACATTTATTATGTAAAGTGTCAGTGATGCTTTCTTTCCCACCAATGGATAAGCTACTTTATTAAGCCAACAGTAGGGTTTGTAAAGACATTACTGCTTTTGAAGTGCTGGCTCTGTGAACCGGAACTTTCGGTTGATAGGTAGTTTCGTTTTCAGTTCCCTGTTTGCATCAACTTCTAGTTACAGGAGAGGCAAATGTTGGTTGCTCAGGAACAATATATAAATTTATGACCAATAACCAATTTTATTTCATCCCTTAACTTTCGAAAGAATTCAGAAGTACCTGGCTTTTAATATTATTCAACTTAGAGTGGAATGTGAAGTCAAGTGGGCCTTAGGAAGCATCACTACGAACAAAGCTAGAGGAAGTGATGGAGTTCCAGTTGAGCTATTTCCAATCCTAAAACATGATGCTGTGAAAGTGTTACACTCAATATGCCAGTACATTTGGAAAACTCAGCAGTGGCCACAGGACTGGAAAAGGTCATTTTTCATTGCAATACCAAAGAAAGGCAATGCCAAAGAATGCTCAAACTACTGCACAACTGCACTCATCTCACACACTAGTAAAGTAATGCTCAAAATTCTCCAAGCCAGGCTTCAACAGTACATGAACCATGAACTTCCAGATGTTCAAGCTGGATTTAGAAAAGGCAGAGGAACCAGAGATCAAATTGCCAACATCTACTGGATCATCTAAAAAGCAAGAGAGTTCCAGAAACACATCTACTTCTGCTTTATTGACTATGCCGAAGCCTTTGACTGTGTGGATCACAATAAATTGTGGAAAATTCTGAAATTGATGGGAATACCAGACCACCTGACCTGCCTCTTGAGAAACCTATATGCAGATCAGGAAGCAACAGTTAGAACTGGACATGGAACAACAGATTTGTTCCAAATAGGAAAAGGAGTACGTCAAGGCTGTATATTGTCACCCTGCTTATTTAACTCATTTGCAGAATACATCATGAGAAACGCTGGGATGGAGGAAGCACAAGCTGGAAACAAGTTGCTGGGAGAAATATCAATAACTTCAGATATGCAGATGACACCACCCTTATGGCAGAAATGAAGAGGAACTAAAGAGCCTCTTGATGAAAGTGAAAGAGGAGAGTGAAAAAGTTGGCTTAAAGCTCAATATTCAGAAAACGAAGATCATGGCATCTGGTCCCATCACTTCATGGCAAATAGATGGGGAAACAGTGACAGATTTTATTTTTGGGGCTCCAGAATCACTGCAGATGGTGACTGTAGCTATGAGATTAAAATACGCTTGCTCCTTGGAAGAAAAGTTATGACCAACCTAGACAGCATATTAAAATACAGAGACATTAGTTTGCCAACAAGGGCCATCTAGTCAAGGCTATTATGGTTTTTCCAGTAGTCATGTATGGGTGTGAGAGTTGGACCATAAAGAAAGCTGAGCACAGAAGAATTGATGCTTTTGAACTGTGGTGTTGGAGAAGACTCTTGAGAGTCCCTTGGACTGCAAGGAGATCCAACCAGTCCATCCTAAAGGAANCATCTAGTCAAGGCTATTATGGTTTTTCCAGTAGTCATGTATGGGTGTGAGAGTTGGACCATAAAGAAAGCTGAGCACAGAAGAATTGATGCTTTTGAACTGTGGTGTTGGAGAAGACTCTTGAGAGTCCCTTGGACTGCAAGGAGATCCAACCAGTCCATCCTAAAGGAAATCAGTCTTGAATATTCTTTGGAAGCACTGATGTTGAAGCTGAAACTTCAATACTTTGGGTACTTGATGCGAAGGGGTGACTCATTTAAAAAGACTCTGATGCTGGGAAAGATTGAAGGCAGGAGGAGAAGAGGATGACAGAGGATGAGATGGTTGGATGGCATCACCAACTCAATGGATATGAGTTTGAATGAACTCCAGGAGTTGGTGATGGACAAGGAGGCCTGGCATCCTGTAGTCCATGGGTTCGCAAAGAGTTGGACATGATTGAGCCACTGAACTGAGCTGAACTTTGAGTTGCCCTTAGATGGGGTGGATGATCTGGGTGATTTCGATTAGCAATTGCTGCATTTGTCTCCAACTCAGAGTCGCTGGGCGTGGGGGAATTCCTCACAGATCCCTCCCCGTGCACCTGCCCCCCTGCACTGCCCCAGCCCCCACTTCAGCCCAGTGGTTAGGACTCAGTGCTCTCACTCCCTGGGCCTAGAGTTCATCCCTGCTGGGTAAATAAGGTTCCATAAGCTGAGCATAGTGGCAAAGGGAAAAAAAAAAAAAAAAAAGGAGGGTTATCTGGTCGTAATGGAAGTCCATTAATTTTGAGTAACTTCCAGCTCTATAAGCTGTAGCATTTGATAAAACAGAGGTCATGGATGTATGCTGATAATAAATACCCTCTATGTCTTTTTTCTATTATACAGCATCTACTTAGACATAATTATTTAATTGCAAGCTCATAACATCACATAAACATTGGCAGTGGCATCTATCTGTTTTCTTATTTGTAAATTAATTGTACCAGTAAATTACCCTCCGAATCTTGCTGGACTGAATTATTCAGAAAGAGGTAGTTTTCTAATTAATTTTCCAGACCTCAGTATCTGAAGACCTCACTGCAGACGATTTTGTAGTTTCTAATTTGCCAGTAGACATTAGAGAGTACACGGGTGGATTCAGTTGTACTTCACAGAGCTCATCATTTCCATGTGAGCCAGCTACAATAAGCAGGACATTATAGGATACATTTCCTCTTAAGTATCTGACATGTACGATCCTGCTTTGACCACTCTGGACTCTTCTTATATCTCCATTAGTCGCTTGTATCTGCTGTTTATTCTTGCTTGTCTCCTTTAATGGAAGTAGGAAACTAAGGAAACTGGTTGAATGGCAGATACTAATAACAGCTCAATAAAACTGACAAAAAGCCATTAAGATTTATTTTCTTGGGGAGAAATTAGAAGCATTTTCTGATGGAAAATTAAGAAAAAGGAAGGATGGATTTGAGTGTTTAATAGTGAAACCTCACTTGTTCTCTTTAAATGTGAGCTTATTTATATGATAAAGGTTGAACTTTGACCTTGTTTTGTATGCGTTCTTCCACTTATTCACTAAGGAAGCCCCAATCTGGGCAGAGGAGCAGGAGCCTTGATGCCAGTTAAAGAACTTGGGTTCAAGTTCTGATCCTGCCATTCCTTCCTCTCTGCACTTCAACAAGGTTTTAGCTATTTTATCTTACTGTCTTCATTACGTGAAGTGGAATAATACCAGCCTCTCCAGGTCTGTGTGTGTCTGTATGTGTGAATACTTGTATGCATAAAATAATTTCATGCCTGGTAGAAGGCAAATATCCAGTACATGTTGGGTGCTGATACCCCTGAATTCATTTCAGAAATGTCTTATTGACCAGGTACTCTGCTGTCACCCTGGAGTGTTTATGCTTTGTAAAAGCATACTGGTTTAAAACACTGACTTATATATGAAGAGACTTTAAGGCACGTTGTTAGATTCCTGAGGTCCTCTAATAGACTCTAAAGCAAAGCTGAGCTCTTGACTCTATTTGGATTTAAGTAATTACAAGTGTTTACTAATAAATATTAGCTTTCCTAATTATTTTCAGTTGGTGATTTTATCTTGGCCTTAAATACTGTCAGCTATTCATACAGATTTAAAGAGGAAAAACTGGGGACTTCCCTGGCAGTCCTGTGGTTACAACTCTGTGCTTCTGCTGTCGGGGGCACAGGTTTGATCCCTGGTGGGAGAACGAAGATCCACAACCAGTTGTGTGTGTGTGGTGAAGCCAAGTAAATAGCATAGGCCTCTAATCAAAGTAATCCTTTACCCTTCCCCCAAACTCTAGATAAATATAAGACTAAGACATGGGTTTTTGTGGAAGGGCATTTTACCCAAAAGACTCTTTGCCTATGACAGTAATATAGGCAAGGTTCAGATACTGGTCTAAAACCATCTATAGAGGTGGTCCTTTAGCTTGATGCTAAAAAGATATTCTGAAAATAAACCCATCACGTGGAATTTTACTATACAGTTAACTTGAACCTAATTTGTATACAAACTTAGTTTACCTTATTTGTGGCCAATGTAATAGTGAGAGCTGTAGAAACAAAGATTAGCAAAAATAATGGCCAATACTTGTGTATTTAACGTATGTATGTTAAAGTGCGTTACAAATATTAACTCTTGGATTCTTCGCAACAACCTTGTAGTAAGAGAGGGTCTCTAGCTCTGGGTGTTTAATTAGAAATATAGGAACAAATACCTACTCAGCAGAAAGACAAGCCTTTATGAAGCTTATGGTCTAATTAACAGGGCAGGCTGTTATCAGAGAACTGCATGAGTGACTCTTTATGTGCTCCGTGAAGCAGAGCCAGCGCCTAAGCTAGCCCTGGGAGTAGGAGGATTACTTCCAGGAAGAGAGAGAATGTTTGAGCCATAGTCTACCAGATAAATTAGGAGTTGTGCTTTTTGTTTTGTTTCTGACAAACGTGTTCTAACACTGATTATTTCTAGTTCAGTTCCAACAGTAGTCAGAGTTGATATAGACCCCACAAGTTGAGGGCTCAGTCCCACAAATCTGCCCCCACTTTAGGAGTAAGCCAATAAGGGGGACTGCAGGCTACCCATATTTCTGACTACCAATTTGGCTGTTTCCCATGACCGCCCCTATGCCTAGGTTTAACAGTTCACTAGATGACTCCCAGCACTCACGGAAACCTCTGTGCTTACAATTACAGCTTTGTTATAAAGCATACAGCACCGGAACTGCCAAATGGAAGACCTGGGGATGGGCGTTGCACAGCGCTTCCACACCCTTTCTGGGTGGGTCACCCGCCTAGCGCCGAGATGTGCTCACTAACTTGGAAGTGCCCTAAACTCACTGTTTGAGGATGTTTATTAAGGCTTTATCATATAAGCATAACGGATTAAACTGTTGGCATTGGCGACTGAACTCAGAGTCTCCAGCCCTCTCCCCTCCTCAGAGCTGGGGAAGGAGTAGATCTCAAAGTTCTAACCCTCTAATCACAGGGTGGTGTTCTTGTTTTTTTTTTTTTTTTTAATGGAAAACACCTCCAATCCTGAAACTGTCTATGGCCCCTACTAGGAATCATTACTTTAACATATGATTGATATCCTTCTAAGTTAGAATTCCAAGGATTTTAAGGAGCTCTAAGCCAGGAACCGGGGACAGTGATCGAATACTTAAACCTCATTATACCAGCATTGTTTAAATAGCCTCTGTGGCAACCAGGGAAGCCTGCTATTCAGATCTTCAAGACAACTGAAAGCGGGGAGCATAGCCAACTAACAGCTCTAGCGGCCATTCTTTGACTCCACTGCACCGTTTGCTCTGAGAGCACACTTATTCTGCCCTCTTTCCACCAGGGGCTGAGCATCCCAGTGTGGGACCTCTCTATGGGGCAGTTTTTGCCAGAAGACTCCCCACAGACCTACCCAAGATTTTCTCAAAACCGTATACCAGTTCGAGGCTCTTCCTACTAATCCTCCTTCTCTCTCTCCTTTCACCGGAGTCAGACCTGCTCAGGTTCTGAAGGCTTTCCCTGCCTACTCCTGCTTGCTCCCTTTAACCTTCACAAGTCTTGCCCTCAGCAGATCTCTTGCTTGTCTAACCTTATCGTGATGTCTGCTCCTTGGAGGACCCAAACCGACTCAGCCTTTAAGATACACCCTACTCCCAACCATAGCAGCTGAGACACCGTGGCTGCGGGGGTGCCCTGTGTTCTGTGGGAAACCTCTCCTTTTCCTTATTTCCTTCTTTGGGGCTCAGGGGACATTCTCTAGTTTCTTCCTCCAACCTCAATGCTTTCTCCAGCTTCTTGTGCTCCAGGGATGAAAGTAATCCTGGTAATTAATACTCCTTTTCCTCTTCATCCACAAAATCTCAAGGGAGAGTGAAGGGAGAATAAAGAATGGCTTGGTAAGCCCACTGGTTAATGACTAGTTCCTGATTTTTCTCTCTTAAAGAACATGGTGTTATATTAATATTAAACATTTTGTAAATGTAAGGTGAAACAGCAGACTGGTTCCAAATAGGAAAAGGAGTACATCAAGGCTGTATATTGTCACCCTGCTTATTTAACTTATATGCAGAATACATCAAGAGAAATGCTGGACTGGAAGAAACACAAGCAGGAATCAAGATTGCTGGGAGAAATATCAATAACCTCAGATATGCGNACAAGCTGGAATCAAGATTGCTGGGAGAAATATCAATAACCTCAGATATGCAGATGACATCACCCTTAGTGAAGAAGAACATCAAGAGCCTCTTGATGAAAGTGAAAGAGGAGAGTGGAAAAAGTTGGCTTAGAACTCAACATTCAAAAAAGAACTCAACATTCAGAAGACTAAGATCATGGCATCTGGTCCTATCACTTTATGGCAAATAGATGTGGAACAGTGGAAACAGTGACAGACTTATTTTGGGGGACTCCAAAATCACTGCAGATGGTGATTGCAGCCATGAAATTAAAATACACTTGCTCCTTGGAAGACAAGTTATGACCGACCTAGACAGCATATTAAAAAGCAGAGACATTAGTTTGCCAACAAAAGTCCATCTAGTCAAGGCTATGGCTTTTCCAGTGGTCAGGTATGGATGTGAGAGTTGGACTATAAAGAAAGCGGAGATCCAAAGAAATGATCTTTTGAACTGTGGTGTTGGAGAAGACTCTTGAGAGTCCCTTGGACTACAAGGAGATCCAACCAGTCCATCCTAAAGGAAATCAGTCCTGAATATTCATTGGAAGGACTGATGCTGAAGCTGAAACTCTTGATACTTTGGCCACCTGATGTGAAGACCTGACTCATTTGAAAAGACCCTGACGCTGGGCAAGATTGAAGGCAGGAGGAGAGGGGATGACAGAGGATGAGATGGTTGGATGGCATCACCAACTCAATGGACATGAGTCTGAATAAACTCCAGGAGTTGTTGATGGACAGGGAGGCCTGGTGTGCTGCAGTCCATGGGGTCGCCAAGAGTTGAACATGACTGAGCAACGGAACTGAACTGACAAAAACCGAAGACATTTATCTTTAAAACTCACAGGCTAGTACTGCCCAGTGTTTGTTTTACTAGGGAACCCGTGAGAGCAGAAATCCTGGGCTACCTAGGCTTGTAAGAAAATTTGAACCCCAGCTTTAAGAAATCTTTAAATATTTTCTCATTTAAAATCCTTGGAATATTTTTCTCATGGCTGAAAAAGTGAAGTTATATCTACTTGTTATAAAAATCTAAACTACATCAGGAATTCCCTGACAGTCCAGTGGTTAGGACAGAGTACTTTCACTGCTGTGTCTTAGGTTCAGTTCCTGATCCTGGAACTCGGATCCCACAGGCTATGTGGTACAGCCAGAAAAAAAAAAAGACTATCCCCCCCTCCCCCGCCTGCCACCCCGACCCCAGAGCAAAATACTAAACATTACTATACTAATATAGAAAGGAAAAATCCCTTGCAATTCAGAACCTCAGAAATATACAAGCTGTTGCTGTAAGAAAGTCTTTAAAATGTAGGTTGTGCTTTTTCACTTTTTATGCCAAGTAGAAAGTCTTAGAGCCGTTATGCCTTTCAATTTCTACTGCCAACTGAAGGTGAGAAAAATAATGTCATATATAATTATTATAATTACATATAAAATACCTCTAAATAGGTGTCTTAAGCATTGATAGATTTGTTTCTGTCCTATAGAATAATTCTGAAGATGAGTAGTCTACGCCTGATAATAGTACAAATAACAGGCAACCTTAATAGAACTTTTGTTATTTCCTAGCTTTATTCTAAACACTTTATACTCTAAGAGATGGATATTTGTTATCCCCATTTTACAGGTGAACTAATAGAAAAACTAGGCAATTTGCTCAAAGTTGTAGCTAGGAAGTAACAGAATTAGGGTTCAAAGCCAGGCAATTTGGCAATAGATTACCACTAGTGTGGTGGTTTTACAGTTACAGGGCACCAGATTACTTCTTTCTGCTCTGCTATTTCTGAGGCATGTCATCTATATCCAAGTTGCCTCACTGACCAAGATGGTTGCTTGAGTACCAGCTACTACTTTAGACATCCAGGAATGGGGGAAGGCAACAAAATACCTTTCCTGTCCATCTGTCTGTCTTCATTTAATGGAGCTTTCCTAGAAATCCTTCTCAATGCTGTTGATGTTGCTAAGTCGCCTCAGTCGTGTCTGATTCTCTGCAACCCCATAGATGGCAGCCCACCAGGCTCCCCCATCCCTGGGAATCTCCAGGCAAGAACACTAGAGTTGGTTACCATTTCCTTCTCCAATGCATGAAAATGAAAAATGAAAGTGAACTCGCTCAGTTGTGTCCGACTCTTAGCGACCCCATGGACTGCAGCCTACCAGGCTCCTCCATCCATGGGATTTTCCAGGCAAGACTACTGGAGTGGGGTGCCATCACCTTCTCTGATTCCTCTCAATGGCTTCCCCTTATACCTCAGTTTGTTTATCTCTAAACAATCACACATCATGTTTGACTATAAAGAAGGTTGGAGACGATAGTCTTTACTCGGCACATTGTTAACCTGAATAATACAGGAGTGCTTTCAGTAAGGAGGTGATGAGAATGAATGGGTAGGTAAGCCAGCATATTGTCTGGTTTAGGTGTTGAGGAGAGTCAAGCATATGAGCAGAAATCAATCATATGAGCAAACTATTACAGGAACTTTGGAAAATGCAAATGAGATCTCTAAGGAAGAAAAATTTAAATGTAGTCCACATTACTGTTCAGGGTATTGATTTTAGAGAACTGTTAAGGGTTTTCTTCTGGATGATGTTCTGTGCAGTCTTTGTTTTATGCTTTGTACATCCCTCAGGATTATAATAGTGAACAGTTGAAATAACTGAAATGGTTAAGTGAGTGGTTATACCGATGATGCATCGATGTTGTGAAATATTATGTAACCATTTCATATTAAGCTTATGTGCATAACTGGAAACACCACTTACAAGTGAAAGCAGCATATAAAACTGGACTTAAGATATGACTACATCTGTGTAATATGTATAGAATATAGATTGAACTGACATTCACCCCCAAAAAACTGTCATTGAGATCTCTGAGGAGTAGGGTTATGAGTGACTTTTAAATGTCTTAAAGATAATTTTCTCCTTTTTCTTATATGAGTGTATATTTATTTCAAAATCAGGATGAATTTCATTTTTAAATATTCTATGCAGATATTTAGATATAAATACCTTATGTCTTCCATCTCTAGTTTTCTCCTTTATAGGCGTTATAGATGACCCGGATGAGCAATGCTTCAGAACTGATTATGGGGACATAATCAGATCTTAGTCTAATGATAATGATGATGGTGAGGATAACAATAATCATAGAAAGTATATAACAATTTGATAAGTGTTTTTTATGCAGATGCCATTTTTTATCACTAAGTCACTCTTAAATATTCTTTTGTTGGATAAGATCGTCCTCCTTGGGTTTCTTGCATACTAGATGTCTCGCTAGGTGCCAAGATTGCATACCAGACTACTCTTTAACCTGGACTATCTCTCAGGGTTGTTATGTAGCTGGGAACCTTGAGAGATGAGGTACAT
Source organism: Neotragus moschatus (assembly GCA_006410615.1). NCBI lineage: Eukaryota > Metazoa > Chordata > Mammalia > Artiodactyla > Bovidae > Neotragus > Neotragus moschatus. The sequence goes on from SJYA01001815.1 coordinate 1,051,079, forward strand.
TCTCCCCAGAGAAAAGACCAGGCTTGCTTACTACCTGCTTTAAAAATGGTGGATTCCACAATTCCGTGTTCCTCAACTGCAATGCACACACTTTGTGTGTGCAACATCCATCATGTTAACCTGAAAAGAGAGAGACCAGACATAAATATGCTGATGCTGTGCCATGAGTAATAGAGTCCTTTGGCTCTGACTCAGGAGTCTTGTCTTCTGCCAGCATCCGTGACGTAGTCATAGCCTGTTAGGCAAAGATTTGCTTACATGTAGGCTCCAGTCACATCCCAGATCTGACATCTCTGTATTCTGAAAATGTGAGTTGCTTACAGTTTTTCCTGAGGAAGCAACTTAAAACATTTTGCAAGTATTCTTACCAATTGGTCCTCATCTCTACTTCCATCACTGGTTTTTGGTCTCTTAAAGACGGCAAGTCTCTATAATATTATGTGTGTTTTAAGTGAAGAAGCGCCATATCTTTCAGCTTTGTGCTATGTGATTATCTGGATAAGACAGTAATTTGAAGCTGGAGTACATACCAAATCATGTGCCCTAATCAGGTGGGATTACCTCCGCCTGACAGAAGGGGCACTTTTTTTCTGATTTGCATCAGTTTACCACCTCTCACTAAGCCACAGGCCTACATGAGGATCCCGGATGGAGATACGTGTGTGTGTCCCTCTTTCTGCTTCAGTCGTGTCCGACTCTGTGCGACCCCATAGACGGCAGCCCACCAGGCTCCTCTGTTCCTGGGATTCTCCAGGCAAGAACACTGGAGTGGGTTGCCATTTCCTTCTCCAATGCATGAAAGTGAGAAGTGAAAGGGAAGTCGCTCAGTCTTGTCCGACTCTTAGCGACCTCATGGACTGCAGCCTACCAGGCTCCTCCATCCATGGGATTTTCCAGGCAAGAGTCCTGGAGCCATCAGAAACTATGAGAGAGCTAACCAGCCTCACGTCAGCCTCTTGGGTGTGCAGACAAAGTCTTGGGCTCTTCAGACTCTGAGACTAAAGAGAATTCACTAGTCCTTCCACACCATGGATGTGGAATATGGGTCAGGGCTGGTGTGACAGGCTAGGGGTCAAGGAGAATTTACTCAGCCTGATCTTGTCTTTTTTTAACTTAGGAATATGGTCTCTTTACAAAAGAACTCTTGAAAACCCAAGTGCCCTATAAGTTGACTCACATTGGTTAAAAACATATGCTTGAGTCCTGTGCTGAAAACCATGTTTTAAAAGCCAATATGGAAAACCATATCTAGAAATTAAATACCCAGTGCCTTTGTAAAGTTTTATTTATTTCTTTTTGGCCGTGCTGGGTCTTCGTTGTCGTGCGGGCTTTTTCTCTAGTTGCAGCGCATGGGCATCTTGTTGTCACGGCTTCTCTCGTTGGGCTCTGGATCCACAGGCTTCGGCAGTTGCAGCTCACGGGTTTAGTTGCTCCGAGGCATGTGGGACCTTCCTGGACCAGGAATCGAACCTGTGTCTTCCACATTAGCAGGTGGATTACTTACCACTGAGCCACCAGGGAAACCCTATTGACTACATTTGATTAACCAAAAAGTTTTTGTTGTTTCAGTTTCCCCCAAAGGTAAGATTTTCTCGAACTATGAAAACCTCAAGCCAACTTTTTATAGGACAGTAAACTTTGTGTCTACTATTCTGCTTTATCTGTTTGTAATGTAATCTCTTTCTGAATTTTTGCTTGTGACTACATTCCTTTTTCAGTCAAATCGGTGTTGTTCCTAATTAGAAATTTAAATTACATCTGCTGCAGTTTATACACACCAGGGGATATATTTATGTAATACTTTTATCCAGCCAAGATATTCTTCATAACGTCAACAAAACATTTTTTCATAGAGTGCTTATTGATGAGACCTTATTAAAAACATGCAAGAATGTGCACAAGAGAGACAGTGGTGTAGCTTAGGAGAGAGCTCACAAGGCAGAGGATTCTTAAATATATATATTTTAATGGTACAGAAAAACATTTTTCCCTTGTCACATGCTAATCTTTATATGTTCTCCCACATCCTCATGGATGTGGGCTGTTGGAAAGTGAGAATAATCTTACAAATAGAGATGTTTCATTAAATTTCAATGAGGTAATTAAGGAGACTCATTTTCAAAGATATACATTTATTTCAGTGGCTTTTGAATGTGGCTTAATCAGGAAATGACTGGAATACTAAATATAGTTAGGTTGGGCTTGTCTCCATCAGCAGCTTTGAGAGTCAGGCTGTTGAAAGGGATGACATGGAGGTTAAAACAGCAGAGGCCCTTGCTGTGGGTGGAAACTAATTGGCTGAAAACATGAATAAGTTATACTTGTTATTCGTGTCAAGGAAAAGCCAAGAGAGCAGGGATGAATATTCGTGTCTACCCAGGCCTTAGGCTGTGCCACAGGATATTAAAGAATAAAAAGCCAATCCTTAAACGTAAGCTCCTCTTCCTACAGGAAGGAAGAGGGATAGAGGCTTCATTACTTGGCCAATGCTTTCTTCTGAATATTATGTTTCAGCTTTGACATTTTCAGCCAATAAAATACTGCTGAGAAGGCTGCTAAGGAATTCTTTAACAGAAAACATTTATTACTGGGACCACTGTCCTTGAGCCCAGGGTTATGTTCAAATGTTTTCAGTTAAAAGCCTCTGATTTCAAGGCTAGAGAATTCTCTTCTCATGGCCCTGTTCTGAGTCTGGGTACTTGTCAGCTACCTATGTTGGCCATAGATTGACCATAGTCCTATTTAATCCTAAGACTAAAGATTCTAGTGTGATGTTGTCATACTTAAACTTAATTAGATTAGATATTGTAGAATAAAATCTTTTACAAACTTTTTTTCTTTTCAAACCTTTCCTGAAAATTTCATAAGAGAGATTCATGGAATTTGGAAAATTCTCTATGAAGCTTCTCTTAGCAAACGTCCTTGTGGTCTGCTCTGATGGTTTCATGAATTGTTCCTAAGTGTGCATGCTCAATCACTCAGTTGTGTCCAACTCTTTTGACGCCGAGGACTGTAGCCCTCCAGGCTCCTCTGTCCTTGGGATTCTCCAGGCAAGAATACTGGAGTGAGCTGCCATTTCCTCCCCCAGAGGATCTTCCTGATCCAGGGATCAAACCAGAGTCTAAGTCTCCTGCACTGGCAGGTGTAAGCTCTGTTAAAGGGGTTGTATCTGATTTTTTGCTGTCTCTCCTCTCTCCTCATAAGCCCCTAACAAACAAGAGCATAGTGGGTGCTCAGTCACAGTTGCTTCCTTTGTTTGGAAGTCTATCAAGAGGCTGAAGTTAAGGACGGTCATATTTTATATTTTCTACTTTGAGATGAATTTAGCTCCAGACACCCCTCCCTGGTTTTAGTCAAAAGTGCTAGGTTCGAGTCTCAACACAATTGCTTAAAAAAACCTTATGATTTTTGGCATATGATTTGACCTCTACATCTTTATCAATATTTGTGAATCCTTCAATCCCCTTTTGGGGCTTCCCAGGTGGCTTAGTTTGGTAAAGAATCCACCTGTCCATGCAGGAGCTTCAGGACCCCTTCCCTGGGTCAGGAAGATTCCCTGGAGGATGAAATGGCAACCCACTCCAGTATTCTTGCCTAGGACATTTCACGGAGAGAGAGGAGCCTGGTGGGCCATAGGGTCGCAGAGTCAGACACAGCTGAGCTACTGCGCATGCATGCCAATTCCCTTTTAGTCCAAGTATTTGAAGGCAGCTTGATTGATCTATACCCCTGCTTCTCAAAGTGTGGTCCCCAGATCCAGAACATCATCATCATCATCTGGGAACTGTTAAAAAGGCAAGTTTTAGGCTCCTCCCTCCCCCACACACCGGTTGAATCAGAAACTCAACATTTTCTAAACCCTCCAGGTGATTCCGATGCATGCTAAAGTTTAAGAACTACTGATTTGCAGTGTAGTCAAACCCCTGGTATGTTGAGAAGCTCCAAACCACAATGTGAGGGGACCTTGAGGCTTCTGCAGGCATTTCTTCCTTGGCATTTAAATCCAGCACCTCATGTTTCATCTTTAAGGCCCTGCAGAATGGCTCACTGTTGCATCATATTCAAGTCTGCAGGTATGACCCACAGAACTGCAGCTCTCAAGCTTCTATCAAGTGTGGGCACTTGAGGAGTGAAAAATCTTTCTGAGGGTGAACAAAAAATATGCAATGGACAAGGGCTTAATTTCCAGCGGCGGCCTCCTAATTTTGTATTCATCACGTTGTACGTATGTGAGGCTACACAGGCAACGGCTGTTGATATCCGTTAGGTAGTTGGGCATCCAGCGGCCACATTTGCATGCAGAGGGGGTTACATACCTCCCATGTACAAGTCTAAAATTAAAGCTCAGTTTGAAGCTGGCTGAAGGCTCACTGCTAGGAAAATAATGAGATAAGGAAGAAACGGCTTCTGTTAATCAGCACTTTTGGCCTCTGCTGTTCAATCTTTGCTAATTTGTCCTTTGAAACGGTACAGTCTGTGTTGGACAGAGACTTCTAAGAGTATCTGGGATTTTTTTTTTTAAAGGCCGACATTTATAAGCTGATTGTATTTATCCGTAACATTTCCCCTCACACTGTACCCATATGTATGCTGCAGTCGGTTGCTGCGTTGTATTTTTGCTGTATGAAGTAGTCATACTTTTGTGGGATTACATGCATCATGACCAAGCTGAGCCACTGCAGCACAGACTCACAGACTGGGGCGTGCGGTATCATTTCAATTCAGTCCACATTCATCAAGCAGCTACTTTGTGCCAGGGGCTGGGCATATACAGATCAATCAAGCAGAGTTTCTGCCTGCAAAAGCTCACAATATTTGAACAACTTCTTGTATCTCAGTGTTGAATATTTTTGCCTAAATGAAGTTTCCCCTAATTCCCACTCCCTCCCCACCTACTCATCCTGTGCCCGGTGAACTGAAGTGACTCTTTGCTTCTCTGAGCTCCTGATTATGCTCAACCTGTGTCCCCAGGAGAATGAGAGGCCCAGTGGACCCCTGCCTGGAAGTCAAAGCCCCAAAACCCAAGACTGTGGCCATCTGGCCACTCAAATGGGTCATTAAGAAGAGGTGTCTGCATTGCAAATGGCCCCTCCACCCAGTTTGCGGCAACGCAAAAGGAATGTGTCCTGTATTCCCACTGTGGGTGACATGGGGTAATGCCAGTCATCTCAAGTGGATGCGCCTGTGAGGGCCACTAGGGGGGAACAGTGGATCCCTACGGTTTACCGAGAGCTAATGGGGAAGTAGTCACTTGTCAGGCTTCACCAACTGCTCTGTATTTCCATAGTGGGCCATGTGTTCTTGTTTTACTTGGACAACTAGATTGTAAGCTCCTGGAGAACACACTCAGGTCTTTAGAGGAAGATTATCTTCCATAGTACCTATTTGATGGCGATGATCATAAATACAGTACATTATCAGAAAGAATACCTGGTGGTTTATATGCATTAATAATTTCTCATGGGGACTTCCCTGGTGGTCCAGTGGCTAAGACTCTGTGCTCCCAACGCAGGGAGCCTGGGTTTGATCTCTGATCAGGGAACTAGATCCCATATGCTGCAACTAAGTTCTGATGCAGCCAAATAAACATTTTTTAAAAATAATTTCTCCTGATAATGGATTTTTTTCTCTTCTTTCTAGCACAGGTGCATATACCTTGATAGCACCAAATGAAAAACGAAGAAATGAGATACAACAGAGTATGTATATTATTTAACACTCAAAATAACTGCTCATTTTCTTATAGAGTAGAATTGGCTTGCACTGGTCTGAAGAATTTTTAGTTTCTGATCTGTATAGACTCACTGGAGCTCATTTTTTTCCTTTTTAAGTTTTGGCAGTTTTAATTATACCTTTAAAAACTATTTTATTGTTAATGCTTCTAAATTTCTTTCTCTGTGCTAATAGCAGAACTCATCGCACAATCATAAATCTGAGGTTTCTGTTGCAGTTAAACAATTTCACACCTATTGCCAACAGACCTATCAAGTGTCTGCAAAATTGGGCTCACTTCAGACATTTTTACAGGACTAGGGACCCTTTTTGAAAGGGGCAAGTGATATATGAAACAGATTATAAGATAATCTGTCTCTTTTTCCTGGAACTGTCCCATTCCTTCTTAATGGAATTTTTCTTTAGTTTCTGTGCTCCTGCTGCTGCTAAGTCGCTTCAGTCGTGTCGGACTCTGTGCGATCCCATAGATGGCAGCCCACCAGGCTCCCCCGTCCCTGAGATTCTCCAGGCAAGAACACTGGAGTGGGTTGCCATTTCCTTCTCCAGTGCATGAAGGTGAAAAGAGAAAGTGAAGTCGCTCAGTCGTGTCCAACTCTTAGCGATCCCATGGATTTTGTAACCAACAGAGTCTAACCTTGGCTGTTTTTATTGGTGACTTCACTTTCCTTCTCTAGATTATAAGCTCTTTGAGGGCAGGGCTACATCTTGCTTGTTTTTGTGCTCCTTGTACCTAGCGGACATACAACACGATTAATGTCGTGTTAATGCTGGGGTGAAATAAGTGCTGCTGTTTAGAGACAGCAGTAGTATTTTCGAGTTAGGAGGAGAACTAAAGTTCATTTCATTCACAAAGAAGTTTCTGAGGCTTGTTCAAGTCAGCTGTGGAGAAGGCAATGGCACCCCACTCCATTATTCTTGCCTGGAAAATCCCATGGAGGAAGGAGCCTGGTAGGCTACAGTCCGTGGGATCACTAAGAGTTGGACACGACTGAGCGACTTCACTTTCTCTTTTCACCTTCATGCACTGGAGAAGGAAATGGCAACCCACTCCAGTGTTCTTGCCTGGAGAATCCCGGGGACGGGGGAGCCTGGTGGGCCACCATCTATGGGATCGCACAGAGTCGGACACGACTGAAGCGACTTAGCAGCAGCAGCAGCAGCAGCATGGGGCTAGCACTGAGATCTTGTGCTCTCCATTCCTGATCTTGGAAATTTGATTTTGTAATGATTGATGAACATAAGGACACAACAGGAAGGCAGCTCTCTAACGGTCTCCACTGGACAAGTAGCCTTCTGGGTGGCATATCTGAGTCTGTGCAGAATATCAAAGTCACAGTTGTGCAGACATGGTGACTGTGCGTACTGCCTGCAGTTGACCAATGGAATCCCAAAGATTCTGGCATCTTACACGTTTTTTATTTAAATGGTTAACAGGAATTTAAGCTTTAGTGTGTTCTGGATTTTTGAGATGTTTCAGAAGTTTCTTTTTACCCCCTCTAATAATTAAAAAATATAAATGGATGTTTGGAATCATCACGTCTCATGAGATACTTTGGAAAAAACAGAACTAGTATCTCTGGTGCCCCCTGCTGCCAGTCAGTGTATACTTGGGGAATTGGGCACTGCTCCACTGGGAGTAGGCTCAGCTCAGTGGGCACTGGCAGTAGGAATTAGAGAGCCCTCATTCCTCACGGTTACAGAAATCTTGGGGAATATTTAAAATGCAGCAGATACAGGCATCAGCATTCTGTGGGGGTTTATGTTTACTGTGTGTGCAAAGTTCTTATTGCCACATGAATGTTTTGCATACACCCTATAGGAAACTTTTAACATTAAATGATATGCGCTTAGTCGCTTCAGTCATGTCTAATGCTCAGCGACCCTATGGACCATGGCCTGCCAGGCTCCTCTGTCCATGGAATTCTCTGGGCAAGAATACCGGAGTGGGTTTGCCATTTCCTTCTCCAGGATCAAATGATGTAAGGTTTGAAAAATGCCAGGATGGGAGGAAGAACTAAACTTCTTTATTTAGCAGGAGTTCACATTGCTTTCACATTTGTACTTCTGTGCCAACTCTTGGAGAGAAAGTGCCTTAGGGTGACCCCAAGGGGTTAGGGCTGGGTGGTGGCTTCCTTTCCTGGGTATCTCGCCCATTCATACCCACATGTCGTTAAATGTCCATCTCAAGGGAGCAGTTTCCTTCACACTCTAATAATTGAGGATCTAATATTTCTCACCTGACTTAGTGGCTGCGAAAGAGCTGGAGGAGCTGGAAAAGTGGAAGAAACAACAAAGGGTGAAGTCCATTCACCTACCGCCCATGACGCTAGGTAAGCCAACAAGCCAGTTGCTTGAATGCAGGAGGACAGGGCCGCCCAACGATCCGCTTAGCACCTTGCCCACATCTGTCTTTCGATGTCCGTTATAGGTCGTTGGGTCATTGTGCTCCTTGGAGTGAAAAGCATTTAAAGTCAAAACATATATTTAAAGTCAAAAGCATGCAGGTAGACTGTTGTTTCTGACTCTGCAAGTAGCAAACAGATGATGCCACAATATGGGGGAATAAGAAGATGGCTTAATTGCCAAGTAATTTACAGCCTCTTAGTTGATCAGCTCTGAAGAAACCTTACCTAGGGCATTGCATATGCCCCGTCATAGCTTTTACTCCCATCCTGATTAGTGCTATCACAAGCATATTAATCGTGGCAGTTAACTGGTTATGGGAGGAAAAATTGGAGGGTCAGTTCTGACAGTAAGATGTCAGTGGGCTGGGGACACGGGGTAGGTATACAGATAATATCATCTGTGTTTTCATTTGCAAATAGAGACTTTGGGGCCTCTGGAGCACAGAGCAGTGTGATAAATTGCCTGGGCTGCCTCTGCCCGGCGTATGACTCACTCACCAGGGAAGTCCTCTCATGCGAGGCATTCACATTTTCTCTCTGCCAGCAGCAGCTGGGAGCTTCAAGGGCTGGACACGCAGTTCCCACAGGTTTAGTTCGCACAAATGTGGTAGAATCAGGGGCCACTGACTCTCACAGTAGTTTGCAAGAAGTACCTTTTCCAAGATGTTGGTAAAAAAAAAAAAAAGCTCATTTGGTAATTCTGTACAAGCAATAGCATTAGTGTTATCATCTCACTGTATTTCCTGAACAGGGTTCCTCTCATGTCACCTTTATGCTGCATAAGCTGCATTTGAGGGGTACAACCTGGAGGACAGCTCTGTCTTTCCTAACTGGCCCCCTCACACTAGCTATCTGGGTCTGGTTTTTTTTTTTTTTTTCTCCTGTGTTCTTTGGATGAAATTAGATCTTTTTGGTCTTTCTCAAATAATAAAGTTGTCCAGTTAATTCTAGGCATAAAACAATGTCTTTTCAGTAAGTTCAGCCCTAAATACTGGTCACGACTCTATTGCTAATAGAGATTAAAGCTTCTTCGCTGTCCCAGCCCGGGCCTGCTTTCGTTTTTTTTGCCACGCCGCATGGCATGTGGGATCTGGTTCCCCACCAGGGATCGAACCCCTGCCCTCTGCAGTGGAAGTGTAGAGTCCTAACCACTAGACCACCAGGGAATTCCCGGCCTGGGCTTATTTTGGATAGAAAGTTGGCAAAGGAAATGAGTGTGGCTGAATTTTTCTCTCTTGACTCCTCAGTTTCTCTGTTGATTCCTCCTCCTTGCGGGTCAAAGGAAGAAGAAGAGATTATGGTCTCTCTTGCACCTCAAGTTTTGGGGTTTGTTTGCTGTGCATCTCAGTCCTGGGGTCCTTGAAGTTCTTTAGAGCCCCCTTTTGCTTGCCATCCATCTCTCACCTGGCTTTCCCGGATATAGACGATACTTTCCTGCTGGCAGTACTTGGCTTCACTGTTGGCTCCTGGTAGCTAGACTATCTTTGTAGAGCTCCATTGTGCCTATGGAGCTGTCCACATGGGCAAGTCCCTTTTAAAGTGGCTTTCGATTGGCATTGTCTTTCATGACAACCAGACTGGGAGTGTGGGAAACACTTGTGCACTCTTCCCACAGACTCTGGGAATACAGGTCATTTGCCCTGAGGCCACTTCTTCTTGATGACCAGTCTGAGTAGCCGAGGACAGCCATATGCCTTCTGGCACTGTCTTTCCTAAGCAGGGGTCCCTCAGTCTTTTGGGGACACAGCTTGAGCTCTTCAAATGATTTTCATTAAATCTCTCTTACTTACATTGAAGATGTGAAGATTCTTCCTTCCCCAAACACATACTCAGAGAAGATGAAATTCACAAAGACATTTTTTCTCTGATTTCTACCTCCCTTTGACCTAGCTAACCTCTTTTATAGGCTGAAAGTAGTTGCCAATTAATGTTCCCCAAACTGGTTTTAAGTTACCACCTTGCAGATCCTGCTTAGGGAGCCAAGCCCTTGCCTTGGGTATTTGGAGATGTTGGTGTCTGTTGTCTTGGGGTCTCAACCAAAAATGATCAAGAGTTCTGGTATTTGGTGTATCTTGGAATGGTCAAGAGAAAGAGGGCACAGAGTAGAAAAGAGTTCTGGAATGTATTAAACTTTGAGCTGAGTTTTAAAGGAAAACCTGTAAATGCTTAGACATCTGATTTTCTCCATTTTTAAAATTCTCAACAACTCCTCTATTCCTCTACCCCTTAAAATGTTGGAATGGTTCTAGGAGATACTAAAATTACCTGTAACATTAGATAAAAGCTTCAATAGGCCTCACTGTTTCTTTCCTTAGGGCCAGGACCAAACAGGTATTACAGATCTTTTGGGACTCAGAAGTCTCTATGGTGTCTTTAACTGTTCAATTATAAAAACTATGATGAATGCAATTTGTTTTAATGCATCTTCTGTGTAAGTGAATCTTTCATAGAACTGACACTTTTACTGACCAAAGCACCAGAGAATTATTTCAAAGAAATCTTTAAAATATGCACGCCAAGCTTGCATAAACACTGAAAACTCCCTAAACAGTAATTCTTAGATGATTGTCAAGCTACAAGGATTTCTGGCCCCTGGTTGTTATAGGTTTAAGAGAGAGCAGATGAATAATCTAACATCCATATTTTTTCTCTTGAATACCTAAAGGAAGAACAATAAATAGTATGGACTGACCATTAATTTTACCTAGAATATTCCCATTGTACTTAAAAACTGGGTTATAAAGACTGTGTACTTGTCTCATGACAAGACCCCTCAGGATTTCTCAAGCTTTGCAACTTGAATACAGGGCAGTAGAATCAAAAGAAGAAAAACATTGGAAACATCATTGATTATCATCTTTATTAGGTTAAGAAATGGTCATACTCTAGCAGGAAGAATGTTCTAGAATTTCCAAAGCACTATTTCTTATTTAGCATAGACCTTCACGTGTGATTTCAGTCTATGTAAAAACTTGAATACCTACATGATTGAAAAACCCTCATAGCATTGTCCTCTTACTGGGGGAATGTGGCCTTATCTTTCTTTTATGCAGTTACTGTTGTTTAATGTCTCACTTAAAAAAATTGGTTAAGTTACCGAGTCAAATTTGGGTCTGCTTGCCGCTGCGCAGTAAAGCTAGTTTACTGACACTGCTTTGTGAAGTCAAGTGCAGTGTTTATTGTAAGGCATCAGCCAAGGAGTTGGAGAGAAATAGTGCTTAGAAAACTTGAACTCCCCAATGGGTTTCAAGAAAGCATTTCTAAAGGCCAGGTGAGGGAGGGGAGTCCCAGAGTATATGATTGGATTGTGCACAATTCTGATTGGTTGATGGTGAGATCCTAGGACTGTACCATAGGGATTAACATTATCAGTCCTTACGCTCCAGTGGGCTTGGAGGCTGCATGCTGTAATCACAGAGTTAACTTCTTCCATTTTTAGCATCTATAAAACAACTCAGGAAAATGTACATCAGATACTATGTATCATCTAGGTACTTTAGAGAGAAGCTAAAGTGGAGGATAGGAGGATATGAGAGAAGGTGCTATCCTGGGGTCTTCCTGAGGGCTCTTGCCCAGTTACAATCCCCCCCCCCACCTTTTTTTTGAGATTCCTTAAATTTGAGGAGAACAGGTGTTGGACAGAAAAGGGAATAATGTTTTGGATGGACAGGTTAATCATAAACTCAGCAGAGGGACTAGGTTTTAGGGGGACTCAATTTCAGTTAGGCCCTTATTTCCAGTGGTATGAAAATGTTAAAGAAACACGTGGTGTAGACTTATCATGTATTTAATTAGTCTTTGATGGCTGACATTTCAGTTTAACATTCATGTTTCACCTTTGTGACTTTTTTCCTTAGGGGGAAGCCAATCAGAGGCTGAAGTCAGGCAGAGACAACAGCGTCAACTGATGCAATCTAAATACCAGAAGAAGGTCAGAATCCATCTCTTTTAGCTTAAATTTGGCAAGAAATTAGAGTACCAGCACTTTCTAAATAACCATGAAATAACACAATAACTTTACCAAAAAGCGTAAAACCTTGAAACAAATTGCAAAAGAAAATCTCAAAAATCAAAGACATCGAGATGTGAGAAGTGAAGGGATAAATACTGTGAATTCTCACCCAAGCTGTGTATCAGTCAGTGGGACCTTGGTAAGGGAATTTCTCCCACTCCAATCCCAGTTTAAGTCTCTACTATGCTTTGAATATTTGATTCCAGGAGCACAGATTTGTTTACTACATTCCCGTCATGAAAGCATGAAAGTAACACGAAAAAACCAATGATTTTTTTTTTAACAAGGAACTCAGTTTTTTTTTTTTGTTTTTGTTTTGTTTTTTTTTTTGGTTGTACCATTCAGCATGTAGTTCCAACCAGGGATTGAACCCGCGTCCCTTGCACTGCAAGGCAGACTCTTAACCATTAGACTGCCAAGGAAGTCCCTGAAGTCTGAGTTAAACACTAAGGAAAAATTATCTGCTCTTTCTTCTCCCTAACCTGGGCTGGCGGTGGGGGTGGTTTGGGGCCAGGGAAGACAGAGAAACAGATATCAAGGTAGAAACGCTGAGAAATTTCACGGGCCGCAGGTATAGCTTGACCATTTTTTGTTATCTAAGCAGCCTGCAGAACCAACCTACAATCATGGTGTGCTATAGCACAAACAATACTGTAATTTGCCTTTCATCATAATTTTGTGTTCCAGGGGTTCGGGTGGAAAAATAGTAACTGCTTTTTGTCCTCTGTAATCTCAATACAATTTAGCTAAAAAGAGAAGAATGTATAAGAATCAAGAAGGAAGCTGAAGAAGCTGAAGTCCAAAAAATGAGGGCAGCTCAAAGAGAGAAGGTAGGAACTGGAGAAGATGGTAAGCTAACATTTACCCAGGGCTTCTGACATGCCAGGTTCCCACAGTATTCATATAAAAAGTGTTTAATCCTCACAAGAGCCTGTGAGGTATATAATATTCTTGTTGTCCAAGTTTGCAAATGAAACTGACAGTTCAGTCGCTCAGTCATATCCGACTCTTTGTAACCCCATGTACAGAGGATCAGATAACTTGCCCAAGGACTCACAGCCAGTAAAGAGAAGAAGTAGGATTCAAATCCAGACTGACTGGTCTCAGAACTAGTGTTATTTTTTTTTTTTAAGTAATTTTATTTTCTTTATTGCTGTACCGCACGGCATATGGGATCTTAGTTGCCCAAACAGGAATCAAATTCATGCCCCTTCCATCAGAAGCATGGAGTTTTAACCACGGGACCAACAGGGAAGACCCAGATCTGGAGTTCATTATCTTCACACTCTCTCACCTCCGCAGGCGGGTGATCAAAAGAGTAGCTGTGTATTTGGCCAGAAGGCACAGCAACTAGTAGCGATGGCCGCCAGTGGTACACCATCATGTTTATGCACAAATAAGGAACTTGCCAGGCTGAATGTTAAATAGATGAACATGTCTTTCTCACTGGTAAAAGAAAAGGCATGCGTTGCATTTCAGTATTAGTGATATGAACTGTTTTAAATCTCAGAGTGATGTGTCTAGTTTTGATCTTCTTTCTGGGGCTTGGGGGGAAGGTGTCTTGAAGATGCTCATTCGTCAGAGAAGAAGAATGTACAGTTCTTCTGTCTGCCTCCTCCTCCCCCCATGCCCCATGAAGTCCTAAGCTGTCACAGGTTTTAAGTGTTGGAGGTTTGGGGGCAAGAGGTTGGCTGATGATACTAGTGACCAAGTAAGATATCTGTTGAATGTATAAGTCATGAAAACACAGTTCTTTTTCCTGCTGTCTCTCTCTCTCTCTCTCTTTCTCTCTGTCTTATTCTTTTCCTCTTAAAGACTGGGTGTTGGTCAAACTTAAACGTGGTTACAAAGCAATAGATATCTTTACTAGTTAGAGTTAACAAAGCCCAAAGCTGATGGCTTATAGAATGCACAAGAATGTGAGTCTTCTTTCGCCAAGGAGCTCTGTACCTGGCTGGAGGGTATATTTCTTGGAAGATGTCCTCTTGTGTTGTTTGACCTTGGACAGGCCCCTACCCCTCTCTGAACGGTTCCTGTAAGATGAGTCTGTAAGCTGCACCTCCTCTGCTCCTAAGGCCAGGAATATGTGTAGATACAGAAACGCTACATTTGTAGAGATGTAGGCTCTGGGGTAGAGAGAAGATTGGACACATACACGAGGAATTGAAGTGAGACACTGGTGGTATTAAAAAGAGTATAGGCACTTTGTTCACTAAATTTGATTCAGCAATTCACTTCCGAGTCATTAGCTATTACACCTTCATTGAAAAGAGTCTCATAATAATGCTTTTTGAAACCTCTCTCTCTCTCTCTCTCACTTCCTCTCTATTCTTCACTCTTTTGAATTCAACACCCCCCACCCCATTTCCTCCTTCAGAGGAAGGTTTACACTTCAGTCTCAAGATTATAAAGGAGGTATTCCCTTTATATAGCATAGTCTTTCTGCATTTCAGGTCAAACTCAGAAAATCATCAAATAATCACCAGGAACTAATTAAGAGGCTTGCAGATCCTGAAAAATTGTGTTGTGAGCTCTTNCTCCTTCAGAGGAAGGTTTACACTTCAGTCTCAAGATTATAAAGGAGGTATTCCCTTTATATAGCATAGTCTTTCTGCATTTCAGGTCAAACTCAGAAAATCATCAAATAATCACCAGGAACTAATTAAGAGGCTTGCAGATCCTGAAAAATTGTGTTGTGAGCTCTTATCCTAAAAGCCATTTACTAGTTGTCATTTAATACCCATAATTGGCTGGCTTGTGGGTCATTTACAGCTTGTTTCTCCGTGGTTCACATAATGTACTGTATACTGTTTAGAAATGTTAGTGGCCGAAACAGTTTCTTTGACCCCGAGTGAAAGCAGGATTCCCTCCTCCTCAGGTCCTGCCACACCACTGGATATACAGAAGCCATTAACTACAAAAATCCAAACTGACTCGGCTTTTCTAAAATGACAGCTACAATGATTATTGGTATAAATTTGTCTAAGAGTACGAGATGGGGAGAGAGAGTTGATGTATAGATCCTTGCCATTCAAAACGCAGTTTTTGAACCAGCAGCCTTGGCTTATCACTTATTAGAAATGCAGGATCTTCCCTGGTGGTCCAGTGGTTAACAATCTGCCTTGCAATGGAGAGGACAAACATTTGATCCGTGGTAGGATAATTAAGGGGCTTTCCTGGTGGCTCAGCAGTAAAGAAGCTGCCTGCCTGAGACTCGGGTTCAATCCCTGGGTTGAGAAGATCCTGTGGAGGAGGGCATGGGAACCCACTCCAGTATTACTGCCTGGAGAATACCATGGACAGAGGAGCCTTGGTGGGCTACAGTCCATGGGGTTGCAAAGAGTCAGACCCAGCTGAAGTGCCTGAGTGTGCACACAGGATAACTAAGATCGCATGTGCCACAACTAGAGAGGGTGTTCACTGCAATGAAGATCCTGATGCTGCAACTAAGACCTGATGCAGCTAAAGAAAGAAATATTTTTTAAAAAGAAATGCACCCCAATGTTCATTGCAGCACTGTTTATAATAGCCAGGACGTGGAGACAACCTAGATGTCCATCAGCAGATGAACGGATAAGAAAGCTGTGGTACATATACACAATGGAGTATTACTCAGCCATTAAAAAGAATACATTTGAATCCGTTCTAATGAGATGGGTGAAACNTTTAGGTCATACCTGAATGGTCTAGTGGTTTTCTCTAGTTTCTTCAATTTAAGTCTGAATTTGGCAATAAGGAGCTCATGATCTGAGCCACATATTGTAGGGGTAGAAAGAAGTAAAAACTCAGCTGTAGTCTTTGGAGGGCACTCATATTGCTAGTTACCTGAAAGCCTTGTGGACATGACATATGGTACTGGAAGCTGCTAATTTCCCTCAACCTCAGTGTATTATTTGAGCCCCATGAGACCCATTTTGGACCTCTGATCTCCAGAACTGTAAGATTATTAACAAACTTATATTGTTTTAAGCCACTAAGTTTATAGTTGGTATAGCACCAACAGAAAGCTAATATAATCCATGTGGTCATATAGTGTATTAGTTTCTCTTCTTGGAAATCTATATGGAAGAGAAACTATCTCTAAAATATTAGTGCATCAGTAAAATAAAGTCCTTGAAAAAAACAAAACAACAGCATACCACATGCAAGTACTTGCTTTGCCACTGGATCTCAGCATGGTAGACAAGTTTTCAGGAATCGTCATAGCAAGCCTTTCACCCAAATGCAGTGCCATGGAAGTAAAACCTCCACCATACTTTCCCCTCATAATCACATTGATGAATTAAGTAATCATTTGATTTTGTTTTCAGACTTTCATAATGCCCACAAACTTAAAAAATAAAAATCTCCAAGTCCATGTCAAAGACCCTTCTTTACCTCTTGGATTATCTTATTCTGCTTTCGATCAACACGTGTTTGAAATAATATATAGTGCTATGTCGTTTAGGAATATTTTCATTCAGTTCTCCCAACTTCTTAGAGCATCAGGACATCAGAGAGGGCAAGAAACCAGCCAGAAATCTGAGTGGCAAACGAGACCTTTCTTTGCTCTTTCCAATAAACTATAAAGTCATAAAGCTGATGAAGTTATGTGGAGCCCTAAAGGTCATGGTATTTTTTTTTTAGATACTGAAAAACATAATTAGTTAGTTTTAATGCTAAAAGTGAGGTAGGAACTACTTCATACCTACTTCATTTTCTATTAGTGTAGAAAACAAGGTCTGCATATTAGGTGCAGAGGTGCATTTACATACATGTTTTTAAGGAATCACACCTGTTGCTTATTTCTAGGAAACAAACAGTGTAAGGGCTAATGACTTTAGAACAATTTTAGGCTTAAAACTCAACATCAAGGTAATTATTCCAGTACTGCTTTTAAAAATTGGGAAAAGTTTCCATTTCTGAAAACTTTCAAGGAACAAAACAACACTCCGTTTTTTCTAGAAATATGGTTTCTATGTTATGCATTTCTTTATGAATGACCCAGCGTGGGCATTAAGCCTCTGATTGTTGAAATGCAGTAGGGTCCCATTAATTGACCCCATTAATTAACACATAATGTTGGGATGTTAATGATATCTCTGAAATGCAGGTATAGGACAAAGTGTAAGCCATTCGTTTATTTATGCTTCACTTTCCTTATCTGTAATAAAGTGTGTGTGTGTGTGTGTGTGTGTCTGTGTGTGTGTTAGTCGTGTCTGACCAACCCTTTGCTACCCATGGACTGTAGCCCAGCAGGCTCCTCTGTCCATGGGGTTTTCCAGGCAAGAATACTGGAGTGGGTTGCCATTTCCTCCTCCAGGGGATCTTCCTGACCCAGGCATTCAACTCACGTCTCCTGTGTCTCCTGCATTGCAGGCAGATTCTTTACCCACTGAGCCATCGGGGAAGCCACTATCTGTAAAATGGGTATAATAATAATGGGACTGGTGGGATTAAAGGATACAATACATGCAAACCCCTTTGTATTGAATACCATGAATACTAAGTAAGCATTGAATAAGGTGCCCTGACCTAATTGACTATATTTGTAAACAAGCACTCTATCTCATTTGACTCTATGACTATTTTTTAAACTATTTATTTATTTGGCTGAGTTGGGTCTTGGTTGTGGCACGTGGGATCTTCCGTTGCAGTGCACAGACTCTAGTTGTGGTGTGGGGCTCAGCAGCTGTGGCGCCTGTGCTTAGTTGCTCTGAGGCAGGTAGGATCTTAGTTCTCCAGTCAGGGATTGAACCCTCCGTCGGCTGCATTGCAAGGCAGATTCTGAACCCCTGGACCATCTGGTAAGTCCCTACCTCTATTACTATATCAACCTCTTGTTTGGATGGCAGACAGGGTTTTTATTTTACACACGAATTGGATTGGCTTAATTATTTCATTTTCACTAAGCTCACATGTTCATTGGAAGGACTGATGCTGAGGCTGAAACTCCAATACTTTGGCCACCTCACACAAATAGTTGACTCATTGGAAAAGACTCTGATGCTGGGAGGGGTTGGGGGCAGGAGGGAAAGGGGATGACAGAGGATGAGATGGCTGGATGGCATCACCGACTCGATGGATGCGAGTTTGGGTGAACTCTGGGAGCTGGTGATGGACAGGGAGGCCTGGCGTGCTTCGATTCATGGGGTCGCAAAGAGTCAGACATGACTGAGTGACTGAACTGAAGCTCACATGAACTGGGCTGCTGGAGAAAAAATACGTTTGGCTCCTCTTCTCACAGAAATTGCTGGGCTTCCCTCTCAGCTGGGTCTTTAATCATCCCCAGGGCACAGCATTTTCCTTTGCAGTCTAGGCTCATCTCTAATTATCAACATCGTTCCCCCTTATCCTCATTTTCCATTTTCAACGCATGACCTCATTTCTCACCGTCTCAGAGATAAAGACCAGGAGGCTGAAAGTCTCTATATTTTTCTGTTTCCTTACTCTTTCTTTGCTGCTTCTACACCCCCCTCATGCCAGGAGGAATAAGAAACTGCTTTTCCTTGTTGCCGTGACGGGTTCTCCCACCTGTGCTTCCCATCCCATCCCATCTTTCCTCCATCCTCCTCAGGAACCTTGCTGCTCCATCTGTTAAGGCTCCGTTTCTTCTGTAGCTTTCTTGTTTGCGTCTCTTTCTTGGGGTGTAATCATACTCAAATCTCTTACCTTAAAAACAAATCGTCTCTATGTTGGCTTGCTTTCACCTCCTTCTTCCCGAGCATCACAGCTCAGCTTCTTGAAAGTCTCCTCTGCCCCACTGGATTCCCACATGCCAGTCTGTAGACCGACTCCTATCAATCATCTGAACTGCTCCCCTCCAAAAGCTGTTTTAAGTGATGCTCCCCAGGTGACTTGCTGAACTCAGCTGGCTTTTAGGAACTCACTTTCTTTGAGTCCTCACCTTTACTTGCTCCTTGGTGGGCCAAATTTGACTTCTGTCTCTAGTAATTCATTGGTTTGGATCTAGCTAAGAAAATCCCATGGGCAGAGGAGCCTGATAGGCTGTAGTCCAAGGGGTTGCTAAGAGTCAGACACAACTGAGCAACTTCACTTTCACTTCTCACTTTCATGCATGGGAGAAGGAAATGGCAACCCACTCCAGTGCTCTTGCCTGGAGAATCCCAGGGACGGGGGAGCCTGGTGGGCTGCCATCTAGGGGATCACACTGAGTTGGACACGACTGAAGTGACTTAGCAGCAGCAAGA
Source organism: Neotragus moschatus (assembly GCA_006410615.1). Lineage (NCBI taxonomy): Eukaryota > Metazoa > Chordata > Mammalia > Artiodactyla > Bovidae > Neotragus > Neotragus moschatus. The sequence continues at coordinate 1,070,419 of SJYA01001815.1, forward strand.
TGGAGCTTAGTTGAAAAATGCAGTGGAGACTCTTCGGCTCCTAATTTATTTAAACTGTTTGTAATACTGTATCTATTAAGCACTCTGTCCTTCCAATTCTCTCCTTCTGGATTTCCTCTGGACCCTGTTCCCTGCTTGTTTCTCTATTACTGATATTCTATCAGGTCCCTTCCATTCATCTTCTCATTGCCTTGCACCCCCATATTCCTAGGTGAAAGCCCCCACCTTTCCACATCCGGATTTTGCTTGTGCTGATGATCTGTGAAAGCCACATCTCCAGACCGTATTCCTGAATCGCAGAACATCTATTTCACTGTATGCTTGCTATTACTTTCTAGATGTGCCTCAGTATATCTCAAATACAAACGAGCATACTCCTAACAGGTTCAAAACTGACCTCATATTCATTCTGATTCATTCTTAAATCATAGTCACCTGTAATCTTCCCCCTTTTTTGACTCCTCCTATTATTAATATGGATTTCCCAGGTGGCACAGTGGTAAAGAATCTGCCTGCCAATGTAGGAGGTACGAGAGATGTGAGTTCGATCCCTGGGTTGGGAAGATGGCCTGGAGAAGAAAATGTCAACCCACTCCAGTATTCTTGCCTGACAATTTCCATGGATGGAGGAACCAGGCAGGCTATAGTCCATGAAGTTGCAAAGAGTCCGATATGACTGAGTGTGTACGTGCACACACACATACATTAATATAGCCCGCCTCCCATATTTCCTTTTTACTCTCCTCTTATTTCTGTCCCCTATATCTTTTCAGAGTTTGTCCTTTCTTTTATGTCTGTGTTGTCTTAATTTGGGACTCATAATTTTATGATGTGGCTTGTGAGAACCACACCATTGGTTTTTATATTTGTGATCCTTTCTGCAGCTTATCCTTCACGTTGCTTTCAGGATTAACTGCTTACTATCCTGCTTAAAATAACACAGTGGCTCATCATTGCCTTTAATGAAGTCCAAACTCCTTTACTTGGCATAGAAATTCCTTTATAATTGCCCCTTCCTGCTGTCTCAATCTTATCTTCCACCCATCTCGTACAAACCCCTTTGAATTTATACATAAGCTTCTTGGGGTTTCCTGAACTGATATATTCTCTTCTGCCTTTCAGTACTGAAAATACATGTTATGAATATGCCCTTTTCCTAGTCAGGGCCATAACTAGCCCATCATTGTCTTTGTGCAAATTAGAATCAGATGCTTCGTCCAGGCAGGCAGTTCTGTGGGTGCTCAGACTGCCACAGAGGTGAGAGATGGTACCTTTGTGAGAAATAGAGAAAGATACCTCTGCTGTGCTGAAGCCCCCTGTGCTGGGATGCAAAGCCTGGGGAGCTGAATGCTGCCTCTATTTTAGCCCTTTGGACCTCTCTGCTAGGCCCCTGGGCAATGAGAGACTCATACAGTGGAATGCAGTATCCTGCTCCCACTACCCCCTTTTCCTCTTATGACGTTCTTGCTTAATATTGGTCTCCATCTAGAATTTCTATCTCTCACTAGATCCATGGTTCTTATCCTTTTATTTGGTCATCAGCCCCTAGGGAAATCTGAAGAAAGAAAGCTATGAACTCATTCACCATAAAACTGAGCATACTTCTAAACAGACACCTAATTCATGAACCCAAGGTTAGAAACCACATTCCAAATATTATTCAAATTTTGGCTAACCCTGATTCTACCCCTAACCCAAGATGGGGGTTGCCACATAGAAGACACCGAACGAATGTTTATGGAAACGATTGAAAGCATTTCTCCAACAGGGCCACTTCTGTGCTTGCTTTATACTCATACTAGAGATTTGCAAACCTATACTCCCTAATATATTTTACACTTTGCCATCATGGCTTTCTTGTCTATGATCCCAGCTAGCTTCTTGAATTTTCCAGGGTAGGCACTGCTCGGTTTATATCTGTAGTCCCAGCAGCAAACGGAACACAGTGTGGAGCATATAATAGGCATATGATGAAGGTTTACTGAGTGCCTGGGATTCAGTGATAGTAAATGATTTGCTTAAGGTCACTCGGTGATGGTGAACCTAGAACCGACTCCATGAGTTTTTCTTCTGGACCTCATGTTCCTAGATATTTTACATTCTGCCTTTGTATATGCATGTGTAAGTATGGTTGGGTGACTCCTTAACTCACTGCTAAATGGACAGAAAGAAAGAGTCTGACTAAATCTTAAGTATTTGGATTCGTGTACTAAAATACCTGGGCTTCCCAGGTGGCTTAGTGGTAAAAAATCTGCCTGCTAAGCAGGAGACGTGGGTTTGATCCCCGTGTTGGGAAGATCCCCTGGAGAAGGAAATGGCATCTCAGTCCAGTATTCTTGCCTGGGAAATCCCATGGACAGAGCAGCCTGGAGGGCTACAGTCCATGGGGTCACAGAGAGTTGGACACGACTTGGTGACTGAACAACACAAAACAGTTAAAACAACTACTACAGTGGAAGATGCTGAATACGCAAATACTCTAGAATTTTGAAAAATCTTCTCCATCAACTCTTCAGGGATACACAGACCTTTGTTGGATGGAATATAGCTACTGGGTAACTGTGAGCTGAGTACAGTGACAATCTATTAGTGAAGAGATGAGAGTCCACGTTCCAGTTTCTGACCTTGCTGAAGGAACCCAGCCTTGGCCTCTAGATGCCTGTGTGGCTTTCTCACTGTTCTCTCGGTAGCATTCCTAATTCTGGTTTGATCAATACCTACCTGCTGCTTGCTTGCTGCCTTTTAACTCTTGCCCCCCTTTCGACCACTTTTGGTCTCATGAGTCAGGATGTTTTTTCTAGATTGAGGTCATGTTTATTCAGTTTGCTTCCTAGAACTGTTTCCATTAATAACCCCACTGCCTTGTATTATAATTGATGCTTTCAGATTGTAGTAAATTTTCCTGTTATTTTTTTCCCCCTGAAACTGAAATCATCCATTTTACCTTTCAAGATGGGATAAGTAAATAGTTCTGTGCGAATGAAGACTTCCACAGAAATGAACAATTGTTTCCCTCTTCGGAAAATGGAACTAAACTTATGTTGGAGTTTGGAAGTGATAATTTCTGTATTCCTTTTTCACAGGTCTTCTCAGTGGATGAGTACATTTTTTTTAATTAAAGCAAATAAAAGATGCTTGACATTAAAACTTCACATCTCTCCTGTGTTGTGGAACTTGTCTCAACTCCTCATTAAATTTGCTGTCTAGGAAGTCTACTTGTTTTTCATGAGCAAATTTTAAAAATGACAGTTGTATCATAGTAAAAAAAAAAAAAAAAGCAAGTGTTTCTGGATTATTAAGTTGGATTAAAATATATCAGAGCCATGGTGACAGTAATATCACAGTAATATCAAATGTGAAATTCTTTAGACTCTCCAAACAACTGATTTAAAAAAAGGAGAAGAGCATTTAAGCAATGGCTTATTTTGGACATTTGCTGTTCTGTCTCTCAACAGCTTTAAGTGTTTGATTCTAAGTCAGAAGGGAACTGAATTGGCTTATTGAAAATTGTTTCCTGAATGCTTTATCAGGATATAGAGTGAGATATATATAGATGTGTGTGTGTGTGTGTATAGTATAAACTATTTAATGATATACATATATATATTTATATCAACTATTAAACCATTTATAATCATTTTCATTTAACATGATTGGTATGGAAATTTTATGTTTTCCATAGAACATTTTGAAAACATTGCTTAAGATAGAAATATTGCTATCTTCTGAACTAAGATTAAAAATAAGAAATACTGATTTTTGTGATTATACCCATCAAGCTGGGAGAGGGGGACCATGGAAAGAACTCGGGGCTTCTTGCTTTCAGTGTAGGGCCCAAGAGTTGTAAGAGGGGTATTATCTTTGCAGCCCTGCTAGGCACCATGATGGATTATGGATGCCACTTGAACATAAAGATTTTGGACCTTGGGTAATTTTAACATCATGATTCTGCTAAGTTCAGTTCAGTCATTCAGTCATGTCTGACTCTCTGCAAATACATGGATTGCAGCACCAGGCCTCCCTATCTATCACCAACTCCCAGAGTTTACTCAAACTCATGTCCATTGAGTCGGTGATGCCATCCAACCATCTCATCCTCTGTCATCTCCTTCTCCTCCTGCCTTCAGTCTTTCCCAGCATCAAGGTCTTTTCAAATGAGTCAGTTCTTCACATCAGGTGGTCAAAGTATTGGAGTTTCAGCTTCAGCATCAGTCCTTGCAATGAATATTCAGGACTGATTTCCTTTAGGATGGACTGGTTGGATCTCCTTGCAGTCCAAGGGACACTCAAGAGTCTTCTCCAACACCACAGTTCAAAAGCATCAATTCTTTGGTGCTCAGCTTTCTTTATAGTCCAACTCTCGCATCCATACATGACTACTGGAAAAACCATAGCTTTGACTAGCTGGACCTTTGCTGGCATAGTAATGTCTCTGCTTTTTAATATGCTGTCTAGGTTGGTCATAACTTTTCTTCCAAGGAGCAAGCGTCTTTTAATTTCATGGCCACAGTCTCCATCTGCAGTGATTTTGGAGCCCAAAACATAAAGTCTCTCACCGTTTCTATTGTTTCCCCATCTATTTGCCATGAAGTGATGGGACCAGATGCCATAATCTTAGTTTTCTGAATGTTGAGGTTTAAGCCAACATTTTCACCTAAGGCTTCCTTAAAAGATAATATTTTGTTACTTGCAATTTCAGAGCAACAAATTAGAGGAGAAAAAAAGACTTCAAGAAAACCTCAGAAGAGAAACTTTTAGAGAGCATCAGCAATAGTAAGTTTGTTTTCAGAACTTTGTACCTTTTACAGAGATATTGTTCATTGTGCTTTTAAATCCAGGTGATGGTAACTGTTTAAAATATCTGGTAATGAATTCTTGACTATTAATTATGTAATTGAACGCTAAAAGTGAGTTTCTAAGTTTGGAGACATCTATATTCACCAAAGTCGTGGTTAGTAGTCAACAGATTAGAATGAATACTGCTAAATTTGAGAAATTCCGTATCCTAAATAACTTGAAGGGCTTGACTTTTTGGCAATCCAGGTTAGTTTTGATTATGAAGACTTCCGAAACACCAATATAAGCAAGATGACGTTTGAAAAGAAGTATCCAAGCAGAATCTAACTAGGAATTTAGCTAATGGGCTGAGGACTTACATTTTTATAAACAAGATTTGAGAAATAATATCACAGTTATCAGCAAAGCTCCAATTGATGGTCATCATCAAGGTACTTTTTCCAGTGCGACTTGGGAATCATAGCAGCTACTGTGTATAGGGCAACCACAATATGATTTATCATAAGTTGGTGTCCCAGCTCTAAGTAACACCGCCTAAAAGAATAGACAAAATCGAAGAACCGTATTTCTGTCCCTAGATTAATACCAAATATTGTAGAATTAAAACCAAGCAGATCTGGGTTCAAAAATCCTAGCTCCATTCTCCAGCTGTGACCTTGGACAAACTACTAAACTTCTTGGAACCTTAGTAGTTTTTTTTTTTTTTTTCCTAATAGGGTTGGTAATATCCCATCAGCCATTTGTAAGGATTAAATAAAATATATAAATGGTGTACAAGTGATTTCATTTTATGGGGACTTGATAAGTAACTTCGTACAGAAAGAGGTTCTTGTTGAATAGGATCAGAAAACTCATTTTGTAGAGACTGTATAGAGATTTTTGGTTGCACCAGAGCTAGACATTGGCCTCCCACTTTCAGATGGATTGTTCTGACTGCTTCCTCTTATCTGTTCCCATTGTTATACCTCGTTTGCAGAATTTAAGCTTATTCGCATGTTGGTGTGAGCATATGTGACACCCTAAAGTGTATTCCTCTTCTAAGTACAGCCCTCTCTGGTTTTCTCATTCCACTGAAATTTTCTTTCATCTGTTGTAAGCAACAACTCCTTGCTTTAAGACTCAGGTCGGAATGCAAAATACGTTTCTCGATATTTCACTTTGCCCCTTCTCAAATGGGGCACTTTGCCTCTGCTACCCAGGCCAGGTAAAAAGTGGGAGATGGAATGGGGTTGGGTGGAAGTGCTAATGAATGGTGTTATCTTTCCCCACTTTCGTTTTAAGGCAGGCATGGGGTAAGAAAGCTGGTGTGAAGCTAAACACCAGGAGAAGTTGACTGAGGGAGGCAGGCAATAGATTTGGGTTAACGTATTGTTGCCTCTGCCTTCTTTGGTAGATAATGGATGAGAGTTGATTTCTTGGCCAATCAGAGGAGTTGAAGGAGACACAGGGATTCCATGGGAGCGTGTTGCCTGGAGACAATAAAAAAGTATTTTAGTATTGTAATGTATTGTAATACATAATAAAACGCATTTATCCTGTGGCATCCTCCTTTTACACTGGAAAAGGGAAGACCTTCTCACTGTGAGGAATCTTATGTACAGGACTAGGAAAACAAGCCCATCCTCTGCGAAGTTTTAACATGATAAGGTGAAGGATAAGAGATTCTTAGAGTTTTAGAGGATGTGGGAGATTGTGTCATCAAACTTTTTTTTATTTTTCCTAGTCCTCCAGCTTCTTGAGTTTGTGTTTTACAAAACATTAGAGATCATCCTTCTTCTGTAAAGAAAAAAGAATTCTACCCTCAGCCACCTCACACACTGTCAGTGGAGCTGAATTCAATTTCATGCACATTTCACTCTTGCTTTCTTCTGCTTATCGTAAAAGTCCCAGTTAACCAGGAAAAAAAGAAGTTGGCTGAAAATGAGAAGTATCTCAAATTGATTTTTAAAGCCTATTGAGAAACACAAGAAGAAGTATATGTGTGTGTGTGTTTTAAGTATATTTTGTTTTGAAGTGCTTTCGAAATTAAAAGACTAGTAGCTAATGAAATGAATGACCATTATATAGCTAGAAATATGAAAGAAACTTCTTGGAAAAGATGGATCCTCTGTATAACAAGCCTTTATCATATTTTCTTAGAATCAATTTATGGTGGAGAAATTGAATAGGAGAGCTGTTAGAATTTTTGTTTTTAATATATATTTAGCTGCACCAGGTCTTCGTTGCAGCACAGAGGATTTTTGACCTCCATGGTGGCATGCAGGATCTTTAGTTGCAGCATGTGGGATCTTCGTTTCCTGACTAGAGATCAAACCTGTGCCTCCTGCATTGGGAGTGTGGAGTCTTAGCCACTGGACCACCTGAGCTGTCAGAATTTTAACAGCACAAAGTTTTCACTAGACCAACCAGGCTGTTCCCTATTCCATCCTCTCACCCCAAAGTTAGATTCTTCTGAAGGTGTTCAAATGAAGGATCACAAAATAGAAACACAAATAAGGAATATTTTCGATGCCATGATATGTGTGATTCAAATATCACACTGGGAGTGGTGGTCTTTGTTTTTTGTAGAAAAGGGCAACCATGGACTTGAGCAGACTGTAACTCCAAGTTGCTGGAGAAGAAGCTCCTGATAGTATCCTGGGGCACCACCATGGGAATCTTAATGTGCTCTTTCTTACCACCTTGTTCCAGGCTTGTTCATTTGCTTCTGATTATTTTTAGTGTTGTCAATTATTTAGCTAACAGGCAGAAAACTAGGCTTTTATTGACATCTAAAGGGACTCTCCTGAGTGTAATAATGAAGGCGGTTTATTGAATGCCTGTGAGGTTGCTTTCTAATTGTACACATTAATCTGCCCATGCAAGCTGGCTGAAAATACACAAGCAGATTGCACACGCAGATGGAGCACACGGGATGGCTTTTATGAAAGGACCTCTGGAATGTACTGCTGCAGTACTGTCTTTTCCTTAACAATCGAACGACTGTGACTATTTCAGTTGGCGGCTGAGAACAGACCAGATTAATGGTGCATTAAGTCTGCTATTCTGGCTGGGGACAGACTCAAATTTCACGGTGGAGAGTTCGTTCTAGGATTCTTGAGCATGAAAGTGAAGGGTAGAAATAGGCTTCTAACCTTGGCATGGTTTTCATCATTATTTTACTTTGTCATTCTTTACTGCTTATAAAGGGTGAAATGTGATTTTTCAGGATTTTTTTTTTTTTTTATGAGTCAATAGTACTGGTAGATTTAAGGATTTGAAGTAACAGTTAATAAACCTGTGTGTGTGTGTATTGTTATAATCAAAGAAAGGATGTTGTGATTTAGATTTTTCAAATTTCAGCATTTTTAATTTAAATGGTAATTTATTTTGAGTCACAGTCCTCTTTCTAACCATATGGCTTTTGGATGGATGTCAAGACAGGTTTGAATTTGGAGACTACATCATGAGTTATGGGGGCTAGAGTAAGGTGTGAATGGGGCAGTCAGATGCATTTTGGGTGGAGGTGTTAGGAAAAACAGTGCTCTCAGAAGGATTTGCTGGAGAAATGAGAATTGTGTGTGTTTTGAGCATTTATCATTTTAATTCCTATCTAATAATCATTTAATATAATAGATTATACATTTGTATGGTTTAAAAAATATAGAAAGTGTGTGGCTCTTTTAAAATGTTATTTCAAAGTAATAAGCTGCTATACTATTGAGAACTTAGGGTGTTTCAGCCATATTAAGCATAATATATGTATTTTTCATTTAATTTTTAGATCAATCCTATTAGAGATATATCATCTTTATTCTACAGGTGGAGGGATTGTGTAATTTAAATTCTACCCTTCACTTTCATGCTTAATCCTAGAGTTGACTCTCCACTGTGAAATTTGAGTCTGCTGCCAAAGTCACAGACGCAGTGAATGATGAAGTGCAATCTTGGTCCTGAAATTCGGGGGGGCTAGGGAAAATGAGCATTTTAGAGGTGTGGTCAGGAACATCTGGCTAGGGGTGGGTGATAAGTATTGTAGCTCCATGGTATTGGGTGGGGGTGCTGTGGAGAAGACTGTCGATCAGTTCACAGATAAAGACTTGGGCAAAATTGACTTCTGGATTCTTCCAAGGAAGATCTAAATTTTGCCAGTGGGAGGCAAAAGAAAAACCAAGGAATATGTCTGCTTTCTCTGATTTTCCTCACACGTGAATGACCTCCCCCTCCAGGTCTCACATGGGATTAATTCCACAGTTAAGCTTACTGTAGGGTACATGGGCTTTTGTGAACTCTCTTGGGTGGACTCAAAATTTAATATTTCTAGGGGAGAAGGGGCTTGGTTCCTTTTTTTTTTATTTTAATTTGTTTGTTTCTTTATTTTTGGCTGCACTGGGTCTTCACTGCTGTGTGCTGACTTTCTGTAGCTGCACAAGCAGGGTCCAGTTGCAGTGAGCAGGTTTCTCATTGTGATGGCCTCTCTTGTTGTAGGGCACAGGCCCTCGGGCCTGCAGGCTTCAGTAGCTGTGGTGCCCTGGGGCTCTAGAGCGCAGGCTCAGTAGCTGTGGCGCATGGGCTTAGTTGCTGCACAGCATGTGGCGTCTTCCCAGACTAGGGACTGAACCATGTTCCCTGCGTTGGCAGGTGGATTCTTAACCACTGGACCACCAGGGAAGTCCAGGGCTCAGTTCTTAAAACCGTAGTTGGAAAAGCGTTTGGAACCAAGCTCATTCCCAAATAGGACCTTCTTTTCCCACTGGCAAGCGTCACCATGCACTCCACCTGCCGACGGTAATGTTGGGAAGTTTTCTTCATCCCCGCCGTTGGAGCCATGCATCTCTTTTACTTCTGTTTGGATGATAGTGTGACTAGTTCCTAGGAGGCACATCTTCATCTGTTTCAGTTTCTGAGAGCCAGGGATCCAGGCAGGTCTGCTGAATATGCATACTTAGGTTCCAAGTTTGTCTTCTAATATGCTCACAAAACTTCTAATGCCCTTCATGGGAGCTTCCAAAAGACACTTAAGGGCCAAACTGATCCCTTATCCATATGGTAGGCTTACATCCAACCTCACATTTTATAATCCAAGTAAGGTGAACCAAAAGTCATCCTATTCATAACTTTCTGTCTTATGCTAATGAAGTGAACTTATAGATACCAAAAAGCCTGAGAGGATTTGGGCCTGTGTTGGGTGATGTGGGAGAGGGTTTGAGAAGACAGGGCTTTGTTCTGGGTTGGCTGTTATCAGCAAGCAGGAGTAGTAGTGATTAGGTATCAAGTATCTTTTAAAAAACTTTTTATTTTATATTGGAGTACAGTTTATTAACAATGTTGTGCTAATTTCAGAGGTATTGCAAAGTGGTTATCAGATATGTTATTTAAAAGGAGGGAAGATCAGAGTGAGACTACTACTGTAATTGATTAATAAGCACCAGTCTCTATCATTTGCCAAAATACTGGGGGTTTAGTTTCATAGTCATTTTTGTCATTTAGACAAGGTTCATACATTTTTCTTTGTTCAGCCATGTCATGGAGTGGTCTTATTTTTTCATAAGCCATAAAGTGACCTCCTCTGAGACTGATCTTGTATGAAATTACTTTCAATAGGAGAAGACCAAGGTTTAGCTATGAGTTCCACGCCAGCTCCTGGATGTCAGGAGCAGCTTCTGCCTTTCTAAGGATATGATTAATAATTGGTAAAAAATAAAAGTTGGCTGGCCACTTACTTACAAAATAGTTTCACTTAAACTATCTCATCACTAGAACATTATACCATCAGTGCTCCCCCCCTTGGGAGGGTATATCAGGACCCAGATATAGCAGGGATCAGACTGCCTGCCTGGTCTCAAAATTTAACTTCTAACATTTTTAATCTCTCTGCTTTATTTATTTATTTTTTTGGGCTGCAAGGCATGTGGGATCTTCGTTCCCCAAAGAGAAATTGAACCCTGTCCCCTTTCAGTGGAAGCGCCAACTCTTAACTACTGTTTCTAACAGGAAATTCCTGTTTAACCTCTGTGAGCCTTGGTTTCCTCATTTATAGCATGGGATGGGGCTAATATTTGCTAAATCAAAAGAAGATTAATCAATATAAACCACATAAGAAATCAGACATAGTACTTGGAGGGAGAAAGTGGAGTATAAAGGAACGGCAAACAAGGACAGCAGAGGAAGAGGAAGAGAGAGACCAGCTAACTCTCACCTTTACCTGCAAGGGTAGAGCCTAAGAACTTCTAGACCAGAGATTCACTAAGAAGGCCCCAGGGCCTGAAAGAGCTCCTGGTAAATATACTGTGCCTGGAGGGCTAGGCACCACAAGCTACCTGCATAGCTAGCCAGTTATCACTTCTGTGTGAACTCTAAGATATTTACTTAAAAATGCCACCACAAAATGAACTCTGGTCAAACAAACAAGGAATCCTAGAGAGACGAAGAGATATCAGAACAATTGTGAATAAAGAAAACAATGACATTTATAGTTAAATACATGATTAACTTTTTTCTTTTTCATTATTAAGAATCAACGTGATCAAATTAAAATCATGGAGGGCTTCAGTGCAAGAAGAGGCATATGGATGGAAGAGAGAGAGATAGGAAGTAAAAAAAGTATTATTTTTTATATGAGTGAATGCTAATGAATTCCAGATATTGATGTAAAAAATAAGTAATTATGTTTTTATTATATATTTAATTGTGTTATATGTTTAAATAGGATATATAACAAAAACATAAGAAACAAATCAAATGAAAAATTGATAATTACAACAAAAGGCAATAAAAGGGTGTGGAGGTTTTGTAAGCAACAAGGCTGTAGTCACAGTAAAAGATTCAGTTCATTTCAGTTCAGCTCAGTCGTGTCCAACTCTTTGTGACCCCATGGATTACAGCACACTAGGCCTCCCTGTCCATCACCAACTCCAGAATTTACCCAAACTCATATCCATTGAGTCGGTGATGCCATCCAACCATCTCATCCTCTGTTGTTCCCTTCTCCCTCCTCCTTTTAATCTTTCCCAGCATCAGAGTTTTTTCAAATGAGTCAGCTCTTTGCATCAGGTAGCAAAACTACTGGAGTTTCAGCTTCAGCATCAGTCCTTCCAGTGAACATTCAGGACTGATTTCCTTTAGGATGGACTGGTTGGATCTCCTTGCAGTCCAGGAGACTCTCAAGAGTCTTCTCCAACACCACGGTTCAAAAGCATCAGTTCTTCGGCAAAAGGTTATATAGGCTAAATTTCCTTATTAAAAAACATTTCAGATTGCCAAAAAAAAAAAAAAAGGCAAAAATCTAGCTGTATGGTACTATTAGAGATAGCTACTACAACAAAAAGTATAGGCACAGAACATATATCCATAAATGCTGATAAAAAAGGCAAATGTAGCAATATTGAGATACAACTGAATTCAAGATGAAAGCATTCAATAGGATAAAAGATATTTTATGCAGATAAAATATGTAATCCAAAAGATAATATGAACTAAAAATACCAATAGAGATGTGAAATATATGAAACAGAAACTGTTGAAGTCTGTATGTAGATTATGGATTTGTCAAATTTTCCTTTTATTTAACTAATTCTCCATAGAAATTAATAGGTCATCATGTGAGCCAAAAAAATTTCATAAGGCATAGAGGATATATGAATAACAATAACTTGGTATGATTATACAGACATAGTTATAAAGTACTGTGCCTAGTTTATGAAAATACCTATTCTTTACAAATATGACTTAATTACCATTGGCCATGACTCAAAGCCCTGGAGTAGGAAATATCAACCCATTCCAGTATTCTTGGCTGGAAAAATCCTATGGACAGAGGAACTTGGCTGGCTAAAGTCCATGGAGTCACAAAGGGTCAAACACAACTGAGGTGACTAAACAACAAAATGACTCAAAGACTCTCAGTCAATTCCCAAAATACTCCCAAAATCTATAAAGTCACCATTCCTAAGGGGGGGAAATGTAATAAAATTAGAAATTAAGCAATAAGAAATTTTAAAGTCTATCCACTTAAATTTTTTTTCTAATTACCTTTTTAAATGTTAGGTTATCATCTGTCACCATGCTGGATTTATTGTAGTGACCATTTCATAATGTATAAAAATATCAAGTCACTATACCTGAAACTAATATTATGTGTTAATTATTATTCAATTAAAAAATAAAGATTCAGGTTTCCTGGGAGGATGTTGGATGGGGAAGACTATTCGGATAAAAATTTTGAAACCAAAACTGAAATTGCAAATTAGGATAAGAGAATATAAAGTTTAAAGTATTCCACATTAAAAAATCTATGGAATGTGACTATAAAATTATTTCAAAATATAGAGGTTTAAAAGCTTTTAGAAAAATGGAAATAACTAAACACATAAAATAAATGCAAAAAAACAGAAAGAAGGAATAAATAAAGGGAGAAAAGTGATGAAGTTGAATAGAAAAATTTATCATCGATAAACCAAAGCCTAAGTTTTTTGTAAAACTCTAATAAAATGGATACACTTTTGACTTGTCTGAGTAAGGAATAAGGAAGAACTCCAAGGATAAGAAAGGAAGTATAACCACAATTCTAGAAGAGAAATACTATGTCCTACTTCTGTTAATTTGTTTAACTCAGATTTCCTAATTTATTTCCTAGGAAAAGGTATGCCATTAGACTTGAAACCTGAATAGAATAAAAACTCTAAATGGAAGAGAAAATGTAGTTTGATCTCATCTTAAAAAAGACACTAGGCCCAGCTGGTTTGAAAACAGAAAAAGAAGGCAACTTTTTTAGTAAAGTCAGGAACAGGATGACAAGAGTATTTGCTATTTACAACTGATATGGATTTTTATATAGGAAATTAGAATTTATTTGTAGCGAAGAAAGAACTTAAATATTGGAAAGGAAGAGATAAGTGACTCTGATTGTTTATCTAAAACCTCTCAAGGGACTTAACTAAAAAATCCTCAAGGGACTTCACTAAAAAACTGTTAGAACTAATCAGTTTGGCTATCATGAATGAATCTAAAATCAATAGGCAAATACTTCCGTCTTCACACCATCAGACACAACATCAAAAGTCCACTATAAAATATAATTAAAAGAAAAATTTCATTTACAATCTCTATCGACATTGTAAAACAGGTGAATGTAAGTCTAATGGACTTGTATATATAAAAGAAAATACCTAAAATAAGATGAAAATAAATATAGAATATCTATTTACTAGAAGAGGAAAAAAACGCCATTGTAAAGATAATTCTATGCTTCTTCATATATGAATTAAACAGGACCTTTTATGAAATATGATAAACCAATTTTAAAGAGAAAAATATTTAAAAAATAGACAAACTTGAAAAATTGAAGGGATAAGGGAGAAGCTGGTGACATGAATCATATACAACATAGGTATGGTGATAATAAAAAAGTGTTATTGGCATTGCAATTAATAGTGAATGGAAGAGAGTCTACCATTCTCTTAGTCGTGTCTGACTCTTTGTGACCCCATGGACTGCAGCATCCCAGGCTTCCCCGTCCTTCATTATTTCCTGAAGTTTGCTCAAACTCATGTCCATCTCATCCTTTGTCGTCCACTTCTCCTTTCCTCAATCTTTCCCAGCATCAGGGTACTTTAGCTGTTGCTACAAGTATTTTTTTCAAATCAGTGTCAAAAGGACAGATAATTTGACAAATTGTATTAATTCAACACAGAATGTAATAAACAATGCTTTTAAAATTTTGTGGTAGAAATGCCTTCCTACGCTGTGTGTACAACTTAGAATCCATAAGAAAAAAAATACAGATGTGACTACAGGAAAAACTTATGCTAGATGACATAGTGAACTATGTTACAAGGAAGTGATGGTCTAGGAGAAACTATTTCCTTCAAAAATAATAAAGGCTTAGTTTCAGAAAGCACTCTTACAAATTAATAAGAAAAAAGGCAACTCCAGAAAGACTGGCAAAGGGATCAAAACAAATAGTCCAAAGAGAACGAATATAAACTAAAAAATATTTGAGAAACGCAAGATAAAATTTTTATTCTAATGCATTGATAGTATCTCACAGGAAATGTGCTTTCATATATTCAACAGTTTGCATTGTACCTGGTATATGTGAGCTTCCCTGGTGGGGAAGTTTGTACCAGTATGTATGAGCTTCCCTGGTGGCTCAGACAGTAAAGAATTTGTCTGCAGTGCAGGAGACTGGGTTTGATCCTGGGTTGGGAAGATCCCCTGGAGAAGGGAATGGCTGCCCACTCCAGTATTCTTGCCTGGAGAATTCCATGAACAGGGGAGTTTNAATATTTGCTAAATCAAAAGAAGATTAATCAATATAAACCACATAAGAAATCAGACATAGTACTTGGAGGGAGAAAGTGGAGTATAAAGGAACGGCAAACAAGGACAGCAGAGGAAGAGGAAGAGAGAGACCAGCTAACTCTCACCTTTACCTGCAAGGGTAGAGCCTAAGAACTTCTAGACCAGAGATTCACTAAGAAGGCCCCAGGGCCTGAAAGAGCTCCTGGTAAATATACTGTGCCTGGAGGGCTAGGCACCACAAGCTACCTGCATAGCTAGCCAGTTATCACTTCTGTGTGAACTCTAAGATATTTACTTAAAAATGCCACCACAAAATGAACTCTGGTCAAACAAACAAGGAATCCTAGAGAGACGAAGAGATATCAGAACAATTGTGAATAAAGAAAACAATGACATTTATAGTTAAATACATGATTAACTTTTTTCTTTTTCATTATTAAGAATCAACGTGATCAAATTAAAATCATGGAGGGCTTCAGTGCAAGAAGAGGCATATGGATGGAAGAGAGAGAGATAGGAAGTAAAAAAAGTATTATTTTTTATATGAGTGAATGCTAATGAATTCCAGATATTGATGTAAAAAATAAGTAATTATGTTTTTATTATATATTTAATTGTGTTATATGTTTAAATAGGATATATAACAAAAACATAAGAAACAAATCAAATGAAAAATTGATAATTACAACAAAAGGCAATAAAAGGGTGTGGAGGTTTTGTAAGCAACAAGGCTGTAGTCACAGTAAAAGATTCAGTTCATTTCAGTTCAGCTCAGTCGTGTCCAACTCTTTGTGACCCCATGGATTACAGCACACTAGGCCTCCCTGTCCATCACCAACTCCAGAATTTACCCAAACTCATATCCATTGAGTCGGTGATGCCATCCAACCATCTCATCCTCTGTTGTTCCCTTCTCCCTCCTCCTTTTAATCTTTCCCAGCATCAGAGTTTTTTCAAATGAGTCAGCTCTTTGCATCAGGTAGCAAAACTACTGGAGTTTCAGCTTCAGCATCAGTCCTTCCAGTGAACATTCAGGACTGATTTCCTTTAGGATGGACTGGTTGGATCTCCTTGCAGTCCAGGAGACTCTCAAGAGTCTTCTCCAACACCACGGTTCAAAAGCATCAGTTCTTCGGCAAAAGGTTATATAGGCTAAATTTCCTTATTAAAAAACATTTCAGATTGCCAAAAAAAAAAAAAAAGGCAAAAATCTAGCTGTATGGTACTATTAGAGATAGCTACTACAACAAAAAGTATAGGCACAGAACATATATCCATAAATGCTGATAAAAAAGGCAAATGTAGCAATATTGAGATACAACTGAATTCAAGATGAAAGCATTCAATAGGATAAAAGATATTTTATGCAGATAAAATATGTAATCCAAAAGATAATATGAACTAAAAATACCAATAGAGATGTGAAATATATGAAACAGAAACTGTTGAAGTCTGTATGTAGATTATGGATTTGTCAAATTTTCCTTTTATTTAACTAATTCTCCATAGAAATTAATAGGTCATCATGTGAGCCAAAAAAATTTCATAAGGCATAGAGGATATATGAATAACAATAACTTGGTATGATTATACAGACATAGTTATAAAGTACTGTGCCTAGTTTATGAAAATACCTATTCTTTACAAATATGACTTAATTACCATTGGCCATGACTCAAAGCCCTGGAGTAGGAAATATCAACCCATTCCAGTATTCTTGGCTGGAAAAATCCTATGGACAGAGGAACTTGGCTGGCTAAAGTCCATGGAGTCACAAAGGGTCAAACACAACTGAGGTGACTAAACAACAAAATGACTCAAAGACTCTCAGTCAATTCCCAAAATACTCCCAAAATCTATAAAGTCACCATTCCTAAGGGGGGGAAATGTAATAAAATTAGAAATTAAGCAATAAGAAATTTTAAAGTCTATCCACTTAAATTTTTTTTCTAATTACCTTTTTAAATGTTAGGTTATCATCTGTCACCATGCTGGATTTATTGTAGTGACCATTTCATAATGTATAAAAATATCAAGTCACTATACCTGAAACTAATATTATGTGTTAATTATTATTCAATTAAAAAATAAAGATTCAGGTTTCCTGGGAGGATGTTGGATGGGGAAGACTATTCGGATAAAAATTTTGAAACCAAAACTGAAATTGCAAATTAGGATAAGAGAATATAAAGTTTAAAGTATTCCACATTAAAAAATCTATGGAATGTGACTATAAAATTATTTCAAAATATAGAGGTTTAAAAGCTTTTAGAAAAATGGAAATAACTAAACACATAAAATAAATGCAAAAAAACAGAAAGAAGGAATAAATAAAGGGAGAAAAGTGATGAAGTTGAATAGAAAAATTTATCATCGATAAACCAAAGCCTAAGTTTTTTGTAAAACTCTAATAAAATGGATACACTTTTGACTTGTCTGAGTAAGGAATAAGGAAGAACTCCAAGGATAAGAAAGGAAGTATAACCACAATTCTAGAAGAGAAATACTATGTCCTACTTCTGTTAATTTGTTTAACTCAGATTTCCTAATTTATTTCCTAGGAAAAGGTATGCCATTAGACTTGAAACCTGAATAGAATAAAAACTCTAAATGGAAGAGAAAATGTAGTTTGATCTCATCTTAAAAAAGACACTAGGCCCAGCTGGTTTGAAAACAGAAAAAGAAGGCAACTTTTTTAGTAAAGTCAGGAACAGGATGACAAGAGTATTTGCTATTTACAACTGATATGGATTTTTATATAGGAAATTAGAATTTATTTGTAGCGAAGAAAGAACTTAAATATTGGAAAGGAAGAGATAAGTGACTCTGATTGTTTATCTAAAACCTCTCAAGGGACTTAACTAAAAAATCCTCAAGGGACTTCACTAAAAAACTGTTAGAACTAATCAGTTTGGCTATCATGAATGAATCTAAAATCAATAGGCAAATACTTCCGTCTTCACACCATCAGACACAACATCAAAAGTCCACTATAAAATATAATTAAAAGAAAAATTTCATTTACAATCTCTATCGACATTGTAAAACAGGTGAATGTAAGTCTAATGGACTTGTATATATAAAAGAAAATACCTAAAATAAGATGAAAATAAATATAGAATATCTATTTACTAGAAGAGGAAAAAAACGCCATTGTAAAGATAATTCTATGCTTCTTCATATATGAATTAAACAGGACCTTTTATGAAATATGATAAACCAATTTTAAAGAGAAAAATATTTAAAAAATAGACAAACTTGAAAAATTGAAGGGATAAGGGAGAAGCTGGTGACATGAATCATATACAACATAGGTATGGTGATAATAAAAAAGTGTTATTGGCATTGCAATTAATAGTGAATGGAAGAGAGTCTACCATTCTCTTAGTCGTGTCTGACTCTTTGTGACCCCATGGACTGCAGCATCCCAGGCTTCCCCGTCCTTCATTATTTCCTGAAGTTTGCTCAAACTCATGTCCATCTCATCCTTTGTCGTCCACTTCTCCTTTCCTCAATCTTTCCCAGCATCAGGGTACTTTAGCTGTTGCTACAAGTATTTTTTTCAAATCAGTGTCAAAAGGACAGATAATTTGACAAATTGTATTAATTCAACACAGAATGTAATAAACAATGCTTTTAAAATTTTGTGGTAGAAATGCCTTCCTACGCTGTGTGTACAACTTAGAATCCATAAGAAAAAAAATACAGATGTGACTACAGGAAAAACTTATGCTAGATGACATAGTGAACTATGTTACAAGGAAGTGATGGTCTAGGAGAAACTATTTCCTTCAAAAATAATAAAGGCTTAGTTTCAGAAAGCACTCTTACAAATTAATAAGAAAAAAGGCAACTCCAGAAAGACTGGCAAAGGGATCAAAACAAATAGTCCAAAGAGAACGAATATAAACTAAAAAATATTTGAGAAACGCAAGATAAAATTTTTATTCTAATGCATTGATAGTATCTCACAGGAAATGTGCTTTCATATATTCAACAGTTTGCATTGTACCTGGTATATGTGAGCTTCCCTGGTGGGGAAGTTTGTACCAGTATGTATGAGCTTCCCTGGTGGCTCAGACAGTAAAGAATTTGTCTGCAGTGCAGGAGACTGGGTTTGATCCTGGGTTGGGAAGATCCCCTGGAGAAGGGAATGGCTGCCCACTCCAGTATTCTTGCCTGGAGAATTCCATGAACAGGGGAGTTTTGTGAGCTACAGTCCATGGGGTCACAAAGAGCTGGACACGACTGCGCGACTAACACACTTATCACTCACGCACCTGGTGTGTGTCAAGCGCTGCACCAGGTTAGCAAGTTCTCGGGATGTGTACTGTATTACCGAGTGGCGCTCCTCGGGCCACCCTCTGTCTAGGCGCCCTGCCCTCGTTTACCTCACTGTCTGTGCTCTGCAGTTATTGGAGTTTGTGTGGCAACTGACTAGGAGATGAGAGAAGGAAAATCTACTCCATCCACCCTGCCTTCCTACTTATGACTCTTGAGGGTTAAAATGGGTCCTTTAACATTTTTATTAGCACCTCCTTGTCTGTCATGGTTCAGCATCGGATGTGGGCAACCAGGCAGAGGAAGGTGCGTGGCACAGCCTGTAACCCTGTGGTGCAATGGCTGGTGGGCGCCTGACTCCTGAGCTCTTACAGATCACTGTGAATGTTTTTAAACTGATTGTTTTTTAAAAAATCCTTGTTGTTTATTTATTTATTTTTGTATATGGTATTGTGTATCTGTTGATCCCATAGTCCCAAGTTATCCCCCCACCCCCACCCCCTTCCCCTTTGGTAACTATTATAAGTTTTTTTTAATATAAACTGATTCTTCCTTGAAGATTAGAGATGCTGGTAGTCTTTTCTAACAATTTTTTTTTTAAGCCTTATAGGAATTATCTTTGCCTTTCTGGCCTATTTAAATGAGCCAACACATACACGTTTCACTCTCTGTGATCTTTCCCATATATTTTATCCTTTCAAAATGGTCAAAAACTTTTTGATTGATGAATCGCTGTGAACACTGATATTCCATCATATTACATTATAACCAGCCATATCCCTCTCCTTCCTTGACTTTCTCGCCCTCCAGTTTCTCCTTCCAAACCCCCATTTGTTCTCAAACTAGGCAGATCTTAGTGGTGCTGAGGTAAGTGCCTATTTATTTTCATACCACGGGCCTAGGCAGCTGGTAGACCTGACCCCAGGCGGCCTTAAGGACAGATGGTTTCTTCCCCTTTCTCACCTTGTCCTCCCCTAATGTTCTGAAATAACTAAGATGCCGAGCTTAACCCTTGAGGATTTTCTACTGTTCCTCTGCCCTTCTTGGCCTCTCCTCATGTCCTGGGAAACTGATAACCTAAACTGAGAGGTGATTCTGTTGTGTACATTATGTTGGCTAATTGCTGTAATCAACAAACCTCAAAATAAAATAATTATTTGAGCCCTATTTTTTCTTCACGTAAGACATAAGCGAACAGGTATGAGAAGAGGCCCCCTCCACGCAGATATTCCAACACCAAAAACAGTGGTTCTACCACTTTTAATACACAGATGACTTCCAGGATTGTGCTAGGGCTTGTCCCCATTCCAGACAGCCAGAAGCAGGAGGGAAATGTATGGAGGCTCATGCATGGGAAGCTTATTATCAGTTCATCCGGGAAGTGGTGTGCATTACTTCCTTCCTCATTTTGTTGGTCAGAACCACCATGTGCCCAGCCTTCGCTGCATAGGAAGCTAGGAAATATGGTCGGGTTATTTGACTAGAAGAGAACTCTCATTTTGATGGATATTTAGAAGTATCTGCTACAACAGAATTATGTCCAGGTGATGTAACCCTGAAGAGGCCTTTTAGGATAAGCCAAAGGCACCACCCTAAGGACAAGTAGGAAGGACACTTAAGCGTCCTAAGTTGGAGGTGAGTTAAGGTTAACTAAGTCTTCAAAACCAGTCTGTTATTGGTGGTCCCTTCTCAGGTGTTCTCTGGAGAATAAAGGAAGGGATCCTGTATTTGTGCCTGGGTCAAAGTGCTAACGTGGGAGAGGATCACCCCCCTGATTAGGTGACAGAGTCACAGTGGTGGCAAAGAAGGAACCCCAACAAAAAGGTGACTCAGTGCTGGAGTCTGGGGTTTAGTTTTGTTGGACTTCCCCTCCAGTAGATGTTTGTCCTGTTGAGCCTCAAGGAGGTTCTTTATTTTATTTTTATTAAATTTGACCATAATTACCTACAGGGATTCCAATCCAGTTCAGCCAATCTATTGATAACAGAAAAATGCCAGTTAGCCTGGTAGCTGGGAACTTGTTTGTAAAGTTAATCACTTGGGAGTAACCCACATCCTTCCCAGGCCCCTACTGGTATGCCTCTGGCAGCCCTGAGGCCCTGTCACTGTCCTCTGATCTTGTGGCATGAACGGGGCAGTGATCATGGACACAAAGGCCGTGGCTGCTGGTGAGCTACCCAGCTAGCTCTGTGCTTGGCATTTGGCAGGTAAGAAGCACCCCTCAGAACACAGTGCGGGGCTGCTAGTGTACCTGGTCTGAAGCTCCTTACTTGCTTATCATGGTGCTTCTTTTCCACTGCTTTCTCCAATAGTCTGCTCTCAGCTAAGGATATTCAGAAATCTCAGCCAAACTTCTGGCAACGCTCTTCTTTTTACACTTGTGACTGATGGCTTCATAAAACCTCAGACGATGGGGCAGCTTCCAGCTTCCACGACGTCATTAGTCTCCTTGTCTGCTCTGGGCAAGATAAGCAACCCTAGACAAATGGAAAGGCTGCTCGTCTCAGCTGCTGAAGCCTTGTGTTTCTCTGGGTTATGTTCGTCGCTTAACTTTCAGCTCTTCCTTTCCCAGCTGCAGATTCTGACCTTGTTCAGATGCCATGTTCTACCTAAGTAATTATTTGAAGTGATGTTGGCATCTCTGCTTAACTTCTAATTCCTTATTTTGATTTCCACCCTCACTGGATACCATTTATTCTTACCAGACCATTTGTGTCTCCTTTGATGCCCATGCCCTAAGTGCCTGATAAATTGGATCTTAGCATCAGGCCTAAAATATGAGGGGGGAACAGAGGGGTGACAGAGGGAAAAGGCAGAAGGAAAGCAGGCTGCCAGGGTCTCATGCAGCATAATCGGGCCTTGCTGAGCTATTTGATTGTGAATATGAATTAAGGGGATCAAAGTTCCATCAGTTACATGGGGGAAAGGACCAAACAATAGAAATTCATCAATGGGAGCCAGAAAGGGGCAGTTGTTACAGTAAGGACTAGGAAACAATTCCAGCATTCTATGCTTGACACATGTGAGGGAGAAATTGGAGTGATGGTTTGGATTTTTAAGGGAAAAGCAACTTATTAAAATTGAAGGGACTTCTCTGGTAGTCCAGTGGCTAAGATTTCATGCTCCCGATACAGGGATCTAGGTTTGAGCTCCGACTGGGGAACTAGATTCCATGTGCTCCAGCTAGGGCAGCATGCAGCAACCAAAGATGCCAAGTGTTGCAACTACAAGATCCTGCATGCTGCAACTAAGACTTGGTGCAATCAAATAAATCCATAAAATATTAAAAACACAGAGGCTATGTCTTGGTATGCCTTTTGCAATCTCTCAGAGCTAAAAAGAGATACAGATCAGAACTGGCAGCATGTCTTTCTTCCATGGAAGGTATAAATGAAATGCAAAGGGGTGTGTGTATGTATAGGGAGAGGGCCCATTTCTGCTTTCAGAATTCCAAAGGGGTCCATGACCCGTAAATGGTTAAGAGTGACAGGCTTAGCGGCTCTGTGTATCCTGAGGGTAGTCCAAGCCACGGGGGCAGTGAGATGACTAGCAGAGAGACCCCTGGAGGGTGAAGGGCCTCACGTGACACCAGCGTGGTGTGAGGGACACCATACCATGGGAGGGATGTTGTAGGGGAGGGATGTTCGTTCTACAGCCCTACACTGTCAAGCTTCAAGTGTTAGGAAATTAGGGCCCATACTGTGGAGTCTGATAGGGCATTTATCTCCATGTCAAAGGACACAAAGCAGAAAAAAATGAAATGGTAGGTTCACATTCCGCAAGCCTAGTATTGTATTTTTCCAACTATGAGGTTCAGTCTTGCACTACATTTTGCTTGACCATGTACTCTACCATGCCCACAAACTCACCTTCTGTTCTATCGCGGCCACTTTTAGTCGCCCCCCAATAGAAGTCTAGGCTAGCATCCAGAGGCGCAATGAAGAGTGACAGTTCTTCTTTTGTGAAGGCACTAACACCTGTTTGTGTTCCTGCTAGCAAAACTGCTGAGTTCTTGAGAAGATTTGAGGCAGACTTGCCACACAGAGGGGCCTGTCCAATTGCTGGTTATGATCCACAGTCTTCAGCTTGGGTGAGTGGAATATCACGCAAGGTGCTGTCTTGCACTTTTTAAAGTGGATAAAGATCAGAGCCGGAGAGTGACTTCTACAACACAGAATTTTGGAAGTAAAGGCAGAGATGATCTGAGCTGAAACTGACTTCAACTATTGTCTCAGCTATAAAACAATGCTTGCACTTATTGCCAACACCATGGACACTGGGACGAGCAGCAGCCTCTGAAAAACCTTTGCTCTCACCCAGTCATCCATCCCTCACATTTGTATGTTTATATAAATACTGTCATGCGTGCTAAGTTGCTTAGTAGTGTCTGACTCTTTGCAGCCCCATGGACTGCAGCCCGCCAGGCTTCTCTGTCCATGGGATTCTCCAGGCAAGAATACTGGAGTGGGTTGCTATGCCCTTCTTGAGGGTATATTCCTGACTCAGGGATCAAACCCGTATCTCTTGTGTCTCCTGCATTGGCAGGCATGTTCTTTACCACTAGCACCACCTGGGAAATCCCCAAAAAGGGCATGTTGCCTCCTTACTGGGGAATCAAATCCCTGACTTCTGCGTGACAGGCAGGGATAGTCACCACTATACGAACAAGGACCAGGCACATACAGTTTCTGCCTAGAAGGACCTTAGTCAAGTGAAGGGGAGAACTCGGTATAGAGTGGTGAGTGTAGGGCATAGAAACAGTTGGAGAGCTGAAGCTTAAAAGATGAGTCACAAGGGAGTCATTCCAGGTGTCAGGAATTAGAAGAAAGAAGGAAGGTATAATGGCAAGGAAAAGCATGGGTGAATTTTGTGTAGCTGCAGTTGAGAAGGGCAAGCTAGGAGCCTGAAGTCAGGAGCCCTGAGGAGAGTCCCTCAGTTGCAGCAGTCTGGGTAGGGTGGTTCATTGAGTGGGCTGTCTTGGGTACTGCAGGATGTGTAGCAGCCCTGACACACTGGGCAGAAGATGCTAGAGGCATCTTCTGGGTTTTGAGGCTCCAGAGATGCCACGTACAGGAAGCTCCTGGTGCCCACTGACGACCTGAACGAACTTGAACTTCATTTTGTGAGTCCTGAGGTACTGAGATGTTCTAAACAGGGACGCTTCAAGGTCACACTTGCATTTTGGCTGCTGGATCACACTGGTAACCAGGTGAAGGATGGGTCTGAAATAACAGAGAGGTCTCTGAGGCTTCCATATTAGACTCAGCGAGCAATGATGAAGGTCTGAAGCAGAGTGGTGGGTGAGGGGATGGAGATGAGCGTGTAGGTCAGAGGAATGCTTAGGAGGTGAAAAGGGCGGAGCTTGGTTACTGATTGACCAAGTGGGGGCAAGGATGACCATGGGAAAGGGTTGTAACTGAAAGAAAAGGTTGCATTAGGTTTTAGAAAGACAGTTTTCCAGCGTCTGGGGAGGTAAACGAGAGGCTGTTAGAGACATCTGATTGTCCTCTTCCCCGAGCCCCCTTTCTCTTTATTGACCACATTTTAAAATGTCAGGAAGATACTATGGCACTCCTTGGGAAAAAGTCTTTCTACTCTTACAGAAACCACTCAGTGCTTCTTATTTTTTCCCTGCCTTGAAGGCCACGGTGTCCCAAAGTCCAGATTTGCTAAATGTGGGCTCCACCAGTTGCATCAAATCCATCGTCCCTCTCATTGCAGGGTACTGGAGGGAGGAGTTTTGAGGAGCTGTAGGTAGTAGGGTTAATCCCGTGTAGAGATGCTACTTGACATATGTCTACCTGGCCTTTTCATGATGGAAGAGGGGAGGCAAGACAGGAGTTGGATAGCTTTACCACCTGGGTGTTTGGCTGGCAGGATGGTCTTGATTTCTGTTTGAAGGGTCTTGAATCCTGTGGCTGAAACACCTGTGTGCTTGCCCGATTGATTTTGGCTCATTTCTTCAATTGAACAAGATCCTCCTAGAATTTCAATATTGTTGTCCAAGGCATTAGTAATCTCTCCCAGAGCTGCATTTCCTGTGGACTGATTAGTGCCTTACTCATAAGATCCTCAGGCTATTAATAGAAAATATGGAGCAAGATTGCACCCAGGATGGCTCCTCACCAGTAGCATTCAACAGCTGCTCCCATTTTGACACCAAACTATTAATAATTTGTGGGTGTTCAATATATTTACTGACTTGTTACCCATATTGTAGTCTTCTCATACTGTCTAATCCATATGCATAGAATTCCTCAGAGAATGCATTGCAGAACCATTTTTTTAAAATGCTTTAGGAAAATCAAATATGTACATTACACCTCTGTGAATTTAAAGGCACACACCTGCAGTTTGCCTTAATTATGGTCAATGTGCAGAAGGTGAACACTGTGTGATACTCACATATGTGGGGTGTGAGAAGCTGCAAGGTTTCAAGTTTTTTTTTAAGCTACTTCAGTTTTACTACATAATGCAACTTTCCTGGGAAAATGGTTGTTCTTACCACTTCTTTAAATGTGGGGCTACCATGGCAGATGGGAATTTAATAAATAGTATATATGATGTTGGAGAAGGCAATGGCAACCCACTCCAGTACTCTTGCCTGGCAAATCCCATGGGCAGAGGAGCCTGGTAGGCTGCAGGGGTCTATGGGGTCGCACAGAATCGGACATGACTGAAGCGACTTAGCAGCAGTATACATGATGTCGATGTAAAAAATAAGAAAATTCCTGTAGGTCAGAACGTCAGAGAGGAGGAACTCACGGTGTTCGCTCACACATGGATGGCTGCAGTTCTCTGTGCTGGGTGTGGAAGCAGACGTGCCAGCATCATACCCCCCTCACTCCCCAGTGTTTCCAGTTGCACCATCAGTGTACGGCCAGTCTCTGGTTTGCTTCCCCCTGCCTCTTCTACCGAGATCAACACTTTGAGAAAAATACCACCTCATCCTGTTGTTCCATGGTCCAGCGGCTCCCTGTTTTCAAGAATCAAGTCAAAATGCCTTAGCTTATGCACAAAGCCCTCTCTGTGCCTCCACCTCCCTCCTTCTCCCCCCACAGTCCCCCTCTCTCTGGTGCTGCAGGCTAGGTCTCTGCTGCTCCAAGTGTGGTCCATGGCCCAGCAGTAGAGGCATTGCCTGAATGATGCTCCAGATCTGACTCAGCGCCCGCAGATTAACATGGTCTGTAGCTGACGTGTGTACACGTTTATGTTTGAGGAGCACTGCTGTCTAATTCTGCCCACTACCACTGCTGCTTTCACTTCCACTACCCCGAACACTTACTGCAGGTTGCTTTGATTTCTATCCGTGTGTCACATGTCCTTTAAAAAGTCAACACTGAAAGGCACAGGTCCCTCACATGCCATTCAAACCCACTTCTATTCCAGTTCTTTACATTCTTAGTATAACGTTTCCTTTGCTGCTGTAGTGAATTTTTGCCATTTTAGGGGCTTCAAACACAAATGGAATCTCCTGCAGTTCTGGAGGTCAGAGGTCAGATATGAGGAGGAAGGGCCTGAAGTCAGGGTGTCAGTAGGGCTGGTTTCTTCTGGAGGCTCGAGGAGGAATCTGCTCCTTCCCTCTCCCAGTGTCTCTTGGCTGCTGCTGCCATTCTTTGGTTCCTTAACCCGTGTGTGTGTGCATTAGTTGCTCAGTTGTGTCCAACTCTGTGTGACCCCATGGACTGCAGCCCACCTGGTTTCTCTGTCCATGGAATTCTCCAGGCAAGAATACTGGAGCGGGTTGCCATTTCCTTTTCCAGGGGATCTTCCCCACCCAGGGAGCGTGCCTGCATCTCTTGTGTCTGCTGCACTGGCAGTGAGCCACCTGGGAAGCCCCTTCCTTGGCTCACTCTAATCTCGACTCTCATCATCATATCACCTCCTCTCCACTTTGACCTTCTTGCCTTCCTCTTGTAAGGACTGCTGTGATTCTGTTGGTTCTACCTGTACTACACAGGTGCCTCTCTCTGAGTCCCGATTCTCGATTTCTACAAAGTCCCTTTTTTCATATAAGGTAACACTGACAGCTTCCAACGCTTCCTTGGTGGCTCAGATGGTAAAGAATCTGCCTGCAATGCAGGAGACCTGGGTTCAGTCCCTGGGTTGGGAAGATCCCCTGGGGAAGGGAATGGCTTACCCACTCCAGTAGTCTTGCCTAGAGAATTCCATGGACAGAGGAGCCTGTTGGACTATAGTCCATGGGGTTGCAAAGAATCAGACAAGACTGTGCAACTAACACTTTCACAGACAGTGTGCAGGGGTTAGGATGTGGAGCTCTTTGAGGGGGCCCTTATTCATTCAGCCACATTCCCTTAGCTGTGTCTTTTGTTATTTGGCTCTGAATATGTTAATGAAGTTTTCTATAAAGAAAGCTGAGGGCTGAAGAATTGATGCTTTTGAACTGTGGTGTTGGAGAAGACTCTTGAGTGTCCCTTGGACGGCAAGGAGATCCAACTAGTCCATCCTAAAGGAAATCAGTCCTGAATATTCATTGGAAGGACTGATGCTGAAGCTGAAACTCCAATACTTTGGCCACCTGATGCGAAGAACTGACTTATTTGTAAAAGACTCTGATGCTGGGAAAGATTGAAGGTGGGAGGAGAAGGGGATGACAGAGGATGAGATGGTTGGATGGCATCACCGACTCAAAGGACATGAGTTTGAGTAAGCTCCAGGAGCTGGTGATGGACAGGGAGGCCTGGCGTGCTGCAGTCCATGGGGTTGCAAAGAATCAGACACGACTGAGCGACTGAACTGAGCCGAACTGATGTTAGTAAAGTATATGGCTATCTGTTGATTCATCCATTTTTAATCTTATGATTTTTCCCCCTGATTCTCCCCATCTAATCATTCAGTATCTCAGGCTTTCCTTTATTATGACTCTGCAAATATTTTTCACTGCCAAGCCAGTTATAATTTACATTTCTTTCTTTTATAATTTCGGAAACCTTTCCTTTTATTTTTCATTTTCTTAGTTTCCTTTGAACATCTGACTGCCTTCCTTTAGCTTTTGTGAGTGTTCTACAAAGTGCCTCTTGATGCAAATTTCCATAAAATTTTCCACTTTGTGACTGTCAGATTAACCTGTCAATTCTGGGTCTCTTTCCCTTCTGCAAAACTCCCTCCTCACTTCATCTGGGCTGGTTGATTTTGAAGCCTCCAACAGTGCTATTGTTCTGGGACTATCCTTTCAGGGAATAGTTCCCTTCCTCAGCTGTTCACTGGAATCATCTGGGTGGGGGACTTTAAAGCTCCCTGATGCCTGGGTCATGCCCCCAGGGCTCCTGCTCTATCATGGCCTGGGCTTTAGGCTTTTAAAGCTCCCCAGGTGATTCTAGTATGCAGCCAAGGATGGGGATCAGGGCTTTAAAATCATCCGGGGAATTGCTTTTATTGCTTTCCTGTGTTGGGTTCCCTGATCTCTGGGTTGCATTTCTTCTTTTTTTCTTTTTGCTTTACTTATTTATGTTGGTGGGGCATATTATTTAGTAGCTTCCCAAGAGAAGATGTATGTTCAAGTCCTTGCATGTCTGAAACTATCTTTA
The DNA here is from genome assembly GCA_006410615.1 of Neotragus moschatus. Taxonomy (NCBI): domain Eukaryota; kingdom Metazoa; phylum Chordata; class Mammalia; order Artiodactyla; family Bovidae; genus Neotragus; species Neotragus moschatus. The sequence goes on from SJYA01001815.1 coordinate 1,099,326, forward strand.
TTCAGCCCTCACACTCAACTTGCAATTTTCTAGTAAGTATTCCAAATTGCAAATAAGTTTCCTTTACCATTTTGAAGGCATTGCTCTTCTGACTTTGAGTTATTCGTTCCTAAGGAATGCAAGGCCATCTGAATTTTGTACTTATATGGGGGCTTTCCCCTGCTTCCCCTGGAAATACTTCTGTATCTCCTTCTCTTTTTTTCTGGTATTCTGTAGTTGCATAATGATGTATCTTAGTGTGAGGGTCATTTTATTCATTTTCAGTCTGGAAATTTATCTCTAGTTTTAGATGATTTTCTTGTGTTATTTCTTTGATTTATTTCCTTTCATTTTCTCTTTATGGGGTTCTTATTATTCAAATCTTAGGCTTCCTTGATTTATCTTCTAACTTTTTCATAAAAAAGTTATTTTTTCCCCTCTAATTTATCTTTGACTACTCTCCCCTACCCTACCTTGTGTGTGTCTGTGTGTGTGTGTTAGTCACTTATTTCCTGGCATATTGAATTAGAAAAAACTCCAATCTGTTCCCTCCTAAGTGTATCCTTAACTCCTACACTACCTCGTGTGCACGCGCATGCACACACACACACACACACACACACACACACCACACAGAGTGCACTTCTGATACAACATGTGTGTCGGGTTTTTCCCACCAAGCAGTTCTGCAACATCAGCTAAATGTCCCTCAGTTTAACTCAGTTCTGACACTTTCTGCCTGGAGATAGCATCAGATCTCACAGGCTAAGGACTCAGTTCCACAAGACAGCTCCCCACTTCAGATGCCAGTCACAAGTGGTCAGTCCCCAGGGTATCCAGAGCTTCTGCCCAGTAACTTGGCTACAAATCAAAAGTATCCACAAGGGACTTCCCTGGTGGTCAGTCCAGTGGCTAAAACTCCACATTTTCATTGAGAGGATTCAGGTTCAGTCCATGGTTGGGGAACTAGGATCCCACATGCCATGTGGTATAGCCAAAAAAAGAAGTTCCCACAGCCTGCGCTTGGGATTTAGTTAATTTGCTAGGGCCACTCATAGAACTCATTCTACTCTATATTTACTTATGTTTACAAGTTTATTAAAGAGTATAAGAAAGGGTATAGATGAACAGCCAGATGAGGAAAGATACAGGGAGAGTCCAGGAAGGGTTCTATGCAGAAACTTCTGTCTCTGTGGGGTTGGGGTGCGGCCACCCTCCTGGTGGATATGTTATATATGGACATGGGCATCTACTCAACAGTTCCTTGAACCCCTATATTTCTGGGACTTTTATGGAGGCTTCCTCCTATAGGCATGATCAGTTATTAATTCCATTTCCGGCTCTTTCTTCTTCTCTGGGGGAATGGAGGTTTGAGACTGAAAATTCCAAACATCTAACCATGACTTGGTTCTTCTGGTTACCAGCCCCCATGCAGGAATCATTCAGGAGCCCACATGGAGTTGCCTCAGTAGAACAAAAGGTGCTCCTTGTGGTCTGATCACTTAGGAAATTACAGGGTTTTAGGAGCCCTGAATCAGAGATGGGGTCAAAGGCCAAAGACTGGAACAAGAGATGCTCTGAAAGCTCTTATCATTTAGGAAATTACGAAGGTTTTAGGAGCTCTGAGCTCTGTACCAGGAACTTGGGGTAAGTGTGTATATATATATATACACATATATCACACACACACACACACACACACACACATATACACATATCTGCCATATTTATGTTTTGGAATGACCCTGATGCTGGGAAAGACTGAAGGCAAAAGGAGAAGAGGGCAGCAGAGGATGAGATGGTTAGATAGTATCACTGGCTCAGTGGACAGGAATCTGAGCAAACTCTGGGAGATAGTGAAGGATAGGGAAGCCTGGCATGCTGCAGTCCATGGGGTTGTAAAGAGGCAGACATGACTTAGTGCCTGAACAACAACAACAACCTGCCATATATACTATATACAAATATGTATATAAAAATTTTAAATATACATCATTTTTTCTGTTATCTCACATTTTATTGGCTTTATCTTCTAAATATTTTACTTGTTTGTCTTTTTGTGGGGAAGAGGAGATATTTTTAATTTCTAAGAGCTCCTTTTTATTTTGTTGCTTAAAAAAAAAAAACACCAACAACCTGTTCTTGTTTCAGGGATAAAATATCATGCTCTATGTCTCAGAGCAAACAGTGTAGGGAGCAGTAAAAAGTTCAAAGAAGGGGACCCAGAGGCCCACAGCCTGGTATGCAGCAGTTTACACAGTCCTTCCACTCTCACCCTGGGGTCTGAACACGGCTGCCTTCTGTCCTAGGCCTGTCTGGTTTGGTTGATCCAGAGGATACACTTTTGATTTCCTGTCAGGCTGGGGGCATTAGCACCTGAACTGTCAGGGTGGAAGCAGATGTGGGCGCCTTCCTCTCATCCGTCACCTTCCGGTAGCTGGTATGTCCCTCTCTGGGGCCCTCACCTTGCTCTGTAGGGCTAGCTACCTTCCTGTGGCTCCTGCATCATCCCCCCACAGCCCTGCCCTGCCCCTGCAGCAGGGCTTTAGATTTGCTTTTTGCTTTCCTGGCCCCTCAGTGTTTCTTCATCTACTTTGTCTTCATAGATTTTTTGTCTGAGAACACTGGTTTCTCTTGGGTTTTGAAGCTAGGGTTTGTGTTTGTTTCAGTTCCTCGTCTGTTTAGGGTAATTGCTGAGAAAAGCATGGAGCAGAAACATATTCACTTTACCAACTTCAAATGGGAACTCAGTACTTGTTATGCATTGAATTGTGTCCCCTGGAAATTTATACGTTGAATTCATAACTGCCAGTACCTCAGCATGTGAGCTTATTTGGAGATGGGAGGACAGAGAACATTAAGGAGAACAGAGGACATTAAGTTAAAATGAGATCTAATCCACTAAGGCTATGGTTTTTCCAGTGGTCATATATGGATGCGAGAGTTGGACTGTGAAGAAAGCTGAGCGCCAAAGAATTGATGCTTTTGAACTGTGGTGTTGGAGAAGACTCTTGAGAGTCCCTTGGACTGCAAGGAGATCCAACCAGTCCATTCTAAAGGAGATCAGTCCTGGGTGTTCTTTGGAAGGAATGATGCTGAAGCTGAAACTCCAGTACTTTGGCCACCTCATGCAAAGAGTTGACTCACTGGAAGACTCTGATGCTGGGAGGGATTGGGGGCAGGAGGAAAAGGGGAAGACAGAGGATGAGATGGCTGGATGGCATCACTGACTCGATAGATGTGAGTTTGAGTGAATTCTGGGAGATGGTGATGGACAGGGAGGCCTGGTGTGCTGCGATTCATGGGGTCACAAAGAGTCGGACACAACTAAGTGACTGAACTGAACTGAATCCACTAGGAAAGGTACCCTTATAAAAACACGGACATTTGGTCACAGGAGCAGACACATACAGAGGAGGATGATGTGAAGAGACATGAGAAGACTGTCGTCTGTAAGCAGGAGAGAGGCAGAGATCCTTCCCTCACAGCCATCAGAAGAAACATGTAGATATACTACCAGACACTATGTGTAAAACAGATAACTGAGGACCTAGCGGACAGTGCAGGAAACTGTTCTGTGTTCTGTGGTGACCTCAATGGGAAGGAAATGGCAACCCACTCAAAGTGACATCACACTGTAAAGCAACTATATTCCAAAAAAAAAAAAAAAAAGAAGCAGCCAACTTTGTGGACACCTTGATTTTAGACTTTTAACTTCCATGTGAGGCAATAAACATCTGTTGTTTAAGCCACCCGGTCTGTGGTTCTTTGTTATGACAGCCTGAACAACCTAGTATAATACAGTGCCATTTTTCATTTATTCACAGAATGTCCTGCCCCTGCTTAGTCTGATTCCTACTCTTTAAAATGCAACCTGATGTCTCACGCTTTGAGAAGGTGTCCTGATCTGCTTTAATTAAATGTCCTTCTTTTTAGCACCCCTCATCACAATACCTCTACTATAAGCATTAACCTTGTTAATCTTTCTTTCTGTCTGACTTCCACACTAGGCTGTAAGTACTTGAGGCCTGGGGTCCTGTCTGACCTCAGGGATTGTGCGTAGGAGGCTGAAATACTGCTTATTGAATGAATGTATTATTAGTATTGCTTGTAGGGGAGGATGAGCAAAAGTGTAGTTGAGTAACAAATTTATCATTAATATGTTAAATCAATACTTTTTGATAGAAAAATTATATGAATATAATTACATAGAAATTTCTGAGACTTTAAGAAAGCTAATGATACCCATACATGCACACACAACACTCAAGATTAAAATTTCATTGTGAGAATAAAAATGAAGAAAACCAGTAATCGAGAGTCTTTGCCCGTATTTTTAAAGAGAAACTTCCTGTCCTGCCGAGGGACCACAGCTGGGTAAGCAAGCACTGGGACAGCAAGTAACTTTGAACTCTGCCGTTGCGATGCCTTGTGAACTGCCCAGTTTCTGTGGCCTTTTCATTGACACTTAGTGTGTCTAACCATTTTTTTCCAAGTCAGATATTGTGCGCTGTGTCCATGTGTACTCAGTCACATCCAGCTCTTCGCGACCCCATAGACTGTAGCCTGCCAGGCTCCTCTGACATGGAATTTCCATCCAAGAATCCTGGAGTGTGTTGCCATTTCCTACTCCAGAGAATCTTCCCGACCCAGGGGTAGAACCCACATCTGTGCGTCTCCTGCACTGGCAGACAGATTCTTTAACACTGCACTGCCTGGGAAACCCAGGACCCATATTCTGATAAAAAACTCAACAGGTTGAGTTGAAAAGGAAGATATACAGATAGGTTCCTCACTCAAGTCATCTTATCTGCTTTAACTAAATCTCTTATTCCTCCTTTTACTCCCTTGAATAGAAAATGTGCTACCAGCCTCTCTTCCTGCCTTTCAGACCTTCTCATATAAAAATAAAGGGTCACTAGAGAATGATTGGAGAAGGCAATGGCACCCCACTCCAATACTCTTGCCTGGAAAATCCCATGGACAGGGGAGCCTGGTAGCTGCAGTCCATGGGGTCCCTAAGAGTCAGACATGACTGAGTGACTTCACTTTCACTTTTCACTTTCATGCATTGGAGAAGGAAATGGCAACCCACTCCAGTGTTCTTGCCTGGAAAAATCCCAGGGACAGGGGAGCCTGGTGGGCTGCCGTCTATGGGGTCGCACTGAGTCGGACACGACTGATGCGACTTAGCAGCAGCAGTAGCAGAGAATGATTCCCCACCGTTTACATCTTATCACAGTCCCCTTGTGTTCAGGATGTGGATAAGTCCTAGGATGTGTGTGCCTGTCTGATGTGGCAGGGTTTGGATATGTGTGGGCTTTCTGAACACGTCTGGACGCGCTTGGAGCGCCGCAGTTCTGCTTAGTAGTGCTACAGCTGATGCATCCTGAGAGTCTCTCTCTTTCCAGCGAGTGCTTCTTCTTATTTGCTGGAAGATGAGTTTTATAGTGACAGAAGTGGAGGAATGAATTAAGCAGTACTTGAGAAAAATTATAGTAAGGGAAAAGGGGGGACCAGGCTACAGAAGCTTTATGGATTATTAGTTCAAAGAACTAGGGCCTGAAATATGTCGCTGCTGCCATGATGCTGCGAGTAGTTTATGAGAACAATGGATTTCCTACATGTTAGCTTATCAGGCTGGCCTCTCTGCCTTCCTGAGGGTGGGCTGCAAATCAGGGTGAGGGAGAGAAAGTGTGTGACAAATGAACAGATAGAATACTTGAAGTCTCGTCAATTCCAGCACATGTGGTCTCTGTGCCCATGCAGGGGGGGACCCTGACGTGGAGGGTCTCTGGGACTGAAGGACATCTTACTGTGTATGCTGCCTTTTCCGAGCTTCCCCTTTGAGGTCCTAATTCAGCCAGAAATGATGGCTTCTGTGCCCCTGAACAGACTTTGCTTTCCCTCTCGGCACAGAAAGGAACTTCAGGTACAGATTAGGGGCACAGAGACCTGGAGAGAAATTCGTCTCTGGAATTACATGGCATCAGTCACCAGCTGACGCGCCGTTTATCAGGACAGCATTAATGAGCAGTGGACACGTCCTGCTGCTGCCGTCAGTGTCACCCCTGCTTGCCTCTGATATTCATCAGCTAGTTGAAATATTCTTGAAAAAATCCATGTAACTTTCCTCTGCTTCAAATCCTCCTCACGAGAAGGAGTAAACTATGTTGATTGTCTCTGAGGGGATATTTTTTTTTTACAGCTTAATTAAACAAATGTTCAGAGCATCCTTTAAAGTGTGCTGAATGGTTGTGCTTCTACTCGTCTCTTCTTGTATATCCCAAGGGGCATCTGCAGACGTATGCATAAATCACTCAATTTTAAGCAGGTGTACACGGAGAGCTTGCTATATGCTCAGGTTGATCTGTTAGAACTGGATCCACGGTAGGCGTCAGACATTGTGGTGATGCTTTTTCTCACGATTCTTTTTTTTTTTCTATACCATTACAGGCCAGAAGACAGGCTTATATGGATACTCTAAAGGAAGAAGAAAATAAAAAATTGCAAAAGATGAAGGAAGAACAGCACCAGAAGGTATTCAAAGACCATATTAGTATTTGGTTCTGGTACTAGATAATGTTGAAGAGCTTGAGAACAGAAATATTTATATACATGAAAATCCTAAAAACAAAACAAAACACCACAGGTGTTAAAAATGGTGAGATGTGAGTATGTTTTAAGCGTATGGTATGGTGGTATGATGGTGGCTTCTGTTCAACTACTTATTGGCTCCTGCTACTTAGCCTCAGAGGGCTACAGTGTGTCTGCTGTAGTTGGTGCCGCTGGTTCAGGGAGAAGATGATAGAACACTTGGGAACTTCTTTTTTTTTTTAGCTTTTTATTTTGTATTGGAGTATAGTTGATTAAAAATGTGTTAGTTTCAGGTATATAACAAAGTGATTCAGTTATACGCATAAACATGTATCTATACTTTTTCAAATTATTTTCCCACTTAGGTTGTTGCAGAATATTAAGTGGAATTCCAGGACACTTGGGAACTTCTGGTCTACAAAACATAACAAATGCCACTGCCATTTTTTAAATTAAAGATATATGATATTGCAAAGAATGTCCAGAAACCACTATAATGCATAATGAAAAAAAGCAGGCACACAAAATCGTGACACTGGCTTAAATGTTCATTTAAGAATACCCAAAGAATGAAACAACGCACTCTACACATATACAAATATGTGAGGTATTTCAAAAAACCACAATATTCCAAATAAAATGAGCAATAGAAATCAGGGAAATGGACACAGAGAAAAGTGCTTATTAGAATAGGAAATTTCTGAAAACAGTATTGTGACTTGATGGTCATACCTACCTTTGATTCATAGGCTCAGAGGCTCCTCAACCAAGGATGGGAGTGATGAGAGAGATGGGAGTCAGCTCCAAGGGGCCACTTCATTCCAGGTCCTTTAAAAAAGCAAAAAAGAAATTATTCAGCTAGTGGGAGACCATTATCTTCCCCATATTTATTTTCCAACTTTTTTCTTGCTCTATTTTTACTTAATATATCCTGTCATTTCTTCCAGGATATCCCTCAAGTCTGTTTCTTCAGTTATTCAATTACCTTGAATTCTAATGCCCATTCTGATTTCCTTAATTTGGTTTGTTTTTTCCCCTTATGTCTTTGCTCTACAAGGTAACTTATAGCAACTGAGTGTGGAAATCATATTATAACATATTCATATTATGAAATGTGTACTAATTGTTAGAATTGACCCTTTGAGTGCTGCACTCCTCCCAACAGAGGTCAAGCCCTTTTCAGTTTAATCCAACATACAATATAAGTGGTTGTCACTGAGTTGTTTTGTGCTTCACTTCAGTTCAGTCACTCAGTCATGTCTGACTATGACCCCATGCACTGCAGCACGCCAGGCCTCCCTGTCCATCACCAACTCCTGGAGCTTGCTCAAACTCATGTCTGTCGAGTTGGTGATGCCATCCAACTATCTCATCCTCTGTCATCCCCTTCTCCTTCTGCCCTCAGTCTTTCCCAGCATCGGGGTCTTTTCCAATGAGTCAGTTCTTTGCATCAGGTGCCCAAAGCATTAGAGCTTCAGCTTCAGCATCAGTCCTTCCAATGAATATTCAGGACTGATTTCTTTGAGGATGAACGGGCTTGATCTCCTTGCAGGCCAAGGGACTCTCAAGAGTCTTCTCCAACACCAGAGTTCAAAAACATCAATTCTTTAGCATTCAGCTTTCTTTATGGTCCAACTCTCACATCCATACATGACTACTGGAAAAAACATAGCTTTGACTAGACGGACCTTTGTCAGTAATGTCTCTGCTTTTTAATATGCTGTCGAGGTTGGTCATAGCTTTTCTTTCAAAGATCGAATGTCTTTTAATTTCATGGCTGCAGTCACCATCTGCAGTGATTTTTGAGCTCAAGTCTCTGTTTCCATTGTTTTCCCATCTATTTGCCATGAAGTGATGGGACCAGATGCCATGAACTTAGTTTTTTGAATGTTGAGTTTCAAGCAGTTTTTTCACTCTTCTCTTTCATTTTCATCAAGAAGCTCTTTAGTTCTTCTTCACTTTCTGCCAAAAGAGTGGTATCACCTGCATATCTGAGGTTATTGATATTTTGCCTGGCAATCTTGATTCCAGCTTGTGCTTCATCCAACCCAGCATTTCACATGAAGTACTCTGCATACAAGTTAAATAAGCAGGGTAACAATATACAGCCTTAACGTACTCTTTTCCTAATTTGGATCCAGTCCATTGTTCCATGTCTGGTTCTAACTGTTAAATTGTTGAAAGAAATAATGTAAATTGTCAGTTTAGTTATTAAGCCACTTACTAAGCTTCATTATTAAGCCAAGTGCCAATAAGGTGTTTCCCTGGTGGCTCAGTGCTAAGGAATCTGCCTGCAATGCAGGAAATGTGGGTTTGATCCCTGGGTATGAAAGATCCCCTGGAGAAGGAAATGGCAATCCACTCTAGAATTCTTGCCTGGAGAATCCCATGGACATAGGAGTCTGATGGGCTACAGTCCATAGGGTTGCAAAGAGCTGGACATGACCTAGCGACTAAATACAAGCATAATAAGCAATAAAGAAGCCATGAAGCATTTTTATCCCTTGCTGTTTTAAAAAAGATTATTTTTCCTTTGACAAAGGCTTCATATTGAAATCCACAGTTAAATAAGCAGTGTTATAGTGAGATTCTAGTAATCAGCAAGTAGAAACAGGATCTAGTATATATTTAAGTTATATTTTCAATGATGTCTATCAAATGACATGAAAGTATTAATATTTTTCTGTGATCTTTCAACTTATTACCACATCCTGAGGTACTTAGATACTGAGAGGGGTGTTACAAATCAGTGTAGACATGATGTATTTTAAAAATAACTACTAGTGAATCTTAAATACTGTTTTATAAAGTTTGGTATGTTTAGAATGTGAAAACCTGTAAATGTAGAACATTTTACAAAGAGCATGCTCAACAGATTAGAAAATCAGATCTGCTATTTAATTTTCAGGTTGAGCAGTTATTTTAAACAGTGAAAATTAAGCTTTTTATTTCTTAATCTTGTTTTTCTTCTGGAGTCAGACAAATGCTGATAAATATATATTTTTCTGGTTATTGATTAAACATATTTTCTTTTTACATAAATTATTTCCTTTTACTTACTGACTGAAGCTTTCAGTAAAATGAATAATGAGTGTACAGATAGTTCCATCACTAGGGACTTCAATAGTGGTAGAATACATGAGGATATTTACCTTATTTTTGCTTCTCTCCCTTTTTGTTCAGTCTGTTGATAAAAAAAAATGTCCACTGGAAGCTTCCCTAGCTAGTAGAGTCTGTCACTGATTATCACTTCAGTGATTTTGCTTAAGAAAACAAGAAGAATTATGTTCATGGTAGGGAGCCATAACACATTTGTATCATCACATCTTTTCATGTGTTTGATTTCACCTAGCAGCCCAGATGCTAAAGCATCTGCCTGTAATGCAGGAGAGCTGGGTTCAATCCCTGGGTCAGGAAGATCCCCTGGAGTAGGAAATAGCAACCCACTCTAGTATTCTTGTCTGGAGAATTCCATGGACTGAGGAACCTGATGGACTACAGTTCATGAGATCGCAGAGAGTCAGACACAACTGACTAATACCTCTTACTTTCAGTTTTTCACCCTATCAGTTCAGTTGAGTCACCCAGTCGTGTCTGACTCTTTGCGACCCCATGGACTGCAGCACACCAGGTCTCCCTGTCCATCACCAACTCCCGGAGTCCACCCAAACCCATGTCCATCGGGTTGCTGATGCCATCCAACCATCTCATCCTCTGTCGTCCCCTTCTCCTCCTGCCCTTAATCTTTCCCACATTCAGTGTCTTTTCTAATGAGTCAGCTCTTTGCATCAGGTGGCCAAAGTATTGGAGCTTCAGCTTCAACATCAGTCCTTCCAGTAAACACCCAGGACTGATCTCCTTTAGGATGGACTGGTTGGACCTCCTTGCAGTCCAAGGGACTCTCAAAAGTCTTCTCCAACACCACAGTTCAAAAGCATCATTTTCCCCCTATACCTTCAGTATATTTTCTGTTAACTAGTATATTTTTTGTCAGCAGGCATGCTGACTCTTGCCGTAATAAAATAAACAAGCCGACCTACTTCTTCCTTGATTCGGCTATCCTCAGTTTTATCAACTTTTCTGCTTCCACCAAAAAAAAAAAAAAAAAACAGACAGAGGTAATATTACTATAATCACATCTTTATTGCCCACTTTGTCCTTAATGCTTTACGTTCTGGTTTATATTCATAAACGCTCTTACTGAAACTGCTCTCTAAAGATAAAATCCTTTCTGAACATTCAATTCAGTGGTTCAGTGGTCTTTTTGTGTAATCCCTGTGTCCCTGTAACTCTGACATTATTTATACCATTTAAAGCTTTTATGGCTTTTTTTAAACTCTATTATTCTGATATTATTCTATCTCAGAGTAATCCATCCCAGTATTCATCCACCGACTCATCTATCCATCCGTCCATCTATCCATCTATTCTGTCAACAACAGGGACTGAGCTCCTATTATGTACTGAGCCTTCTGGAAGATACTGAAGTTCCAACTAGAAACAGGATAGACAAGGCCCCTTCTCTCCTAAAGTTTACTTTTTTGTGGAGGAGATGAACAATTAAAAGAAGACAAATAAAACACTGTATTTTTATTTTATAGTGAATAATCACTTGGTAGTAATTAATGCTACACAAGAAAAAATTGTGTGTTATAACTTCAGAGTGGTGTATCAAATAGTGTTGATTACCTACTTCTCTCCTAAAACCCCATTTCTACCCCCCCACCCCCCCCACCCCCG
>SJYA01001815.1:1110855-1237326 GCA_006410615.1 Neotragus moschatus
ACTTAGCATGGCCTGTTTCAGAAAAGTCAGAAGAAGTCAGCCCAAGGATGCATTTGCAAATGGTCTAACTGATCATGGGAATTCTATTCTCATTGACTGTGATTTGTTCAGCCATTGATATGGGAAGTAGTTCCAACCAACATGACTTATGGGAAGCCAGCCTTTCAGTACCGGATTTTACCAATATGAAATGGACTACTGTTCTCACTTAGTGATTTTCACCTTGATGGTTCTTGGTCTTAAGTTTGTCTGATTCTAATTATTTTGCCATCCTTCTTGTTAGAACTTATGTGGCAATATCTTTTTCCATTACTTAATTTTAACCTCTCTGTGTCACATGGCTTAAATTAGATTTCTAGTAACAAAAATGGCTGATTTTTCTTTTACCTAATTTCATAATCTCTTTTTAATATATTCTCATTTATTGTGATTACTAGTATATCTGCTCATTTTCTTCTACATAATTTACTTTTTATTTTTGTTTTCCATTCTTTATTTTCTTGACTCTGAATTTTCTGTCCTGTTTATTTACTTTTCCTCTTTTCTCTCCTCTCCTTTCCTCTCTATCATAAGAAATTTCTTAGTGGTTTTGATTTTAATTTTGTATTACCTTTTGTTGGCCTGTTTAACCTACTGTAGTTCTGAGAAATTTCTATTTTCTTTTCACATTTGTTCCCTATTATCATCCCTAGTCCCTGTTTCTTGTATATGTATCAAGTAGCTTTGGAAATTCTAGCTAGACCTGTCCTCTGTTTCTCTTAACCATTTGTCTTATACTTACTGTCTGGCCTTTTCCATTGCATTCTGGGAGAAACCTTTCCCTAGATCATCTTGCTCCTGGAATCATTTAGTCATTCTGCTTATTTGGCCCCTGCACTGAATTTGTTTATTTACCAGTGTTGCTGACTTACTTTTTCATAGCAGTGTTCTGCTTTATAAGTGCAATACCCTTTCTGATCTTTTCATTAATGGTAGTTCTACAATCATTAACATTTTCTACTTACTATTTTAACAGTATTTTTTCCTTTCTGATGTAAGTTTTATCTCATGTAGTTTTCTCTCTCAAATGTTTGGTGATTCTTGGTTATCTCCTCATGTTTCTTTCAACACGTGAAAGTGTTAGTTGCTCATCTGTGTCTGACTCTTTGTGACCCCATGGACTGTAGCCCACCAGGCTCCTCTATCCATGGGATTCTCCAGGCAAGAAAACTGGAGTGGGTTGCCATGCCCCTTTCCAGGTGATCTTCCCAACCCAGGGATTGAACCCAGATCTCTTTCACTTGGGGCAGATTCTTTACCATCTGAGCCACCAAGGAAGCCCCTGGCCAAGTTAAGATATACAGAAGCCAATCTTCTGCATGTGGTAGCCTCTTATTCTCCTGTGGTCAGCATGTATTGGGAAACTGTCCTGTTCCTCTGAGCTCAGAACCCCTCCTCCATTCTGCGTTACCCAGGGGACTATGTCAGTGCAGGCTGCTGTGTATGCCAGTGTGGGAGAGGAAGAACCCACCGTCAAGCTCCTCTCAAAGCACTTCTCCACCTGGTCATCTTTAGCTTCTCTCAGCCCTCCTTTAGAAACACAGCTAACTCAGACCCAGTTGATCCTGCATACTTGTTTCTCCAAATAATTTATTTTATCCCTTTTCTACCTACAAGGAATTTAAAATTTTTCTGATAGGTTGAGGGCACTTACTGATTTTGCATGGTTATTGATTTTATATAGTCATTTGGAAAGTAAAAACAAACCAAAACATGAAAACATACTTAAATTATTCAATGACAGAGAAAATGATTGTAGACTATGTTAGAAATTATGGTGAGAGCAGCTTATAGGGAATCCTCACAAAGCTATACTCAGAAAAATCACAACTTTAAATCCAGTCAGTACCCAAAACAGAAACAAATTAAAGTATCCAACCTAAGAATTTAAAACAAGAACAATAAACATTACTGAAGGAAGTAATTAAAAACAGAAATTAAAAAAAAAACTTGAAGAAACAGCTGTTATAAAAATTCAACAGCTTCTTTGATACGGTCAACAAAATGAACAAATCTCTGGTAAGTCTAATCAAGAAAATATTAGTAAAAATGCAAATATGCAACAGTATAAATAAAGGGCTAGAACCATAGTTTTAGAAAAGATTAAGTGAATGGTTTTATGAGAATATGTAAAACACTAAACTGACTCAAAGAATTAAAAACAAAAATGCAAGTGATTTTAAAGTTTTCTGAGAATTACTTTCCCTTAACAAGCTAAATTTGGATAAATTTACAGGCAGGTTCATTAGAATTTTCAAGGAACATATTTTTTTCCTGTGTTCTACAAGTTGTTTCAGAGCAAGGAAAAAGATGAAATAATTTAGAATTAATATTATTTAATTGTCATTCTCACGATGTCATAACCTGGTAAAGGGACACACACTCATAGATTTATAGAGATTAACATCTGAAAGAAAATTCTAGCTAATGGAATTTTTTTCTCATATCATTTACATAGTTAAGTTTATTCTAGGAGTGCAAAGATGACTACCTATATATTATAACTTTTTATATCACTGCAATATGAATAGTGAAAGTCGCTCAGTCGTGTCCGACTCTTTGCGACCCCATGGACTATACAGTCCATGGAATTCTCTAGGCCAGAATACTGGAGTGGGTAGCTTTTCTCTTCTCCAGGGGATCTTCCCAACCCAGGGATCAAACCCAGGCCTCTTGCATTACACGTGGATTCTTTACCAGCTGAGCCACAAAGGACGACTGAAATATGAGAGAAAAAGAGATCATGAGAGAAAAAGAATTTGACTACTTCTGTAGTTGCCAAAAATGGGCACTGGTAGGTTAAACTCTATCAGTTAAAAAAAAAACAAAACGTAGTAAGCTAAAGATATATATTTTTTCCCTTAACATTCATATAGTCTTTCAAACCAATAACCAACATTAATCTCAGTGGTAAAATATTAGAACAGTGAACAACATAAAAATATCTGCAACCCCTACCACCAACTAATACTTGTTCTGGAAATTTTAACCTAATACTTTTTAGTGTTATTTGATGAAAAAAACTTTTCTAGTGAAGGGGAAGAAAGCTTCAGTATTGCATGGGACAAGGTTCGAGAATTGTTTTAGCCAACTTGATTGATAGGACAAAAATAAAAAAGGAGTTTTATCTAATTATTAGAAATAAAAGTTATTATTTATGAATGGGAGCAATCTGTACAATCCAAGAGAATCAACTAAAAATTGCTTAGAACAAATGGAATTAAATGAGTTGTGTGTGTGTGTGTACATATATATATATATATATATATATGGATTTCCTTTGTGGCTCAGCTGGTAAAGAATCTACCTGCAGTGTGGGAGACCTGGGTTTAATCCCTGGGTTGGGAAGATTCCCTGGAGTAGGGAAAGGCCAACCCACTCCAGTATACTGACCTGGAGAATTCCATGAACTGTAAAGTCCATGGGGTTGCAAAGAGTTGGACATGACTGAGTGACTTTCACTTCACTTCACTTCATATATATATATGACACACAAATTCATGAAATGTTCCATATTTTTTAGGGCTTCCCTGGTAGCTCAGCTGGTAAAGAATCCACCTGCATTGTAGGAGACCCTGGTTTGATTCCTGGGTCGGGAAGATCCCCTGCAGAAAGGGATGGGCTACCTACTCTAGTATTCTTGGGCTTCCCTCATTGCTCAGATGGTAAAGAATTCGCCTTCAATGTGAGTGACCTGGGCTCAGTCCCTGGGTTGGGAAGATTCCCTGGAGGAGGACATGGCAACCCACTCCAGGATTCTTGCCTGGAGGAGCCTGGCAGGCTACAGTCCATGGGGTCACAAAGAGTTGGACATGACTGAGTGACTAAGCACAGCATAAAACATATATGTAAGAATCAATAATGCCCTCAAATATTAGTAAAAATTAATGAGAAAATAGGGGATAGAAAGATTTCATCAAAAAGCAACAATATAAAAAATTTCTCAATCCTCCCCCCAAAAAAAAACACATCCAAAACCCCCAAACCTAAAAAAGCCCCAGAATACCTGAGAACTTTCCTGTAATCTNTAAAACATATATGTAAGAATCAATAATGCCCTCAAATATTAGTAAAAATTAATGAGAAAATAGGGGATAGAAAGATTTCATCAAAAAGCAACAATATAAAAAATTTCTCAATCCTCCCCCCAAAAAAAAACACATCCAAAACCCCCAAACCTAAAAAAGCCCCAGAATACCTGAGAACTTTCCTGTAATCTATTAACATCAATTTGAATAAAGTAGTATTCAAGTAGTATTCAAGTAGTATTGCCCCTGAGTGGTAAAATTCAATACTGTAACAACTACAGTTCTGTCCAAATTAATGAGTGAGTTTAATGCAATTCCAGTAAAAATTTCAGTGGAATTTGAGGTAGTTTGAAAAGCCATATCTACACTTCAACTGAGAGAATAATCACAAGATTAAATAAGAAATAATTTGTGTGTTTGCTGGGGTGAAGAGTATTTAATTAGCTATTAAAAAACATTACAGACTCCCTCGTACTGCTGCTGATAAGAGGGGCACCAAAGGACTCTGACAGTTCAATTCTAAAGGGTTTCCTAAAATAAAGTCTTAGATCTAAAAGGTATACATCTATTCTGAGGAAATAATCAGAAACGCACGCAAGCTGTATGGATAGGATTGTTTACATTTGAAATCAGCTTAGTGGGAGGTTTAAAATAATTTTTCAGTAGTAGAGAAGCTGAGGATTTTAAAGTCTGGAATACCATGCAACAGTGACTACTATGTTTCAATAATGTAAATGTGCTTACCTATATGAAAATGAAAACAAAAAAGTGATTATAAAATAGAGTCTGGGTGACTTTTGAAGCCTGCCTCTTCTCTTGTTGTACTTTGTACGGATTACTTCCTCTTTCTAAACCTCATCGGTTATGGATGATAGTTGTGCTGTCTACCTCATGACCCTGGAAGTTACATGAGAGCAAGCACATGGAGAGTTTAGCTTAATGCCTGGCATGTGGTAAGCCTGCAAATGTGACCCGAGGTGGTGAGAAGCAGTTACAGTCTCTGTATGTATGTAAACCAAGAAATGAGGAAAATATACTGACATGTTAAAGGAGCTTAGCTCTGGGTGGAGAATTTTTATGAGTGTTTATTATATTTTTCCTCATAATTCCTGTACTTTTAACATTTTCCACCATATAAAAGCAATTTTTATGATTAAAAAATATTTTTTATAAGTTGGAAGAAATTTGATAGGACGTATTTCTGGGTGGGAGATAGAGAACTCAATGACTATTGTAGCTGAAAGTCCATTTCTTTATATTAAATAATGACAGAATTAACAATAACTAGTAAGAGAGGGGGGCTTCCCAGGTGACACTAGTGGTAAAGAACCCACTTGCCCCCTGAGNTGGAAGAAATTTGATAGGACGTATTTCTGGGTGGGAGATAGAGAACTCAATGACTATTGTAGCTGAAAGTCCATTTCTTTATATTAAATAATGACAGAATTAACAATAACTAGTAAGAGAGGGGGGCTTCCCAGGTGACACTAGTGGTAAAGAACCCACTTGCCCCCTGAGGAGATGTAAGAGACCCAGGTTTGATCCCTGGGTCGGGAAGATCTCCTGGAGGAGGGCATGGCAACCCACTCGAGTATTCTTGCTGGGAGAATCCCATGGATAGGGGAGCCTGCGGGGCTATGTTCCATAGGATTGTAGAGTCGGACATGACTGACGTGATTTAGCACAGCACAGTAAGAGAGGAGTACACATGATTAATGCAATTTTTTCACTCTCCTACTTTACCCATGAGTATTTACTTCCTTGGATTTGATTGGTTTCCTCTCAATAATTTGAGCTCATTTCCACTTTTTCTCATAGCCAACGTCATCTTTATTCTGGGGAAAGGCGTTACTGTGGGGAGCTGCAGAAGCAAGGCTCCTCTACGCTATCCCAGCCCCAAACTCTTCTGTTTTTTTGTTGTTCTTTTAAACATCCAAAGGTAAAGGTTCTTGAAGTTCATGGCATCAGCTTTCCTGCTTCCCTATCCTTTTCCCCTTGTTGAGTTGAGAGAACATTCTCTCCTGGGAGAAGCATGTCTGCCCTGGTGATGACACTTTAATATTTACATATAATGCAGTCAAGCTGACCATGTCAGAACACGCCCCAGTGGAATTCGAACATGATTTTAAAATGACCCTGTCCTAGTCTCCAATTACCACAGCCTTGCTTTGGAACATGCCTTTAAACTCATCCGCTTTCTCGCGCATCCAGCCTTGTACACACCTGTTTGTTGCTTGGTCGAGCCTTTGGAAGAATGCAACACAGAGCAGTGATTTCTGTAACCTCTGGCAGGAAGTAGTAGGAACCCCTTCTACTTCTTGCCATTAGCTTGGTCCCCCAGCACTGCTTCATCACAGCCCTCCCTCCGGCAAGAGCAATCCCAGCAGGACCAGCACAGACTGTGGCACTGTTTGCAGTGTTGTCCTCATGTACTAAACGCTCAGTTGGTGGCTAAGTTAGTAAAGAATCTGCCTGCAATGCAGGAGACCTGGGTTCAGTCCCTGGGTCAGGAAGATCCTCTGGAGAAGGGAATGGCTACTCACTCCAGTATTCTCGCCTGGGAAATTCCATGGACTGTATAGTCCATGGGGTCACAAAGAGTTGGACACAGCTGGGCGACTAACACACATATGTGACTTGGCCAGTGTTTACAGGAGGTTCTGCTTTAGCATCTCCAAAATGAGACTTTGTTTTTCAGAGGACCTAAGTACCTTCTCTCGATGGAGCTCCGCCTGAATGCAGGGAGGCAAGCAGAGCAGTGAGAAGACACATCTTCTTTCCCCTGGGAGCCTTCGTGGATGCACTTAAAATGTCGAACGTTCGGGAACATTTGCTGCTTGTCTCTGGTTTGCCTCCCTTCCTTCTTATTCTGCTGTCATGTTGCTTGAACTTGTGTCCAGTGATGCGTTTCTTTCTGTTTCGTGTCACAGTTGCTTCCCGGGTCTGTCTTCCTCATTATTCTGTGATTTCCTTCAGGTTGGAGGTAGGTCTCCTTTGCATCTGTACCTCAGCCTGAATCCAGGTGTCTGGAAAATGGTTGGTGCTTCACAAATACGTGTTGAGTGAGATGAGATTTGACAGTGTCTCAGATGCTGTGTGTCGTGTCCCTCCGACTTGGAGAGCATTTTTATTTTCTTAGTGTCCAAAGCTCAGTCCTTGGAACGGGAACGACTTGTTTTGTATCTGTCCAGGGAGGTGTTGCACTTCTGGGTGAGAACCGCATCAACGAACCAGGAATATGCTTATAAAGCATGCAGATGCGTCTGCAGTGGCTGTCAGCTCAGCAGAAGAAATTAATTAGTTGAAATCATCCTTTGTGGCACCAAAGGAAAACCAGCCTCTCCCTAGTAAGCACGCTTTGCTGCTTGTCGAATAAAGATCCTGAGCACAGCGGAACTTGAGCGCCCCCTTCTGCCACCTGGAGTCCTAGTCCTGCGTGGTGGTGCCTCGTCGACTCCCCTCCTGCCTCCCTCCTGCTCTGTTTTCTTCCCTCCCCTGTCCTTGCCTCTGTAACAGGACGCTCTGTGCTAGTCTCTTCCTGTCCTCTTTGTTGCCTTCCCTGACAGTTCTTGGCTTCATGATGTACTGTTTTGCTCTTTTCCATTTTTGTGTATTAAAAACTAGATATCCATTGGGATTTTTAAATAAAGGAAAGCAGAAAGAAACAGAAATAGTCTCCCACACAGATATAAACCTTTCTTGATAGTTTCAGGAAGTAATGTTCACATGGTTCAAAGATTAAAACAACAAACACTACTTATGATATTAAAGTTTCCTTCCTCTGCCTACCTACCTGCCATGCTTTGAGCTCCAATGATAGTTACAATGAACATTTTAGTATGTGTTTTACCATAAAAATGTCTAAGATATGTATACCAGCATATAAAAGTTAAAAACGGATATATGTGTATCTTTGCTATTTACATGGAATAGTACCCTCCAAACTGCTCCGAACGTTACTTTTATCATTTAATGTATCTTAGAGATCTTACCATAGGCACCCCTTCTCTGCCATCTATCTAATTCTTGGGAGCTGTTGTATAATATTCCATTGTGTGGACAATGCCATACTTTACTGTGCCAGGTCCTTGTAAATGTGCATGAAGTCTTTCCCTTAAACGTTAACTGTTTTAGTAATTCAGATGTGCCTCTCCTTTGACACATCTTTGAACATTCTGCAAAGGAGGTGTACATTTTACATATTTATGGGTCAGTTCAGTCGCTGTCATGTCCGACTCTTTGTGACCCCATGAATCGCAGCATGCCAGGCGTCCCTGTCCATCACCAACTCCCGGAGTTCACTCAGACTCACGCCCATCGAGTCAGTGATGCCATCCAGCCATCTCATCCTCTGTCGTCCCCTTCTCCTCCTGCCCCCAATCCCTCCCAGCATCAGAGTCTTTTCCAATGAGTCAGCTCTTCACATGAGGCCAAAATACTGGAGTTTCAGCTTTAGGATATTTATGGTTACTGCTTTCCAAAAACTATTTTTTTTTATTAACTTAGACTCTCCACCAAAGCACTGGAATGTACCTGATTCTCTATCAAACTTTCCTAGTTTTTGTCAACGGATAGAAGAAAAACTTTATCTCATTGTTTTGATTTATATTCTTTGACTATGTGTGAAAATGATGACTATTTTAAAATTTACAGGCATTCTGTGGTTTAGCTGCCAACTTCCTCTCCTTTTGCTTGGCCCTTTTCTGTTTGGTGTCTGTGTTTTCTTTATTGGTTTCTATAAGGTCTTTAGCTTCCCCCTCAGGCCTTCCCTGAGCCTCCACCTAAAATAAGAACTGAGTCACTGAGCCTCACAACAGCATGTTTAATCCTCTGCATAGGATTATCAGTGGATATTTTTCTCACTTATTCATGGTCTTCTCTTTTTTTACAATATAAACTCTTAAGGAACAAGGATCTCATCTGTCTTGTTATTGTACCGCCATCACATAGATGCAAGCCTGCCTCACAATATGCACTCAGATATTGTTGAATGACTGAATGAAAGAATAACTGAATTAGCCTATGTGTGTCATAAACATCTTTTTAAGTTTTATCCCAGTTGAAGTTTTGAATTTTGATGTAGCCAAATTTATTCATCCTTTTATTTCCTGAGTCTGTACCCTCCTCAAGTTTATAAATTCACTTACCCATGCCTCCTTTGGAAACTTATACGGTTCCATCTTTTAAGTTCAAGTCCTGGGGCACTATAAAATTTATTTTGATATAAAAATAAAGGATCTTGCTCTGATTTTTCTCACAGTAGTAAGCCAGTCCATCGTCATTCACTGAACTCTCTCTCCTGTGAGGGTTTAGCAAAACAACTTATGGTAAGCTGTGCTTCCCTGCAGGAAGTCTTTTTCTGAATTCAATCAAATTGTTTTAATTACTGCAGTTTCATGATATGTTTTAATATTTGGGAAAGCTGGTTTTCACTCATTTCTTTTTTTCAGGAATTTTTTAAATTGCTATTTGCTAATTTATCTTTTACTAGATAAATTTCAGGATCATTTTTGCCAAAGCTGAAAAAATTATCTTAAAAATTATTTTAAGGAAATATGTGGTAATACACATCTATAAAATATATGCTTCAAAGGTTTTTAAAAACGCTTTTGTCTCATATCTAGGATTGATGTCCTAATTTAGTTTGTCCAGGGTTCATGTTATCAAACTTGGAATGGCTGGATATAGAAGTTGCTCCTTGGAGAAATGGGTTAATATAAGTGGGAAGAATTAGCATCTCTTGACAAGTGGGATTTAGGTTTGAACTTAGGTTAGATAGATTCTGCTAGAACTTTTGAGTGTAAATGGGCTCTCCAGTTCTAGATGTGGCTGTTTATTCTTGAGTATGATTAACTAGTGACAAGTTATCCTTTATCTCCACCACCTATAATGGATACATTTTTATAGATTAGATACAAAAATGTCTAAGCTCTAGTCTTTATTTTGTTACTTAGGAGCCATTTATCCCTTGACAAAACACTTAAACTGAGTCTCTGATCCTTTGTTTCCTCTTCTATAAAACAAGTATAATAATGTTTATCCATTCATTCATCAAAAAACACTATCTGCCTACCTTTGAGAATTGTTGTGAGGATCAAGTAACACAACTCTGGTGTAATTTTTGCTTCAGAATATTAAGGTCTGGTTAAACACTGCACTTTCACAACATTTCATTTGCTTAACTCCAGTCCCTCTCTCCCTAGATACCCTAAAAAGGTAATAAAGGGAATGTTTTTTAAAAAGGCATGTGCAGACCAGGAGACTGTAGCCAAAAAACGTTATCAGCACAATTTTGGAAGCTGGTAGGAGGAGCAGGAGAAGGCAGAACTCATTTTCAAGAAATGTAATACTGATACTGAAGCAGTCCTGATACAGATGTGGAATTAGAGGCACATGGTAATTCAGAGGGCTAGAGTTGAAGAAAGAGTGACTTGGAAATCTAGCTGAGGAGTGATAAGACCCGTAGGACTCTTCCCTCACCACAGTGAAACTTAAAGTTATCAGGATGAAGGATGAGGATGGTGGTGTACCAGGAAGGGAAGTGGGCATTGGGATGGAGGTAGTAACAGAGATGTAAATCTCCATGGTAGGAGGCCAAATGATAATGCTGTTTTTTTAAAATTAAAAAACAGCAGAATATTCATGCTTTAAACAAGACAACTGATGGATGAAACCACACACAAAAACTGAACTTGACTGTATGTTCATGTAAACATATTTTACTGTACGTAAAATAAAGGATTTCCTTTATTTTAATATAAGGCTCGTACTTTCACTTTTCTCTTTCATGCATTGGAGAAGGAAATGGCAACCCATTCTACTATTCTTGCCTGGAGAATCCCAGGGACGGGAGAGCTTGGTGGACTGCGTCCCGCACAGAGTCAGACATGACTGAAGCAACTTAGCAGCAGCAGCAGCAGTACTGTTGCTTGGTAGATTTTTAAACTATGCTTATACAGTGACAGCAATTAAAGTGAAAGACTTTATGCCACTGTGAAAAAGTCAGTCTCTAGCACAAGCCTCAGCATGTTATACTTGTGAAGTGATTGAATGAATACTGTAATTTTTTTCCCTTGTCATTGGTGTTCAGGAGAAATTAGAATTAAATATTGTGCTTTAGTGATTAATGTGTAGCTTATTGGAACTATCACAGTATAAGAAACCAGTCTTTATTTTGGAGGCTATACAATGTTGGAAGGCCTTAGAATAAAATTAATAAAATGTCAATCTGAATTTTGAACTTATTTTATACTTTTCATCATGGAAGTTTGGGGGTTAAAAAAATACACAAGCTGCTATGTGTTTATCAAGAGGTGACTGTATTTTCTCTTTCAGTTAGTGCCGGAGTCGGAAAACCTCTTTCACTCAGGTGCTAACTCATGACAGGGGCCTGATAACTTCCCTCTGCCTTTTTCGTCCTGTGACATGAGGTTATAACTTGGTCTGCCTCAAGGTGTAGGCAGTTGAGTACTGAGATTCTCTGGCAACCTAGTTGTTTGGTTTGATACTGTGAGCACAGTAACTGAATGTGGAAGTTGCTGACTCTTCCAAGAAGACAGAATGTCAGAAGCTAGAGATTTAGTTGGAGTAACATATTTGAAGCAAAGCATCCACTCCTATGTTCTGCTAGTATTGTAAATAACTAGTCAGTGAGAGCTGAGTGATTATTCTCCAGGATAGCAAATGTGTTTCTAATGGAATTGCTCTACAGAATTGAGTCCAATATATATTTGTAAGCAGCTTTGAATTTGTTGGGAAAAAGAAGCTCAAGAAATTACCAAGAAATAGTACTGTGTGACATTACTTAAGGAAACAAATTTGTTTCTCTTTGTAAGACACAGGTGAGTTTGGCTCACGTTGCGTTTTCTCCTGTGTATGTTGTACCTAATGGTATAATAGCTTGAACATGCACATTGCCTTTTTAAACTCACAGTTATTATTTGCCTAAGGCACAATTATTTTTGCTACCTAGTTATGTAAGAAAACAATTTCACATGGAAATGGCATTTAAGTAAAAGTTTCACAAATGAAGTACTGTACTAGCTAAGATTAAATATGTAATTCATTTGAGTGTCTTCTGTACAACCATGTTAACTGAAAAGCATATTTTAATGTTCCTAGGGTGAATTACTAGAATTTAAACGACAGCAACAGGAGGAAGAAAGAACCAAAAGCCACCAAGCTGAACACAGGAGGTATAAATCACTAAGATAAGCATCCTTGGTTAAAACAATTACCTATAAAGTGTTTGCAATATTTTAGGAAAACACCTGTGTTCTTGCCTGGAGAATCCCAGGGACGGGGGAGCCTGGTGGGCTGCCGTCTATGGGGTCACACAGAGTCAGACATGACTGAAGTGACTTAGCAGCAGGAAAACACAGTAATACTGGACAGGATTTTGGAATCTATATTAGTTTTTTAATCATTATGTTATTGGGGTGTGGTACGTGTGAGAATGCCAGCTGCTACACACACATACACACAGGTGTGTGCATGTGCACACACACATACATAAACAAACAATACCCAATTTTTCTGAACTGGCAGCATAAATTGACCCTAGAAAGTGGACTCGGCTCTCAAGCTGTTTGTTTAGGTTATACTTAATCTCCCTCCCATAAGACAAAGCATAATAATCCTTTTATATCACCCTTATCATTTGTACACTACTTTATAATAACTGAACTAGTATAAATGGTAAGATGCTCATGCCTGAATATAAAAGCTCAGACAAGAACTACCATTAGTTATTTTATGTTGACTAATATATTAGGGAAAATTTTTTAGAATCAGTAAGTAATTTTTAATAGTGGAAATAGTCTTTATCTTATTTCTAATGTCAGACATTAAGAGTGCCCAGAATATCATGTTGATATTGGGTCAGTGCTAATAATTACCTTATCTATCATTATTCTAGATTTTCCTAGGGAGCAGTTGGGTTATTTGAGTTTATTGCCATGTGATTGAGTGTCTCAGGAGAAGAATTTAATATAAAGGCTTTCATGATTTAAAGGAGCACATTCTTTCGAAACTGACTGGCTTCATTTATGTGTTTAACCTTCCCACTATCACTAAGGCATACTTTTAAATTGTGGTTTCATTTTGTAAATGAGACTTTAGAAAGTGTTAATGGAAGTTCCTAATTCTGCTGTACTTGCCAGCTGTGGCTGTGTTTTCATATTATTTTGAATGGATTATTCTGCTTCTATGGTCCTGTCAAAATAGTTTTAAAATGTTAAATGTGAATTTATGTGTTTTACTCCAGTTATAAAGTGAAAAAATGAAAGTGTTAGTCACTCAATTATGTCTGACTCTTTGCTACCCCATAGACTGTAGCCCACCAGGCTCCTCTGTTCACAGGATGCTCTGGGAAAGAGTCCTGGAGTGGGTTGCCATTTCTTTTTCCAGGGGATCTTCCTGACCCAGGGATCAAACCTGGGTCTGCTACATTACAGGTAGATTCTTTACTGTCTCAGCCACCAGGGAACCCCCTCTCTGGTTGTAAGGAAACATCAAAATTCTGATACACTGGTTAGACTATTTTTTTGGATAAAGGGGAACCATTACTACTACCTATTTTTTGTTTTGCTTTTATTTTTCATTTTAAAAACTTTTTATTTTGTATTGGAATATAGCCAGTTAACAAACAATGCTGTGATAGTTTCAGTTGAACATCAAAGGGACTCAGCCATACATATACATGTATCCATTCTCCCCCACAGTTGGACCTTTGCTGACAAAGGTCTATCAAAGCTATGGTTTTTCCAGTAGTCATGTATGGATGTGAGAATTGGACTACAAGGAAAGCTGAGTGGCAAAGAACTGATGCTTTTGAACTGTGGTGTTGAAGAAGACTCTTGAGAGTCCCTTGGACCAGTCCATTCTAAAGGAAATCAGTCCTGAATATTCATTGGAGGGACTGATGTTGAAGTTGAAACTTTAATACTTTGGCCTCCTGATGTGAAGAACTGACTCATTTGAAAAGACCCTGATACTGGGAAAGATTGAAGGCAGGAGAAGAAGGGGATGACAGAGGATGAGATGGTTGGATGGCATCACCGACTCGATGGACATGAGTTTGGGTAAACTCCAGGAGCTGGTGATGGACAGGGAGGCCTGGAGTGCTGCAGTCCATGGGATCGCAGAATCGGACACAACTGAACAACCGAACTGAACTGATTCTCCCCCAAACTCCCCTCATCATTCAGGCTGCAACATTAACATTTACTGCTACCTTTTTTTTTTTTTTAATAAATTAGGTCATAAATTAGTTTAGTCTTTTACTTTTTCTCTTTAAAAGTCTTTCTATTAAAAAACCTGATATTTCTATAACACTAGTTATTAATAGCCAGTATTTCTCTGGATTTCTGAGGATTAATTGGATTATAAAGCTTTAGGCATTTTAAAGATAGTGATATGTCACATTAATAGGCCCCACTGCTAAGAAATTAATCTTCAGTGGGCACCCAATAAAAATGCATTATTTGATTAGAGGTCGAAAAGATTACTTTTTGTTATAGGAACTTTGACCTTTATTTCCTTATTGCTGAATACCTTAATATTGATGGCACTATTTCTTTCCTTCACCTTCTATTCTTTCTATTGATTCTAGTTAAATATAGATCCCAATTTAATCCAATAGGAAATCTCTCTGGATAATAAACTCAGTAACCAGTTTTGAAACAATTGATCAAGTCGTTATACATATTTTATTTATACTATCAGTTTTTGATAAAAGCTCATGTTTGTATTGTCCTTTGGTGTTTACAGTGAGCTTTTCCATCTTTTCATATAAAAATACTCATTCAGTTGTCACTTAAAGAATAAAATAACTGTGTCCATTCCTGCTGAGGGCAGCAATACAAACAATGTGGTTTGGGGAAAGGGGTCATTAAGTTAGGTTTTCTCCAGGGACATAATTTTATTGGAGACAAGAAGATGACGTGTTTTCTACTGTTTGGAAATTCACATAGCAGAAAATGCAGCCCTGAGTTTTATGATAGAAATCATGCAGATTCCTAACAAGCTTTACAACCAAACCTGCAACGATTGAATCTGATGGCACCTGAACCTGACCGAGTGTAACTTTCTGAGGAAGAGAAGAAAGTTAAAACTTCAGAGGAAAAAACAGAGCGCTGGGGGTGAAGGACTTGAACTAGGCTGCAAGCCGGAAATTGGAATGAACTGAATTGATTTATTGAAACATGAATCTTCTCTGAACAATGGTTTTTATCCAAGTTAAGCCTCTAAGAAAATCCTGAGCGCTAGCTTGACAGCAATGAAATATATGTATTTTCTAAAACTAGTAAACAAAAATATAAACCGGTACTTTTCCCCCCCATTTGAATTTGTTACTGAGTCCAAGCTCGCACTTTTCGTCCCATGACAGGCCAATAAATTGAGAGATGAGCTGTTGGGACAAAGAACGGCAACGTTATTGGACAGCCGGCAAAAGATGGTAGACGTGTGTCTCAAAGAACCAGTCTTGCCTGAATTAGAATTTAGGCTTCTTTTCTACTAAAAGGGGAGGGAGTAAAGTCAAACATTTCCTGGTTCCAGTCAGTCACTGGAGTTTATGTGTTAGTTTATGTTTCCTGCGAGCTAAACAAAGGTATTTTAGCTTAATGCTCATTATCTGAGAAGCAGGGTTCTCAGAGATGGGCCATTATGTATAATTTAAGCTTATAGGCAACATCCCTTTCGTGATTAACTTGTAATAGAATACAAAAGGTTCTTCCCTATTACAAATTCTTGATAGAAATTGAAAGAATAATCTCTTTACCACCTGTGATCTCTAGTTGACCCAGTCTGCTGTCCTCTTAGTAACACGCTCAAAAGTGAATCACACCACCTTGTGTACATGACAGAGTCATCCATCTTCAAAGTGTTTAAGTGAATTGAGGGCAGTGGACAATGAACTACTCTCACTACCACGGCTAATTTTACAATGCAGCTGTGGTCACAGAAAGAGGCTAATGTGGGGACCATGCACCTGGACAATTCATTCATTCACCTCTTAAGGATCAGGGCATACCCTGTGCTTTGTTCTAGGCACTAGGAATAGGTGTAAACAAGGCAGAGAAGGTCCCCAGCTGCATGGGATTTACAGTCTGGAGGAGATAAATAGAAGTTAACAATTTAGCAACACGATTATTTCAGATAGCGATGCACACCATGAGGACCACATCACAAAGTGATGCTAAGGGAGAGATTACAGGCAATAGTTCCTCAATGAAGAAGTGACATCCAAGAACAAGAGTCAGTCACACAGAGATGGGAAAAGGGCAAAACATTACAATGGGATGTCCCCTCTTATCAAGCATAGCAACAAACACAAGGGCCCTGAATCGGGAATAAGCTTGAACTTTGTGAGGCCCAAACGATTTGATTATAGACGGTGAGAAAGAGAAGACTACAAAATGAGGAAAGAAAGATAGGAAAGATTTTGTAAGTCAATTATTTTATTCTGAGACTAATAAGTTGTGGGAGGGTTTTAAACAAAAGGAAGGCCTGATCCCTTTTATAATTTATTCAAGTGGTTGTGTGGAGGATGGATTGCAGAGGGCAGGAGTGGAAAGAGAGGCAAATGAGGGAAGACAGGGATTTGGACTAGAATGGTGGCCATGGGAATAAACAGGTAAGTTCGGGATGTGTTTAGTGGGTGGAGCCAACAAGGATTCTAGTGGATTGGCTGTGAGGTGGGATGAGGGATACTGAGGGGAACGTCCATCTTTGTTACTGACAGAGAGACTGGATAAAAACAGCCCCAGGTATATGGAGTAGTTGGACACTCCAGGTGTATGGACTATACCATTGGTTGTATAGTTTTAGGGGAATCAAAGCCAGTTCCTTCTTCCTTAATATTCAAGTCTCCAGCTCAGGTATCCTATTTCAGTCTGCATGCTGAGAGGTCTAGAAAAAGCGGCGTAAACATTCAGTTCTGAAGTGAACTAGGCTGACCAATGGAGAAGGAAATGGCAAACCACTGCGGTATTCTTGCCTGGATAATCACACAGAGGAGCCTGCTAGGTTACAGTCCACAGGATTCCAAGAGTCAGACACGACTTAGCAACCAAACCACCACCACCAGGCTGACCAGAATATGACACCTTGATAGATTTTATGGTGAAAGATTAAAAAAAAAAAGCTTTCTAATAACTAAGATGTAACCACTGCCAAATGGGGCTTGAAGTTGAAAACAGCAACCAAAAACCAGAGACTAGCCTGAGTCAACACGCAGTTGGCATTTTAGCTAAACACACTGAGCAAGACCAATAGGCAAAACCCTCAGCTTCTGACTCTGCAACTCAGCAATCATTATCCTCAAAGTTCCTAAATCTTACACAGATGTTGACTTACAGCCACCCACCATGATCACCTTCACTAAACTTCATGCCTAAAAAGGAGGCTTACCTCACTGGGTCCTGCCTAACCCCTTTTCCACAAGCATGGATTGAACGGTTTCTGGGCTCCAGGCACTGTGTTTCTGTTGAGAAGCTTATGGCCTTCATGATGCTGTTCTTCAATAATTCATTCACATCATAGGGTACTGCTGCTGCTAAGTTGCTTCAGTCATGTCCGACTCCGTGTGACCCCATAGACAGCAACCCACCAGGCTCCACCAGGAACCTGGCAAGAACACTGGAGTGGGTTGCCATTTCCTTCTCCAATGCATGAAAGTGAAAAGTGAAAGTGAAGTCGCTCAGTCATGTCCAACTCTTCGTGACCCCATGGACTGCAGCCCACCAGGCTCCTCCCTCCATGGGATTTGCCAGGCAAGAGTACTGGAGTGGGGTGCCATTGCCTTCTCTGTCATAGGGTACCTATCACCATGCTATTTCTCCAGCTGCCATGTCTCTGACTCTGCTCAGCCATACATGGGCAACACAGAGCATGGTGTGGCCTTTTTCCTTTTTAAATTTAAAAACTGTAAGATGTAACACACGAAAGTCCATGAAAAGGATATTTAGGATGATTAATTATAAAATGGACACCCAGGTAGCCAGCTCCAATAACATAACCATTGTCCTACAGGTAACCCTATCTTGACTGTTAGGATGATCACTTCTTGCCTTTCTTTTTAGTTTTACCTCTTATATGTTTGACTTTATTTCTGAAATTGGTTGCTGCCAGTATGATCAAACATCAGGGAAAGATGTAGCCCTTCTTTTGAAAGCTTGGGCTTCCTTCTTCAGATGTTTCCCTTTTCTCACACTCTCTTCCTGTTTTCCTTCTACTTTTCACTATTGGGCTTACCTTAGAAAGACTGGCAATGGGGTACTGGGTGTATGGGAGAGACATTTATCTTGTAATACTATTAATGGCACCTCAGAACTGTGTTTGGTTTCTCTTCATGTTTAAGTTCTCGCTGAAGCTTCCATCTTCCTTCCTCCTCTGCGGTTCACGCCTGGAATGGCCCTGAGGGGTATGGTTGTTTGGGTGACCGAGACTCTCGTAGAACTAGTAGAGGTGGGTGAGTGAAACTCTGGAGTAAACAATTTATGCCTCTTTCGGACTGATCCAAGACTACCACCACCTCCACCAAAGGACTGTTTGCAGCAAGTCATATGGTTAATGTGAAAAGAAGGGTCTGTAGATTTCTTCTGAGCTGAATGGGGGCAGAGCTCCCCACAGTCCATTCAGACAGCACATTAGGTTCTCAGAAATCTCTCAGCCCTGCAGCAAGCTTTCCACTTACTCACATTTTTCATTGTTTTAAAGGGTAAATAATGCTTTTCTGGACCGACTCCAAGGCAGAAGTCAACCAGGTGGCCTCCAGCACTTTGGTGGTTATTGGAATATGAATAGTGGGAACAGCTGGGTGAGTTTTATTATTTTCCTCAAAAAATAAATATTTCCAAGTTGAAGAATAAAAACAATGAGAATTTAAAAAATATTTTGTGGCCTTCTCTCTAAATAAATATTTTTTTGGTGTGCCATTCAGCTGTGTGGTGGGCAGGCAGCTGGGGTGATTACTGTAAATTCCACAATAGCTTCTGAGAGATGGAGAAAGTCCTGATTTCAGCTCTAGCCCAATGCCAATCACAATAAAAAATGACACCTGCCCTTTGTTTGCTGTGTGACTGCCTGGACTGCAAGTCTTAAAAAAAAAAAAAAAAAAAAAAAAAAACACCCTTTGTCCAGGCCTACAATAAAAACCGAGGAACGTTTTTTTTTTCCAGGAAGATTTTCAGTGAAATATGGTTCTAAAAGTAGTAAGCATTCTCTTGTAACATATTCTTTCAGTGAAACTAGCACATCAAAGAAATCAGTATTTAAATTTTCACTACAAAATGATTAAAAAAAAAAAAAAAAACCCTATGGCAAAAGGCATTTTTTGAAAATGAAATGTTCTGACAGATTTTGGGAAGAAAGCCTTGCGACTATGTTGTAATATGTGTGTAATGTGTTTTGTGTGCACAGTAGATTTTATTTAAACAGAACCAAAGCTTTGGAATGTATGGGATTGTGGAGTTTGCAATGTGTACAGAATTAAAACTAACCACAGTGGGTTTTACAATTTAATTGAAGCCTAAGTGTATTTGTACTTATTAAAAAAAAAAAAAGTAACAGACAAAAATCTTTAAACTGGTAAAATATGAGAAAATAATCAAGTACTTGCTGACCTGGTAACTCCAGAGGAGATCACCCCTTAATAAATACTCGGTGGACAAAAGATCATTTTTGAGAAAATAATCTGTTAGAGATTTGATAGATTCCTTGGAATGCATCTAGTGGTTAAAATTTATGGATAGATCTCACAAACATATATATATTGAAGATAATCAGATGTAGGCAAACTGTAGAGAATGCATAGTGGGTGTGTCTATTTATAATGTATGCTCCTGTGTATCACTAAGGCATTCAGAGTAGAAAGAGAGAGGTATTCAATGTACAAAGAGAGAAGAGAATCAACACAGTATCTTTGTGTTGTGTGTGATTGACAAATTATTGACTTAAAAGAGTATGGGAGTAGGAGTCATGTGGAAAATAGGGCATTGTGAATTTAAGACACTATCCAAGTTTATAGAATTTTATAAGTAGTGAAATGTGATTGAAACTCAGATTTTGCACAGGACTTGCTGTACATTTTCTCCTGTACTTAACCCCAATTTAGAAGGTACATATACATAGAAAGGGCTTCCCTGGTGGCTCAGATGGTAAAGAATCCGCCTACAGTGCAGGAGAGCTGGGTTTAATCCCTGGGTTGGGAAGATCCCCTGGAGGAGGGCATGGCAACCCACTCCAGTATTCTGGAGGTGAATCCCACGGAGAATCCCATGGACAGAGGAGCCTGGCGAGCTACAGTCTACGGTGTCGCAAAGAGCTGGACACAACTGAGAGACTAAGCACACATACACAGAAAAACACCTGGGGCTGAAGAGAAGATGACAGGAGAGAGTAAATGAATACTCCATGGGCTGCCATAAGGGGAATAGGGATGTGGGAGTCTGGCTTCCCCTGACTGGTGGTAGGTCTTAGGTAAGTGAGCTGTGAATCTCCACTTAGGTTCCTCACAGATAGAAAGAGAGAAATATCACTTTCTCAGGATATGATGTGAGTGAGGATGCCTGAAGATTCCTTGCTAAGACAGGCATAACCAAGTCCAACGTGGTCACTGACTTCACTTGCGTCAAAGAAGCAGTGGCACGGAAGCAAAAACTTGCCCAGGCTCTCATCTCCACCTCACTTCACTACAGACATCCCTTCCTCTGCGTCTGCTTTTCCTTATGGCACAGGTTCTGTCTTCTCCATCCGCCGGGGGACTTTGTTCTAACAGTGCTCCTCCCTCTCTCCCGAACTGTCACATGTCATCTTGGCTAGAAAATTCTCATCAGCAGAAAATGTAAATATTAAATTATATTGATGCCCATTTTCCTCTTGCTACTGTCCTATTTCTTTGTCCCCCTTTAGAGAAAAACTTTGAGGTATTTGTCCTGTTTCCAATTTCTTTATTCCCTTTTCTCTTACACCCCCTCTAATCAGAATTTAGACCATCTCTGTCTAACCACAAAGTTCTTCTCATGGTCACTAACATTATCTACATTGCAAAATCGAGTGGTTATTTCTCAGTCTTCATCTGTTGACTGATTAGCATCATTTGTCATGGTAAATCACTGCCTCCTCTTTGAAACTCTCTGTTTACTTGGCTTCTGTACTCTCCTGGGTTTTATTTCAGTGACTGCTTTCCATTCTCCTTTGCTGAATCCTATCTTTCTGTCCTCTCCACATTAGAGTGCCTCAGGGATACATNCTGATTAGCATCATTTGTCATGGTAAATCACTGCCTCCTCTTTGAAACTCTCTGTTTACTTGGCTTCTGTACTCTCCTGGGTTTTATTTCAGTGACTGCTTTCCATTCTCCTTTGCTGAATCCTATCTTTCTGTCCTCTCCACATTAGAGTGCCTCAGGGATACATCTTGGACTACCTTCTTTACGTACACTTAATATCTTCATGGCCTCATTCATTCTCATGAAGTTAAATAGCAATATTGTTTTTACTCCCAAATTTCAACTTCCAGCCTCAATCTTTTCCTCTAGACTTGCAGATCCAAGTCTACCCAACATCACTACTTGTGTATCTGATAGATAATTCAACCTTAACATGTCTAAAACTTCACCTCTGATGCCCTTGACTCCACTTCTCTGTCTGCACTTTTTCATGTTTGCATGACTGACTCTTACACCTCTACAGCTGATGCATCAGCAAGTCTCCTTGACTCTTCCTTCAAAATGTATCCAGTCTCGCAGCTTCGTCCACCTTCACCACTATTATCCTGATCCCAGCCACCATCATTGCTCATCTCAATTCTTGAAACCATCTCCTAGATGGTGTCCTTGCTTTCACACTTCCACCTAGAGTCTTTTCTCAACATGAGACTGAAAAATAAGTCATCTGCTGTCACTCCTTGGCCCAAAGCCCTCCAGTGGCTCTGATGACTCCAGAGTAAAAGCCAAAGTCCTTGGAGTAAAAGCCACAGGATGTCTATTACTCATCCTTACAGGTGCTTGAAGACCTAGAGCCCACGCTACTCCTCGGGCACTCTCCTCCAACTGCCGTTCTTCCTCATTCCTCCCAGCCATGCCAGCTTTCTTTGGCTGTTCTCTGAATACTTAAGAACTGGCTGTTCCCTCTATACTCTTCTCCAAAACATCCAAATGATTTGTTCTCTTTCAAGTATTTTCTTAAGTTCCAAGGATTCCTTGGCCATCCATTTGATGCTGCCACCAGACTCCTGCAATTCTCTTTCCAGGCTCCATTTCTTTTTTCTATAGCAGTCTGCAACCTCTGGCCTAATTTTCTAACATCATTTTCTTAGATGTTTTGTTGATCAATTACTATTATTCTCTCCTTGTCATAATTTATGTTCCATATTCCATCAGAGCAGGGCTCTTTGACTGTTTTGTTCACTGGTATATCCTAAGTATAACACAGAGACTGGAACTTACCACAAGGACAGGAAACAAATAACTGTGGCTGAGGGTCACCAAAACGAAATTTAGAATCAAATTATTTGATATACTTAAATGATTAGATATTGAATTTAAGGTATCTATGTATAAAACATTTGGAATAAATATTGACTTTGAAATGATAAGCAAAAACAAGAAACAAAGACAACAAGGAAGACTGAAAGAGCAAAGTAGAACGTTCAGGAATAAAAAATTATCATCTTTGAAATTAAAGCACCCAATGAATTTATAACAAAAGGAATACAAATTAAGAACTAAACCAAAATACCACTTCTTATCTATTATTTGGCAAAATATAAGAGATTGACAACATGCTCTATTTGCCAGACAGGGGAGACAGTTTCTTTCATATTTTGTAGGTAGGATTCAAAATGATTTAAATTGTATCTAGATTAGGTACTGTTTTCCCATAAAATAAAAAATAGGCCTACACATATTACAGAAAAGTTTTACTAAATGTTCAAGAAATAGATTATTCCAAATGTCCAGAATGTTTTCCAGATAAATGGAAAGGGAGTATTCTTCCAAAGGATTAAGCAGGTGAATGTAACTTAGAATCAAAATCAAAGACTATATAGAAAAAAAATCATAGGCCAGTCTCACTCATAAACATAGATTTAAAAAATCACAACAAAACTTTGACAGATTTAACAATGAATTTTTTAAAAAAGCATAGTATATACTTATCCCAGAAATTTAAGTTTGGCTCATCACAAATAAATAGAACCAAAAAATAGCCAAGATAATATACCATATAAATTATAGGAGAAACACCGATAGATTATAGGAGAAACATCTCAACAGATACAGAGAAAGCATTTGATAAATTTCAATACTCATTTGTGGTTAAAATCTTTAGCAAACTAGGTATAGAAAATAAATTTATCTAATACAAGGGATCAAAAATCTATAAAAACACCTCCAAAGCTTTTCTTTGAATTGCATATAAGATGTATCTAAGGTAGAATATTTCAAGAATCAGTTCAAATGTTCATTTCTCTGATACCAGTAGGTGAGACCCTTTGAGATGCTGTGGAAACTCAATCCTGTGTTTTCAAGGGCAGTTAAGCATTTGCCATGACCCACGAGGCAACCTGATATTTTAGTTTCCCAGAATGTTAGAGCAGCAGTAGTCTGAAACCTCAGTGTAGGCCAGAGGTTGCCAAGGCCTGGTAGTCTGGGAGGCTTGATCGAGATGACATGACTGTTTGCACATGGTGGGAGGAGGGAACTCATTTAAGTCTATCTCCTTTCCTCCAGGTCCCCTTAGACGTCACCTTCCTGCTGTATAATACAGTGCACTTTATTCCACACATTTCCATTGAAGTAGCTCTGCTCTATACTGTATTTGCACTGTCCTTGCTCTAACTATGGAGGTGGGTGACAATATTTGTGAAGACTATTAGTTGTCACCCGTGTTAGCCTGTCTCTCAGAACACAGCTGATGAGCTGTCACTCAATAAGCCAATGCACTGTTGACAGAGAGCATTTTGTGAGTCGAAATGGAACTTGAAAATTAAATCATTTCACTGGGACTTGAAATCATTAAAAAAATAGTCATGTAGTCAGAGTGTTTTTTGGAGGAACTTCATTTTGGATTAACAAAGGCTTTGAATTCTGTTTTGTTGCTGGTGCTAATTTTCGTTTTCTTTTTCTTCCAGGATACATGAGAAATATTTGCTTATGTCTGGCCTTTGTCAACTGAC
Organism: Neotragus moschatus; assembly: GCA_006410615.1. Lineage (NCBI taxonomy): Eukaryota > Metazoa > Chordata > Mammalia > Artiodactyla > Bovidae > Neotragus > Neotragus moschatus. Next base: position 1,135,104 of record SJYA01001815.1, read on the forward strand.
CTTGAAAAACCACACGAGATGTTTTTCTTTCTTGCAGCTTTGTTCAGCCTCACTGTTTTTTTACTTTGACTCCAACTGCCCACCCACTCAGCTGAGCGGCTGAGGATGACTGGTTTCTTCTCCCTGTCATTATTTATGCATATTTGTAGGCACAGATTACTGAACTCATATTTAATCTCTACTGCTAGTGAAATGTTGCATTATTTTTCTAATTGGTTTTGCCTCTTATTGGAAGTATAATTACAGCCATGTTGGTAAGCTAGAATAGCAGGGAGTCATTTGATGCTTTCAGGTTAGTGAGAACTGTGGGTGCTGCCTGCCTCTCTGTCTCTATAAATAGCTAATTTTTTTCTGCTTCTCAGATCAGGTTTGGGGAAGCTCTGGCACCTTTAGATTTGTATCCCTATTTTCTTAATTCAGGCTACAAATGTGAGCAAAAGAAAAAATCCTTTATATGCTTTTAAACAAATTTATAAATAAAATTTGAACTGCTTCTGTATAAATGGTTTGTGTTTGTTTTTAATGAAAAGCTCTTGAGTTTTTCTCTCTTGTTTTTATATTCTTCTTTACAGTCCATAGGGATCAAATGTAGTACTATAATCACTACTGGATTTGGCTTTGGTTTTGACTTATTAATACTGTTCCTCTAGTTTTTGAGAGTGGGACAGTTCATTTCCTGAAAGGTCATAAAAAAATCAGCTGGACACAAATGTCAATACCACACGTGGTTTGTAGGTGCTTTAGAAACCTGTCTTTGCTTGTGCAACCTAGTTCCTATTACTAATTCAGTAGGCTTTCCTGTTCTTTTATGACCTTGAACCAGTTTATAGACCCTGGTGTGGGAATTACGGGTTTTCCACACTGTATGGTCTGGCCACCCCCTCTCCTCCCACGTTATACAAAAGAAGCACTGCAGCACTGCATTTAGTCTTAGAATGAAGGTTGGAAGAGTAGATAATTTTTGGAACTGGACAAGAGCACACAATACTGTGCAACATTAAGAGCTCTCCTGTGTTACCAACTGCTGCACTGAAAGTGACTTTCCAAATGTGTACATGGAGAAGCATTGGGATTTCAGGTTCTTGAACCAAGAATGGTAGGGGAGGGCTCACAGAAGTGGGGTGAGGGTGTGGTACAGAAAGAGCTGCACTGGGTGGTGGTGATGGTGGTTGAGAGCAGATGGTACTCGGTGTTCCTCTGGAGTAAGTAATGCAGACACTCTTGGTTTCCCTCTCCTCTGCCAGCCAAATCTACGTTAGTGCTGTTGACAGTAATATAAAATGTTCGGTCCATTTGAAATCTTTGTCACTGCCTAATATGGGGACAATGAAATCCCTCAGCCTGGCCTGGAAACACCGCCAAACTGATTGTAAATGTGTGAATGTTGGAGGCGTTTTACTGCAGCCATTTCAGGCCTACACCTGCCAGCCTGGCTCTCTCACAGTCCATAGTCATGCTCTGGTTCTTCTGTCTAGGCTTGGCATTCTCATATGCTTCTGTTTTCCCATGTGTAACCAGAACTCAATATAGGGGAAACAGAGGCTTTCACACTTTGGAGACTCTCAGGAAAATGGATGTAAATTTCTCTTCTGTTGCCTGCCATATCCTGCATTCCCAAAGATTTTGTTCAGGTATCTGATCTTGTTAAAAAGTTATTGTGCAAGTATGGAAGATTGTGACTTTATGGCCAAAATTTTCTAGACTACATATGGGATCATACACATCTTCCTTAAACAATTCTCTATGCAGGTAGAAGTAACCAGAAAAGAAGCAAGAGTTGCTGTGTAAGGGAGCCTACCATTTTGTTTTTCACATTTAATCTGCTCTTGATTGGAATACAATTTGACTTATGAGTAACCCTGGATAGGAATTCCAAAGTTCCAATCACCCTTTCTATGGTTCTAAAGTACATTTTCTGTAAAAGAGAATAAAAATGAGACAAACTTTTACAAAATAGGTATTTGTTACAGAAACATTAGACATACAGATGAGTAAATTATAAAAAGAAAAAAAAACTAGTGACTTTTTCAAGTTTAATTTGCTGATCTTCACAGCTTAATATTTTGGTATGCATCCATCAAGATATTATCAACATGTATATCAAACTCCCTGCAATAAAAATCCTTACAGATACTTGTCTAATGACTGGTTGAAGACAAACACTTTTAATTAGAACTGGTGATTTAAGGGAATCCATGTTTACTGGTATTTTAATATATGTAGTTTAATTACTTTCCTAAAAGTTGACTTCAATATTTACTGGCACCAAAAGTATGTTCTATACTCTCCTTAATCCTATTACTATTTTTAAAAAAAATCTTTGCTTATAAGCTGAGTAAAAAATTTCATTTGGAGAGCTTAATCCCTCTTTCCTTTCCTTTGGTCTACTGGTCATTTTTTTATCTTCTGTGTGTGTGTGTGTGTGTGTGTGTGTGTGTGGTTGATTTATAAAATCTCTCTCTGTGCTGAGATATTATGTTGGAAATACTTAAATTTTTATCAATCTTTTAGTATTGTTTAGTATTGGAGTTTAAACATTTGTGTATGGGAACCTATTAATCTTTTTCCTTTATGGTTTTTTCTCGGTGTCTTGTTGATAGATTTTAGGCAGAAACCCACCCAAAGATCCATCATAAGAAAATGCAGGACTTCTTGTGGGTATGGTTATGAGTGCTATGGAGCAGAAGATCTTACTCCATTCATAGCACAGACCTGAGCTCACAGATTGGTTTTATGTATTCTTAACACTAAAGATATATTTCATGTGGTCCCTAAACATTTTGTTAGCTTGAAAAAATTAGATTCCTTCCACAGATTGATTTTGTTAAACATGATAAAATTCTCTAAGCTGTTTTTTAAACCTGAAGATTTGTCTTTCAGAAACTATCTATAGGAAATTACATTATATTAATAGTTTTAGTAAACATAGAAATATTTCCTTCTAAAAGCATTTGGCATTTGTAAAAATGAAAACTTCAAGTTAAAATTCAAAATTTTGATAACTCTGGTTGAAAATTTGTAATTGACTTTAGGAAACATAAATCATAAAGACAGTGCCTACAGGCTTAATTTTAACTTCCAGAATATTCAACAGATGGGCTGTGATGAGCTGGACCTTTTCCTATGAAAGGGCATGTTTGGAGCTGTGGATGCTGGAGGAGGTAATAGATACTGTGTTAGAACTGTTAATAGATATTAGAAAATAGTAAGAGGGCTGTGGGCCTTTTGCTTTTAACCCTATGAACTAATGCATATAGTAGGCAGCTCTGTACTGATGTCCAGGAAATGACTGGAGTAATGTATAATACACTTAAATGAGCAAGAAAAAAAATATGCCTTTTAAGTTACTATAAGGATTACAGAGAGAATAAGTAAACGTTAGGCATTTCTTTCAGGTAGAGACTGTCTGTGTCGGAACTCTTCTTTTTGGAGAGTCTATTGTTTAACAGTGGTATTTAAAAAGGATCACAGAAAGAGGATTTTTTTTTTTTTCTCACAGAATCATATACTGAGGGGTTTTAAAGGTATATAAAGGCAAATAGAGGAAAAATTTTATTACACGTATTACCATGTCATTGTGCCATCTGCCTGGGCAGAGGATACAGGGGACCTGTGCTGTAACACCCACATCCCCTTGTAAGCTGATTACTATAATTCCTCAGAGCTGCATGCCTGTGCTCCAGCCTCCTTTACTTCCCGGAAGAGCACTGCTACACCTGAGCTGGAGAAACTGTTCACTCAGTCATCAGAGGGTAGCCATCTTATTCGCTACAAAATGTTACACGATGATCAACACTGAATTATGAACTGATTAGAATTTTTACCTTTTGCATTTTAGAAGCCAGAATGGTGCTAAAATGGAGCAGAAAGTGTGCTTTAGTAATGAGACAGCAGAAACAGATGAGAGAGGAATCTTTGAAATGGGACACTGTGAATTAGGAAAAAAAAATCAGAAATCAGAGTTTAAATACAATATTTATATTCTAGTCTGATTTGAATATGGCACCATGAAGACCCAAAGATAAATGGTACTGTTCCTGTCCTGAGGGAATGAAGTGGTGAGGATAGACAAGGTTATGTGACCATAGTAAAGCCCCACATCTTAGTGGGCTGGTAATATCTGTTTCTTGACTATGTTATATTTCAAGCATAGGTCAGCAAGAGGCTCTGCTCACCTTTGTCCCTCAAGGAACCAAGCTGATGAAGCTTCCACTTCCTCATGTAAGGGGAAGAGACAATAGCAGTGTCTGGCATCGGTAATTAAAGGCTTTCTCAGAAACTGGTGCATGCTATTATTGCTCATATGTTATTGGTGAGAACATATCACATGACTATGCCCAACTTTTAAGGGAGTGGGAAATATAATTCTGCAATATTCTCAGAAGAAGGAAAAGAATAGGAACTTTGCAAATATTCTAATGACTACCCCTCAAAATGCACTGTAAGATTGAAGAAGCAAGACCCATAAAAACTTAAGACATACATATAAATGCAAAATGATAGCAGAAGCCCTGTCCAATTAAAAATTGATTAAGGTACTACTATATGCCAAGCACTGTGCTGGGTATGGAAACTACAAAATGTACAAAGACACAGACACACACACATGCAGAGAACTTAGAAAAAACAAGTTAGCAACTATGTAAAGCAAGGAGGCAAGAAGTGTAAGACATGATGGATATCAGAGGGCTTTGTGTACCATATCAAGTAGTTCGGGCTTTTGAAGGGTTATGAGCAGGGAATGGATCTGATTCGACTTTGTTTTAAATAAATCATGAGAGATCTCATGGAAGATAGATTTGAGGGAGGCAAGACCAGAGGCAGAGCAATCAGTTAGAGTCCAAATGATCCATAATTAAAATCCTAAGCCAGAGCACTGACTAGAGATGGGGAGAACAGGACAGGCATCTGTATTTTTAAAAAACCCAGCACTTTGTGAATGACTCAAATGTAGAAGGAGAATGACAAGTGAGAGATGAGTTTTGTATTTGTAGCCTGGGTCTCTAGTTAAGGAAAGAGAGATGAAGATGGCAGAGTAAGAGGACATGGAGCTCATCTCCCACCCAAGAACATATTTCTAGCCTGGGTGAATGTGTTGGTAGTGATGTAACCACAGAGACAAAATGTGTGGTATTTCAGAAGATGGGGAGCCCTGATGTAGTCAATAAAGAGTTTTAAAGACTGTAGATTTAAACTTGGTGAGCTCAGGGACTTTGTCTTGTTTAGTACTATATTTCCAGTGCCTTGAAAGGTGCCTAGCACATAACAGGGAGAATATTTGGTAAATGAATGGATTTGATGGAGGAGTAGGATTTTCAGAGATTAAGAGAAATAAGTATCATGGTGGTTGGTGGAGGATTGGGTGCAGAGAGAGAGTAGGGGAGCTACCTTGGGGGTTCATACAGTTGCTGCTCAGTGTGAAAGGAAGTGGGAAGATCAGAATGAGGAGAGAAGAAAACTTATCAAAGCGTTTATTTTGGTGTTTGGGGATGTCTCATAGCTAACTGACCAACCCCCGGTGTGACAGTCAAGGTTTGGAAAGATTCTTGGGACCAGGCTATCAGACTGAGCTAGTCAGTTCAGCCCCTGCCACTGGCAGCTGCTGGCACAAACCAGTGCTGGCTTTGTCTATTTGTAATTCAGCAAGGGTGCTAGTGATGCCAGTCTTTTAATGCCTATATACAGATCATTAACCATGAGCTGAAGCATTTGGAAAAAGAAAGGACTTCTGGGCTGCCAGGAGACCGGAGAGTCTAGCTGCTGTTGCTAAGTCGCTTCAGTCATGTCCGACTCTGTGCAGCAGANTTCAGCAAGGGTGCTAGTGATGCCAGTCTTTTAATGCCTATATACAGATCATTAACCATGAGCTGAAGCATTTGGAAAAAGAAAGGACTTCTGGGCTGCCAGGAGACCGGAGAGTCTAGCTGCTGTTGCTAAGTCGCTTCAGTCATGTCCGACTCTGTGCAGCAGAGGCAGCCCACCAGGCTCCCCTGTCCCTGCGATTCTCCAGGCAAGAACACTGGAGTGGGTTGCCATTTCCTTCTCCAATGCATGAAAGTGAAAAGTGAAAGGGAAGTCAGTCGCTTAGTCCTGTCCGACTCTTCACAACCCCATGGACTGCAGCCCATCAAGCTCCTCAGTCCATGGGATGTGCCAGGCAAGAGTACTGGAGTGGGGTGCCATCACCTTCTCTGAGTCAGCTGCTGATGTTGGACAACTCTCTCAGCTCCGTATCTACTTCACATTCCGCACAACCTGGGTGGGCTAAATGCTCTTCAAAGGTAAACAAGGGGATAAGGTGAGGAAATGGCAAGTGCTAAGTTAGAATTAACTAGAAACAGGCTTTCAAGGTTCAGTCTTTCAGTCTTCTTCCTTACTTAATTTATCACCTTCTACAGAACACCCTTGACTTACAGACACCATGGACTCTTACAGGACTCACTGGTATTCCCCTGCCCCACCCCGACCCCAGCCAGGCATAATTCATTGCCAAAACCACCCATTTGACTTCCATGTCTCGAGCAATCGCCCACTTTCAAGTTATTGCCACCCACTTGACCTGGCCCCTCGGTGTGTTTTAAAGAGACCACTGTCACAGAGAACTGCCTGGTCCTCCTGTCTCCTGCACCTCACTTCCACGGTGGCATGGGAGCGGCGGGGATCTTGGGGGGAAGTGACTGCCTCCTTCTAGGATTTCTGGAGCCCGGCAGCGGCTTGCAAGTGCGCGGAAGTCGCTGGTTCTGAAGAATGACAGTGCGGGGCTCTGGAGAAAATGTGCACGTGAGTTTCCTCAGCTACCTCACCTAGGCTAGTGGAGCTCTGACACTCAGGCCGCCCTCCCTCTGTAGCGTCAGTGAGGACCACCTCGGTCAGTGAGGACCACCGCGGAGAGGCGGTGGCCAGGGGGGCAGGGCGCGGGATGACAGCCGCGCCTCCCTTACCGCGTCAGCCCCTCGCAAAGCTTGCTCACCGAAAGCACCATGGCTACGGGGCCCTGAGGGGCTCCTGGCTGGGAACCGGAGACGACGCCCCTACTTGGCCTCACGCCCCTCAGGACCGACACAGAGCGCTCCCAGTCACCGTCCAGGGCCAGATGGGATGTGCTCACGCACCAAGGCGACCTTCTGGCCCCAAAGCCCACTTCGCAGAGGACTTCTCGAGAGACGCAAGGTGACTAGGCCTCGCGAGAGTGTCCGCTGTGTCCGAGGAAGCCGGGGGAGGGTCGGGGTCGGGAGACGAGAGGATCTGGCTCCACGCAAGCATCCTTGACTTCCACACACTGCGGACAGGCGGGGAGGAGAGGCTAAGGGCCCCACGCGGAAAAAGAGCCGTGGGGTTAGCCTTGGGGTTGTCTCTGTCCTCTGGCGTGGCCTAGGCCACTTCTGGTGGGACATTGCTTCGACTCCATCCATCTGTGGACTTCAAGGTAAAGTTAAAAATTGCTATAATCCAGCAATCCTGTTAGGAAGTGTATACACCCAGAAAAAAACCCATAATTCAAAAAGACACATGCACCCCCCCCCCTCCCAATGCTCATTGCAGCACTCTTCATAATAGCCAGGGCGTAGAAGCCACCTCCATGTCCGTTGAGAGATGAACAGATAAAGATGTGGTACATATATACAGTGGAATATTCCGCAGCCATAAACAGGAAGAAAGTGGGGTCATCTGTAGAGACGTGGATGGACCTCGAGTCTGTCATACAGAGTGAAGTCAGAAAGAGAAAAATCCTGTGTATTAACACATATGTATGGAATCTAGAAAAATGGTGTAGATGCTCTTCTGCAAAGCAGAAGTAGAGAGACAGATGTGGAGAACAAATGTATGGATACCAAGGCAGAAAGGGTGTGGGGGGCTGAGATGAATTGGGAGATTTGGGATTGACATATGTACACTATTGATGCAATGTGTAAAATAGATAACTAATGAGGACCTACGGTGTAGCACAAGGAACTGTACCTGATGATCTATGGTGGCCTAAATGGGAAGGAAATCCAAAAAGGAAAAGGGGGGGGGTGTATGTAAACATATAGCTGATTCACTTTTCTGTACCACAGAAACCAACACAACATTGTAAAGCACCTATAATAAAGTTAATTTAAAAAATACTTTTTATAGTGAAAAGTAAACATTAAAAAAGAATCAGAGTAACTGTGTGTTAGTTGCTTCAGTTGTGTCTGACTCTTTGTGACCGTGTGGACTGTAGCCCATCAGGCTCCTCTGTCCATGGGATTCTCGAGGCAAGAATACTGGAGTGGGTTGCCATTCCTTCCTTCTCCAGGGGTCTTCCTGACCCAGGGATCGAGCCCAGGTCTCCTGAGGCTCCTGCTTGCAGCAGATTCTTTGCTGGTGAGCCCCTAGGATAGCCCTTTCAGAACCCACATCAGAACTGAAAGACTTCCCCCCAACCCTTTAACTCACCCCCTTTAATCAGTTTCTTAATACACGTGTATCTCAAATAACATGCTACTGTATTTTTCTGAAGAATATGTTTTTTCCCCCATGTGGTCTTGCTGTGTTACATTTTTGAAGAAAATTACTTGAAATTTTCTTTAAAGTTGCATTTTAAGGCTAGTAAATTTGAAATGAACCTTCAATTGAGCTTCTTTATAGACCATATTGGAGAAGGCAATGGCACCCCACTCCAGTACTCTTGCCTGGAAAATCCCATGGACAGAGGAGCCTGGTGGGCTGCAGTCCATGGGGTCGCACAGAGTCAGACACGACTGAAGTGACTTAGCAGCATAGACCATATTATGTTGCAGAATCTACTGTCTCTAGCATACTTAGTAGGATCAAAACAAATTCTAAGTGGATGATATTCTCAATTCTTAAATATTTTCAAGGCTACTTTTTGCCTCCATTCAGAGTACCTTTCTTCAGAGAGTATTTTTACAAGGCAATGCTTGTCAAATTAGTTTTCTTTATTTTGCCAAGTTTATATTTTGCAAATTTCAGTTCTCAACTTTACCCTAGTCTGAAACAGAAAAAATAGGAGCTTTATTAAAAAAAGTTTCTTACAATTTGAGATATTCTGAAGTGCAGTTGTAGAATTTCAAAGTTAAATCTTGCACATTATTTGATTTGTTTGAAACAAGTCATTTAATTTGTTTAGTTCTTTTGTGGGGACAAATTTTAGTGTCTTACTGTCTTTATACCTTGTTATCAATAATTGAAAGTCTGAAAAACTGAAGCTTTTTGATCTTCCCTTCATTGATGATGTTGATAAGTTTTCTAAAACTATTTTGAAAAAATATGGACCAAATTTAGAAGGCTCACTTACGAAGAATTTAACACCATTGTCGGGCACTTAGATTGATTTACAAAATATTTCTTCAAAGGCTTAAATATGTCTAAAATCCCACTTTTGGCTGCCAGAAAAGAGAAAAACACACACTGCTTTGTATTCAAAATCATATTTTTCACAAAAAAGTGTGGTTCAGTTATTCTTACTATGTATATGATATAATATTTATGAATTTCTACAGCTACTGCTACCGTTTGACAACTTGAGTGCAGGATAAATTATGTTGTACCACACCTAATTCCAAGCACATTTCTACTCCATAAATTTCTTGAGAAAGAACATGGTTTGGCCGTGGCATTGTTCTCCATCAAAATCTGTATTTATATTATTATGTGAGGATAATGTTAGTGTGAACTTTTTAAACACTGAATTTACAGTAGCAGTGATTCATTTAACTGAGTTTATAATGGCATCTTGCTCTAGTAATGTCAAATGTTTTACTCGCAACAGGGTGAAATTCCAAATGTTTTACTTTGGTACTATGAATTCCATTTGAAAAATTAAACCGTTATTGAAAAACAATCATCTTCCAATATATAGTGTTTGATTGTTGTTTAGTTGCTAAGTTGTGTCTGACTCTCTCGCCACCCCGTGCACTGTAGCCCATCAGGCTCCTCTGTCCATGGGATTCTCCAGGCAAGAATACCGGAGTGGGTTGCCATTTCCTTCTCCAGGGAATTTTCCCTACCCAAGGACGGAACCCTCTCCTGCACTGGCAGGCAGATTCTTTAGCACTGAGCCCCCTGGGAAGCCCCATAGCATCTGATTATACTCATGTAAAAATGGCATTATTGAATTGTTTGGAACATTTTTCTGCATTGGAGCCAGTGCATTAATAGCTACCTTCACTTTATGTATGTGCACAAGAAAAATGGAAGAAAGTTAATGTTAGAGAGTTAATGTAGAAAGGCAGTTATTTCATCTAAAAGTCTTGTCTTACTGCACACATTACCCAACTGTGTATGTTGGGTCATTGTCTTCAGACAGAATCTTTGGAAGTTGATATTGGTGCCTTTAGCGTATTTGTGTCTTCTGATTTTTGTGGGATCAATGGTATCATATAGTCCCCGTGGTAGGTGGACAGTTTTGATAAACATCTTGAAATTTCTAAGTTTGCCATCAACTTTCTCATGAATGAAGTATTTGATTTTTGATTAAGCAATCCTTTTCATTTTTTGAGTCCATTAATAACAATATATTTGTTGCCAATTTTTAAAATATTACCAAATAAACACATAATAGTTGTAGATTTATGCAGGGTATCATTAATGGTATTAATAAAAACCCCATAGCATGAGCAGTTAAAGCCCTTTCTATTTTCTCAGGCTTTATTTTCCATAAATATTTCACATACACCTGGTCTTGTTTTCCACTGACTGCACAAATGGTGGCCTGCTGACAGCCGGCATCTCTCAAATTCAGACAAAGGTCACCTCACAACTGGCTGGTATCCCACGGGGCCAGGGGAGGCAGCAACATCAATTATTTCTCCATTTCCCAGATGAGAAGGAGCTGTTCCTATCTGCCAGTTCCCTAACACACTTTTTTTTTTTTTGTTAAGTGAACACTTCATAAGCTGTCCTGGAAAGAGAAATGTTAAGTCGTTTCGCAGGTTGTATTATCCAGAAGCAGCTGCTGAGAAGAAGTTTGGGGCTCAAGATGATTATTTGGGAGCAGCACCCATGAGAGGACGAGGGGAAAGCAGGACTGGGCAGAGGGAGCTGTCCAGCTGGAATGCAGGCTTGACAAGGCCTTGGATCACCTGATTGGGGTTTCTGGAGCAAATGTGGTCCATTAGAATCTCCCCTATTGTGCCAGAGCAGGCTGGATATTTATATGCATACCTCACCTGGTCGGGCTTCCCTGGTGGCTCCGATGGTAAAGAATCCGTCTGTAATGCAAGAGACCTGGGTTTGATCCGTGGGTTGGGAACATCCCCTGGAGAAGGGAACGGCTACCCACTCCAGTATTCTTGCCTGGAGAATCCCATGGACAGAGGAGCCTGGCAGGCTACAGTCCACGGGGTCACAAAGAGTCAGACACGACTGAGCAACTAAAACTCACCTGGTCACTAGATCACCTGGTCACCAGGTCTGGGCTGTCCTAGAAGGGGCATGAAGTTTGCTGGGGTCACTCTCTACAGTTGAGGCACACCCCGAAGAAGCTGACAGCTCGAGGCCACCTTGCTCACTGCAGTGCCCACAGCTGGGCAGCAAGCCCTTCTTTGAAGAGGCATCCAGGCATCACTTTGTCCATGATGTGTTGTGTCTGAATAAGATCTGGCAAAGTGAGATATGTTATTTCGGCATCCTTTGATCTCATCGGAGTGAGAACACACTCTCTGTATCTCATACACTACTGGACAAGTCCATGGTAGGATCTGAAAGCACCAGATGGTGGTTGCCAGAGGCCATGGCCTGCTGAGATGGAGACTGGTGTGCAGCAGTTTGCAAGGGAGTGTTCTCAGGATTCATAGTTCCGGCTAAAAGACAGAGGATTAGGCAGAAGGAGACACTGGCTTGGGAGATAGCTTTAGCATAGGCCAGCCCCATAAGGAGCTTTGAAGTGAGTGGAGGGGACCAGACATTTATTCTTTCACATAAATCAGTCACTGGGCATAAGTGCCCTGGGAAGGACACCTCACGGGGCTTTCTGCCAGAACCCCTCTTGGCAGTTGGGGAAATCTTTCAGCTCTGATGGGGGTTCTGAGAGGGCTTCCCTGGTGGTTCAGTGGTAAAGAATCAGCCTGCAATGCAAGAGCCACAGGAGATGTGGGTTCGATCCCTGGGTTGGGAAGATCCCCTGAAGGAAGGCATGGCACTTCACTCCAATATTCTTGCCTGGAGAATCGCATGGACAGAGGAGCCTGGCGGGCTATAGTCCATAGAGTTGCACAGAGTCAGATACGACTGATACAACTTAGCACACCCAGGGATTCTGAAGGACACATCAGAGCATCTCACTGCAAGTCTACCGAGCCCTGGCTGGCTTTAATGCGAATAATAATTATAGTGATACGACTACTACCACTAACCTCTTTGCGACCTCATGGCCTATACCGTCCATGGAATCCTCCAGGCCAGAATACTGAAGCCTTTCCCTTCTCCAGGGGATCTTCCCAACCCAGGAATTGAACCCAAGTCTCCCGCACTGCAGGTGGATTCTTTACCAACTGAGCCACGAGGGAAGCCCAATAATAATAATATTTTGTTAAAAAAAAAAATCCTGAACCATTGCTGAAAGAGATAAACCTGACACAACAGATATAAATGAAGACTGTCTTTAACCACCTTGAAGGTAAGCTGCTGATCCAGAAATCTTTTGAGCTGACTTACTGGAATTTTCACTGGGATTTTTGCTCAAATGGAAAAGGATTTACATTGATTATTTAATCCATTTTGGCTAGAATGTAGTACTGCAGTGCTTCTTTAGTTTGCCGTATCTTCCTTCATTTTCAGCAGTCCCTGTTTAATCATACTTGCTTCCCCATCCTGATCACTCAGTAGACCCCACTGCCATCTAGAGTCATGTGGTTTCAAGTTCCAGCATGCCTGGAGCCCGGTGATTTGGTCCCCATTCTACGCATGGCCTTGCTCTCCCTCAGGCTGTGAGCAGAGGATTTTTCACAACAATTGTAAAATATCGAAACTCATCCCCACCAATCCTTGCAAAGAGCCCAGGGAGCTCAAGCTGTTTCAAATGAGATGTTTCTGCCTGAAGAGTGTGGCGAGAGTGAGGGAGGCTGGTGCATTTCGTTTCATTATGAACTCAAACCAGGGTCGAGAGGGGGTTAAAGTACCTTTATTTAGCTCTCAGTCATTATTTTGCCTGGTGCACAGTGCTCTAGAGGGAGGAAGACACAGCAGAGGGGCTCTGGACGTGACGCAAGGAGGCTGCCTTCTGACGCTTCCAGCCCCTGGCATTCTGGTTCTCCATGGATCGGGTCTTGCTCATTCCCACTGCCTAGGAAAGTGTGGGGTTCACAGTGTATGCTCAGAAGTGTACCTTTGTTTTTAGGGTCCCCCCGGAGAAGGAAATGGCAATCCACTCCAGCACTCTTGCCTGGAAAATCCCATAGATGGAAGAGCCTGATAGGCTACGGTCCATGGGGTCACAAAGAGTCAGACACGAACTGAACGACTTCACTTTCACTTTCAGATGTGGCTGGTGTAAAGAAAAGAATAAAATAGGTATGGAACAAAGTTAAGGAATTGTAAACATTTTCCAGCTCATGCTGCCCCATCCCATAAGTCCACCACCCAAGGCACAATACACCGCTTCTGACATTGTATCTTGCAATCCAATGACAAGATATTAAATCTCCCAACATCATATATCTGTTGTAAAGAGGTATTATATTTGGGCATGTTTGGACATATGTTCACCCTTGGGCCAAACTTTATGCCCAGGTGTGTAGAGTACTGTGATGACTCAGACATAAATATTGCTTTTCTACAATTCTTATTATTATCCTAGTAAATGTATGTTGAAACTTTTCTTCTAGTCTTTATATTTCTTACTCCCTCCTGCAGATTGTATATTCTTCTGTATTTATGCTGCATTTTGTGTAATTTCCTCAAATGTATTTGGAGTCAACTAATTTTGTCTTGAGCTGGTTCTCATCTGCTATATTCATTGAGTTTTTAAAATTTAATGAATAATTTCTTGAGTATAAAATCATTTAAGATGTGTCCCTCATATATTTTATTGTACTAAAAAAACACATAACATGAAATCTGTCCTCAGCAAATTTTTAAGTGTACAGCACAGAGAGTCCCTTGGACTGCAGGGAGATCCAGCCAGTCCATTCTGAAGGAGATCGGCCCTGGGATTTCTTTGGAAGGAATGATGCTGAAGCTGAAACTCCAGTACTTTGGCCATCTCATGCAAAGAGTTGACTCATTGGAAAAGACTCTGATGCTGGGAGGGATTGGGGGCAGGAGGAGAAGGGGACGACTGAGGATGAGATGGCTGGATGGCATCACTGACTCGATGGGCGTGAGTCTGAGTGAACTCCGCGAGTTGGTGATGGACAGGGAGGCCTGGCGTGCTGCGATTCATGGGGTTGCAGAGAGTCGGACACGAATGAGTGACTGAACTGAACTGAACTGAACTGAACAGCACAGTATTTTAGTTTTATGTACAATGTTGTACAGTAGCTCTCTAGAACTTTTTCATCTTTCATCAACTTTCTTATAGACTGAAACTCTATACCCACTGAACAATAACTCCTCATTTCTCCCCTTCCCACTCCCAACCACTGGCAACCACCATTCTACCTTCTGCTTCCATGAGTTTGACGACTTCAGATACATCATATGATTGGAATTATGCAGTATCTGCCTTCATGTTGATTGGCTTTTTCATTATGTCCCCAAATGGCTTTACCATTATATTAAAGTGCCAGTGCCTTTAGCATTATGTCCTCAAAGTTCATCTATGTTGTAGCACATGATAGGATTTCTTTCTTTTTAAAGTCTAATACTCCATTGTATATATATACCATATTTTCTTTATTCCCCCATTTGTTCATAGAGAGGTTGTTACTACCTCTTGGCTATTGTGAATAATACTGCTGTGAACTTGGGAGTGCAGATGCTTCTTTGAGATCCTAATTTCTTTTCTTTTTTTTTTTTTTTGGACACATATCCTAAAGTGAGATTGCTTGATCATGTGCTGTTCTATTTTAATTTCTTGAGGAACTTCCTTTCTGTTTTTCATAGTGGCTGCGCCAATTTACATTCCTTCCAGCAGGGCACAAGATTTCAGTTTCTCTCCACATCCTCACCAAGGCTTGGGATTTTTTTTGTCGTTTTGTTTTTTGAGGATGGCCACACAAGCAGGTGTCAGGTGATAGTGCATTGTGGCTTTAATCTGCATTTCCTTGATGATTAGTGATGTTTAATATCTTTTTATGTACCTATGGGTACATGTATGTGTTCTCTGGAGACATGTCTATTTAAGTCCTTTGCCCATAAAAATTTTTTTTCTTGTTATTGACTTGTGGGAGTTCTTACGTGTTTTGGGATATTAACTCCTCAGATATATAGTTTACAAATATTTTCTCTCGTTCTGTGGATTATTTTGTGTACTCCGTTGATAGTCCTTTGCTCCACAAAAGCTGTTTAGTTATGTAGTTCCACTTGTCTATTTTTTCTTTTGTTACCATATCTAAGAAATCACTGCCAATACTAATGTTATGAAGCCTTCCCTATATTTTATTCTAAGAGTTTTATACTTTGGGGTCATGCATTTAAATCTTTATTCTATTTTGAATTTATTTTGGGGCATGGTATAGAATAAGGGTCCAGTTTTATTCTTTTGCACATGGATGTTTAGTTTTCCAGGCACATTTGTATTTTTTTTTTTTTTTTTGTCCTTTAAAAATATTTATTTGGTTGCAGTGTATAGGATCTTTGATCTTTCTTGTGGTACATGGGATCTTTAGTTATAGCGTGTGGGATCTAGTTCCTTGACCAAGGATTGAACCTAGGCCCCATGCATTGGGAGTGCAGAGTCTTAGCCACTGGATTACCAGGGAAGTTCCCAGGCACATTTGTTGACTTATCCTTTCCTCATCGTATAGTCTTGGCACCCTTGTCAAAGATCATTTGACCGTATATGCATGGGTTTGTTTCTGAGCTGGTCTGTTCCATCTGTTCATAAGTCTGTCTTTCTATCAGGACCATACTGTTTCAATTACTGTAGCTTTGTAACATGTTTTGAAGTCTGGGGTGTGAGGCATCCAGCTTTGTTCTCAAAATTGTTTTGGAATAAATACTTTTTTAAATGTTTAAAGCAATATGTGTTTTGTTTTTGTTTTCAACTTGTGTTTTCTTTTTCCTTAGCATAAGCTCTTTGATTTTAGTTTCCATTCTTAGTTCATGATCTCCTTCAGATTTTGTCAACTACTGTAGAATATTGGTATTACATCTGTTAATGGTTGTAGCTGCTCTTCTCCTTCAAATGGTTTCCTTTCTTGTGTGTTTTGCAGTTTTTTTGTTGTGAGCTCTTGTTGTTTTCCCCATGTAAATCAGACACTCCCTGGTGCTCAATTTTGCATTTACTTTTGCCTGGACTTCAGAGATTCACTAGTTCTAGGGAAGTTTTCATAATATCCTCTTGACTTGAGTTTATTGCACTCCCTGGGCATTATAACTTCTGATGCCGTTTCTGTTATAGGGTTTCAGTTTCATGAAAGGCTTTGTTTTCCACTCAGATTCCTAGCAATTTGCAAGCCTTCCTTTCCTCTTCCCTGAGCTGATGGGTGAGGTTTTTCTAATCTTCTTTATCCAGACAGAGAAATCCTTTCAAGAGCTTCAGCCTTTGCAGGATTCTTCTCCTGCCTCACACTGCCCCCAGACCCTGTCCCCTTTTTCCACCGGCAAGGTAGAGCACACCTCACCCCCTCACCCCCTACCAATCCCACCCTGACCCTGCTTCCTGCTCTAGCATCCAGGGCTAATACGCATACCCAGGCCACCTTGGGGTTCTCTCTCAGCACTTGTCAGCATTACCACATGGTGTTTGACTTCTTTTTTCACCTTGGTTTCTTAAGGTTTTTCTCTTCTTTTCTCTCTTCTTTCCTCGTCTCCCTCCTTCCCTTCTTCTGAATTGATTGTGTATTCTATTTTATTGCTGTGTGCTTTTACACAGCGTTTCTGTTGTATTCAGTTGGATCAATAGTATCTCTGTGTGGCGGCGAAGGCAGTAGAAGGATGCAACTGAATTCAGCTTATGTTGCCCGAGGATCTTGATCTTGAGTGATCTTCTAAAAATAAGACATATCTGGTTATCCCCAGGTTAAAACCTGCTGATGGCTTGCTATTGTGCTTGGGTAAATACTTCAAAGTCCTTATTTTGGCTTAAAGTGTCCTATATGAGTTGACCCCTATCTCCCTTTGCAGCCAGAGATCATGGTACATCCTTCCTCGTTCAAAACGGCCTTTTTTCTTTTTCTTAAGAGTAGTTGTTTCTGCCTGGAAATGTCTCCATCCGGATGTCAAGATGACAGAATTGTCACCTTCCTAAAAAGGCCTACTCTGATGACCCTACCAAAAGTACATCCCCACTCTGTCCTCTCATATCATCCTGATTCATAGTCTTCGTGACACTTATCACTGTGTTAATTAATTTAAGTTTGTACTTTTTCATTATTTATTTTGGAGGCCAGTCTGACAGGAGTTGCTGATGAAGATGGAAAGAAATAATCAAGGATGAACTGTAGATCTGGGGTTTGAGCAAATGAGCAGATACCTGTGAGAGAAATAGGTATGGGATGGGAATTGAGTCATGATTAAAAGGTTTATGTTTGAGATTTCTATTCTTCATCCTAATGAATACACCAAGTGGGAAGTTGCGTATAAAAGTCTGAAACTCAAACAAAAATCAGGGATGACTTTATAAGCTTGGGCATCATCAGCATACAAATAATACTGCAGATCATATGACCAGATGCGAGTACCCAGGGAAAGAGTGAAGAGTCATTAGACAAGAGAAGGAAATACATCTTTTGAAGCAATTACCAATGTGATGTAGCCAGAGCTGCAAGGTAATTCCTTTGGACAAACATACACAAAACAAGGGAGGACCTTTTCATGAAGAAATTAAGCACCATGTACCAAACTTTATTTAATTAGTCTACCTCTTGCTCTTTTCAGTGGGAAGTTTGGTGCATGGAAACAGTGATGGTCTCTGTAGATTTCCAAAGGAGAAGTAGATTTTCTTGACTCTCTCTCCAAACATGATGTGATCTTCCCAAACAAATGTACACAAGGATTTCATGAATATTGATTCTTTCCTTCTTTTCCATAGGAATTGATGTGGGGTATTGTGACAGAGAGGACTCATGGGTTTTGTCCAACACAAGCAGTTAGGTTAGAAATCTCTGGGAAGCTTTATGTTTGAATCTTAGCATTATGTTTGAATGCTGGAGAATGGACCAAAAGAGAATTTTCTCCCCTTCTTGTTTTGGGGACATTAAATTATGCAATTATGAAACTTATTTGGTCTTTAGTGGAGCTAAATTTCTTCAGACAGTTTAGTCCAAGGTGGGAATTATGCTGAAAAGAACAGGCTCTCTGTCTGCTCTGACTTCCTTGAGCTACAGATCAACATCTTGCGTTTAAATCTAACTTACTGCTCTCATTGTCTTCTAGACTTATTTACACTGTAAAAGGTTTGCCTAGAGATATGGATTGTTTATGCATATGGTATGGCTGCAACTGTGCAGTAGGGCCATGCTTTTGCTTTTTACTTTCAGTCAAAGCAAAATTAAAGGATCATAATCACCCTTATTCAGGGGGTAATGAGGAATATTTTAAAGTTCATGTTTCATAGATCTTTCATCAAGAATAGGACTTGAAGTTCCAAATGAGATGTATTTTCTGTAATGCATATAGTGCCGCATCCTGAAATGGCTATTATTTTTTGTCATTCTGTTTTGCTGGGCAGACAGTTGGATATTAAACAATAAAAAATACGTTTTCATACATGATATTTCATTTTTGGATAACCAGCAACCAAAATTCCTAGGCATTGGGATTAGTGTATTCATCTCCACAGGTGTCCAGAAATGAAATGTCACCTAAAGCAGGAGACACACTTCATTGCTATCACACCCCAAACTTTCCTCCAGTAAAATATTTTATCAAAATTAAATGAAAAACCAAAACCTTCACAGTGGGTGTTTCAGCAACTTTAATGGGTTTGGGGATAGAGCACACTCCCAAAAATTCTACAGTGGGTATTATGTGCAAGACAGTTGTTCCGAGAATATTATACTATTCTTTCCTCATCTTTTTGGCTGTGTGATGAATCAATTAAACTGCAATCTATACATTTCTGCTTAAAATCTCTGAGAAAAAAGCTCTTGTTTCTATGTGTAGATGTGGTATATACTTCCTGAAAATGTCTCCTTTCTCCTAATCACTCTCTCCTTTCTTATCATCTGGCAGTCCATTTAGCAAATATTCACTTACGTGCTGTGGCACCGTGTTCATTCCTAGGCATAATCAAAGTCCATAGGCCCTTATGGAGTTTATAATTTAGCCAGGTAGTCCCATGACGATACAATGAATAACAAAAGCAGCTTTTCATACTTACTAGATGTTTACTATTTGCCAGATGTAATTCTAGGTAAGGTCATGTATTACATCACTTAATCATTACACTAAGATGTGGGAAAGTCCTCAGTTTATCCAAGGTCACATGGCCAGAAGTGACACTAACAATACAAAGTGATGAGATACAGGGTTTGTTGTTGTTGTTGTTTAGTCACTAAGTCATGTTGGACTCTTTTGCGACCCCATGGACTAGCTTGCCAGGCTTCTCTGTCCCTGGGATTTCCCAGGCAAGAGTACTGGAATGGGTTGCCATTTCCTTCTCCAGGGAATCTTCCTGATCCAGGGATCAAATTTGCATCTCCTGCATTGGCAGGTGAATTCTTTACCACTGAGCCACCAGGAAGCCCAAGATATAGGGAGTTTAGGATATTGTGAAGATATGATGTAAAGGCTCCTGACCTGATGTCTCAGTCTGTTCAGGCTCCCATAACAAAACAGCATAGGTTGGCAGGTGGTTGTTAAACAACAGAGATTTATTTTCTCAAAGCTCTGGAAAAGCTGGAAAGTCCGAGATCAAGCTTTGCCAGAGCTCACGTTCTGGTGAGAGCTTTCTTCTCTGGCTTGCAGATGGCTGCCTTCTTGCATGCTCACATAGGAGAAAAAGGGCAGTTGCTCCAGTGCTGCTGCTTTTAAGGGCATGAATCCCATCCTGAGGGCCCCCTCCTCATGACCTCATCTAAACCTACCTACCTCCCAGAGGCTCTATCTCCAAATACCACCACATTGGAGGTTAGGGCTTCAACATATGACTTCTGTTGGGACATAACTCAGCCACAGCACCTGGGTTTAGAAATTTTCCAGGTCAGGGATTACAAATCCCTCTCCAGATCAGAAATACTATTTATCAGCTATGAATAAGGCTTTAAAAATACCTGTCTTTGCTGGATCTCAAAACAAGTATAATGGATTACAGTGTGGATTAGCTTTTTAAGATCCTTAAGGCTTGGTTTCTCATCTATAATTTGGGAGAAGAGTTGTATACTTGCATATATACAGCATTTTTATATGTGAATGGTATCTATTTCCATGTATGAATGTATATGTGAATGGTAAGGTGTGCATGTATGTGTGTGGGCCAGTCAGTGATCTTTTTTGGCATTTTCATATGTGCAGCATTTTAAAAATAAAGTGCTTTTTAAAACACATGGTAAAATAGATGTGTATTACTCACCTGATCATCATAAGTGAGATGTTATTTTTTTCTTGTCCTTTTTACATGTGTAGAAACCAAGGACAAGAGATCTTGTTTCTTTTCCAAAGTCATGCATACAGTGAAAGTTGGTACACAGACCTCTGATTTTGGATTGGCACTTTTCCTCTGCCCCATTACTGCCTGGTAAGATACCTATTCTCTCTTGTATGCTCAGCTGACATTTCGTTCTGTTTCTTTGCCATCCTTGACTACACCACGGTGTTCAGTGCATTCTGGACGTATTGGTTTCCAGCCAGCCCCCTATCTCCAAGACCCTACCACACACCCATTTCTATTTGCCTTACCTCAGCTCACATATGTTGTAACTAAGAGTCCTTGTTTGCTCCTGTTCAGTGTACAGGCAGCCTTGCAGAGCTTTACTGCAGCTACCAGGACTCCAGTGGCAGGAAAACAGTCGAGTTTCAGAAATGTGAGACGCTTTTGCTGATTCTTAAGACTAAAAACATTTTTATTTATACATGCAGAAATACAAGCATTTGAATCATTTCATAAAATCTGTACATTGGGTCATATCATAATACCTTTTTTTAAGCTAAAGATTTTTTTCTTTATTCGCCCTTACCTACCCTTTCCTGACCTGTGTCAGCTTCCATCCCTGGCTAGCCCATGTGTATAATCTAGCATGTGCCCTTCCAAATCATTCTCAGTGCTCGGCTTGTAAAGTCACATGTAAACATACATACATGCGTATGTATAATATATTTATATATATGTGTTTTACAAAACACACCACTGTTTTACAAAAAATGAGTTCATGTTATTTTCTTATTTGTGCATTATCTTGCTTCTTTCTTTCTTTTTTTAAACCTCTTTCCCCACCTCCTCTTTTCCACCCTTGGCAGGTACCTCACCCCTCCCTCTAACTGAAAATAGACATACCCCAACTTCCAAACTTCAAACCTACTAACTATCCTACATCCACCCCATCTCTTCCTTTTTGGCATAAATGTCCAACAAAAGTCTCCTTTCTCCAGTCTAAGTTTCTGTAGCCCCTGCTTATTTTATCTTTCTCATATTTTTATCCTTAACTCTTTAATCTCTAATCAGCATCCAATCATTAAATACTAGCATATTCCTACATATAGTAAAAATAAAATAAAAGCACCCCCCTGACAGCACAGTCTTTGCAGTTGCTGCCTTAGCTCTCACCCTTCTTCCAGATAAACTCTTGAAAGGGCTGCTTCTCTTGTCATCTCTGCTTCTGTGCCACCCACAAACCCTGTGCTGCCCCAGACACCTCATTCCCTCTTCCCCCTCTAGGCCTCTGCACAGGCCAGTCCTGCTGCCTAGAACATATTTCTCCCTACTTGCTGCTGTTCTGTTGCTAACTCCTACTCATTACTTATGTTTCATCTTCATCATTCTTCTGGGAGTTGATTAGAAGCCTCTTCTATGCATATCAAACTTCCCCATAATAAACTGCCAAATCACACGAAATGACCAAATTAAAGCATCCCTGATTTTCCTTTTTGCCTCTTCAGCCCTCATTCTCCTCTCCTGAGATAGTTGGGGCTTCTCCATGCTTTTGTGGCACTTAACCACCATCTGTTTCAAGTATTCTTTTGTTGTTTGTCTGTCCACTAGACTATGCACTACTAGAATGGTGCTAGAAATTTGAAGTGGCAATAATTGTTTGTTGAATTGGACTGATTTGAAATGTAACTGATCATGGCTCCATGATATTACATTATTTACTTGGCTGTTTTTCTCCCTGACTTTCTTACTGTTTTCCTATTTGCAGACATTTAGGCTTTTGTTGGTGTTTACTATTATAAATAAGGCTGCGATGAAGATCTTTGTAATTGAAGCTTATTCCTACTGCTTCAGATCATTCACATAGATTTGAGTCCTAAAAGTTGAGCTATTTAAGTAAAAGTTATGATCATTTTAAAGGCGCAAACATCCATTGTCAGATTGCTTTCAACATCACTGCACTGGAAGCATTGCAGTAGCTGTCTGAGTTTCCCGTTTATCTTCACTAAGAATATTGCCTGAGTGTAGAGGCCCTGGGGAGCTGGAAGCTTGCAGGCCTGAGAGACCGAGCAACTGGACTTGGATCATTTCTTGCTGAAGAAATCCATACTCAGTGACCTGGAGATCACTGGAACTGCTCTTCAGATCTTGTTGTGAGAGAACAAGGATCCTTCCTACTCTCTGTGATCAGGGCAAGGTTTGATGGGAACTCTGGCTTCAGTTTTTCCTTTCTTGATTTGGCCCAGTGGGGCCATCTGGCTTCTTTCTTTCAACAGAAGATCATGGAAAATACTCCAGGACTACTGTCAGAACTCTGGAAATTTTTCCGTTACTTTAAAGTTCAAAATGGAAAATTTAAGACACATATAAAGATGGGGAAAACCTCATGATGAATTCTCATTGCCTATCAGCGGGTTTCAACAACTCTTGGCATTTTGACAATCTTATTTCATCTATTCTGCTTGGCTTTAAAATGTTTTCATTCATTTTTTGCTGAAATGTTTTTGCACAAACCTAGACTTGGTTATTTTTGTCCAGTAAACACTTCTGTATGTTTCACTAACATAGATGCTTTTAAAAAAAAATAACCATAATACTATTCTCACTTAAAATTTATAATAGGCTTTAAAAGCATCTTATATCCAGTTCATGTTCAGATCCCTTTGATTGCCTCAAAAAAGCCTTTAATAGTTGATTTGTTTGAATGAGGATTCAAATGCCAAACACTGCATTTTCCTGATACGTCTTATGAACATTTTTTAAATTTATGACAGTTTGCCATTTCTCCCCCCCTTTAATGCCCCAATTATTAAAGAAACCAGGTTATTTTCCTCATAGAATTTCCCGTTTTCTAGATTTGGCTTATTTTATCCTATGATGTCACTTACATTCATGTACTATGTCTTTCCTTAATTGAATATAGAGGACTGATGAGATTCAGGTTTAGTTTCTTTAGCAAGAATACTTAATAGCTGGTGACACCGTGCTTCCTCTTTCATCAGCGTCAGGAGGAACAGAATGTTGGCTGGCCCTCTTCAAGTGACATCAAAATTGATCAGTGGGTTCAAGTGTGGTCAGCTTCCTTTTGCCAATATAAACTTCCTTTTAACCTTTCCTAATGGTTTTAGCGGCCCTTGCTCTCTGTGACTCACTGGGTGAGGGTCCCTCTGGCACAAACCCCACTCCTGCTTCCACCAGAGTCTCCAGCAGCGGCCTGCTGCAGGGTCGGGGCACTGAGTGCAGCAGTGCATGCACAGAACCTTTTGAAGGAGGTCGCCTTTTGCTTCGTTACCTCCACCGTAGTTTGGTCTCAAGTCAAACAATAGGGACGGAACACAGCCCTGCCCATAAACAGAAAATTGGATTAAACATTTACTGAGCATGACCCCACCTATCAGAACAAGACCCAGTTTCCCCCTCAGTAAGTCTCTCCCATCAAGAAGCTTCCATAAGCCTCTTATTCCTATGCATCAGAAGGCAGACAGACTGAAAACCATAATCACAGAAAACTAATCAAATTTATCACATGGACCACAGCTGACTCAGTGAAACTATGAGACATACAGTGTAGGGCCATCCAAGACAGATGGGTCATGGTGGAGAGTTCTGACAAAATGTGGTCCACTGGACAAAGGAATGGAAAACCACTTCAGTATTCTTGCCTTGAGAACCCCATGAACAGTATGAAAAGGCAAAAAGATAGGACACTGAAGATGAACTCCCCAGGGTGATAGGTAACCAATATACTACTGGAGATCAGTGGAGAAATAACTCAAGAAAAAATGAAGAGATGGAGCCAAAGCAAAAACAACACCCAGATGCTGATGGGACTGGTGAAGGAAGTAAAGTCCGATGCTATAAAGAACAATACTGCATAGGAACCTGGAATGTTAGGTCCATGAATCAAGGTAAATTGGAAGTGGTCAAACAGGAGATGGCAAGGGTGAACATCGACATTTTAGGAATCAGTGAACTAAAATGGACTGGAATGGGTCACTTTAACTCAGATGACCATTATATCTACTACCATGGGCAAGAATCCCTTAGAAGAAATGGAGTAGCCCTCATAGTCAACAAAAGTGTCTGAAATGAAGTTCTTGGGTACAGTCTCAGAAACAGAATGATCTCTGTTCGTTTCCAAGGCAAACCATTCAATTACACAGTAATCCAAGTCTTGGAGAAGGCAATGGCACCCCACTCCAGTTCTCTTGCCTGGAAAATCACATGGGCGGAAGAGCCTGGTAGGCTGCAGTCCATGGGGTCGCTAAGAGTTGGGCACGAGTAAGTAACTTCACTTTCACTTTTCACTTTCATGCATTGGAGAAGGAAATGGCAACCCACTCCAGTGTTCTTGCCTGGAGAATCCCAAGGATGGGGGAGCCTGGTGGGCTACCATCTGTGGGGTCACACAGAATCGGACATGACTGAAGTGACTTAGCAGCATTCCCCAACCAGTAACGCTGAAAAAGCTGAAGTTGATAGGTTCTATGAAGACGTGCAAGACTGTCTAGAACTAACACCCAAAAAAGACGTCCTCTTCATTACAAGGGACTGGAATGCAAAAGTAGAATGTCAAGAAATACCTGGAGTAACAGGAAACTTTGGCTTGGAGTACAGAATGAAGCAGGGCAAAAGCTAAGTATTTTGCCAAGAGAACATACTGGTCATAGCAAACACCCTCTTCCAACAACACAAGAGAAGACTCTGCACATGGACATCACCAGATGGTCAATACCCAAATCAGATTGATTATATTCTTTGCAGCCAAAGATGGAGAAGCTCTATACAGTCAGCAAAAACAAGACCAGGAGNAGACATCCTGAAATGTGAAGTCAAGTGGGCCTTAGGAAGTGTCACTACGAACAAAGCTAGTGGAGGTGACGGAATTCCAGTTGAGTTATTTCAAATCCTGAAAGATGATGTTGTGAAAGTGCTGCACTCAATATGCCAGTACATTTGGAAAACTCAGCAGTGACCACAGGACTGCAAAAGGTCAGTTTTCATTCCAATCTCAAAAAAGGCAATGCCAAAGAATCTCAAACTACCACACAATTTCACTCATCTCACACTAGCAAAGTAATGCTCAAAATTCTCCAAGCCAAGCTTCAACAGTATGTGAACTGTGAACTTCCAGATGTTCAAGCTGGTTTTAGAAAAGTCAGAGGAACCAGAGATCAAATTGCTAACATCCACTGGATCATGGAAAAAGCAAGAGAGTTCCAGAAAAACATCTATTTCTGCTTTATTGACTATGCCAAAGCCTTTGATGGTGTGGATCACAACAAACTATTCTTCAAGAGATGGGAATACCAGACCACCTTATCTGCCTCCTGAGAAATCTGTATGCAGGTCAGGAAGCAACAGTTAGAACCAGACATGGAACAACAGACTGGTTCCAAATTGGGAAAGGAGTATGTCAAGGCTGTATATTGTCACCCTTATTATTTAACTTATATGCAGAGTACATCATGAGAAATGCCAGCTGGATGAAGCACAAGCAGGAGTCAAGATTGCTGGAAGAACTATCAACAACCTCAGACATGCAAATGACACCACCCTTATGGCAGAAAGTGAGCAAGAACTAAAGAGCCGCTTGATGAAAGTGAAAGAGGCGAAGGGAAAAGTTGGCTTAAAACTCAACTTAATTTTTCGAATAAAAACTAAGATCATGGCATCTGGTCCCATCACTTCTTGGCAAATAGATGGGGAAACAGTGGAAACAGTGAGAGACTTTATTTTCTTGTTCTCCAAAATCACAACAGATTGTGACTTCAGCCATGAAATATAAAGACCCTTGCTTTTTGGAAGAAAAGTATGACAAACCTAGACAGCATATTAAAAAACATAGACATTATTTTGCCAAAAAGGTCCATCTAGTCAAAGCTATGGTTTTTCCAGTGGTCAGGTATGGGTGTGAGAGTTGGACTATAAAGATATCTGAGCGCCAAAGGTTTGATGTTTTTGAACTGTGGTGTTCTTGGAGAAGACTCTTGAGAGTCCTGTGGACTGCAAGGAGATCTAACCAGTCCATTCTCAAAGAAATCAGTCCTGAATATTCATTGGAAGGACTGATACTGAAGCTGAAGCTGAAACTCCAAACTTTGGCCACCTGATGCAAAGAACTGACTCATTGGAAAAGAGCCTGATGCTGGGAATGATTGAAGGCAGGAGGGGAAGGGGATGACAAAGGATGACATGGTTAGATGGCATCACCGACTTGATGGACATGAGGCTGAGCAATTCCCAGGTGTTGGTGATGGACATGGAAGCCTGGAATGCTGCAATCCATGGGGTGGCAGGAGTCGGACATGACGAAGCAGCTGAACTGAATGGTTTTAGCACTCAGAAGTGAACATTAGTTATATCCATTATTTCACTCAGAGTTGAAGAATAATTCTCTAAATCTATCCATATGTTTCTGCTTTTATTTTCTGGGATTCTTCTGTGAGGACCTCTCTTTTGTCAATCATTGGTAATCCTCCAAGCTATTAGGAAAGGCAGAATAAAGGCTTTATTTTGTTTATTTGTCAATTTTTTAAAAACTGAGTGGTGTTTTAACAACCCGTAGTGATTGTCAGCTACATCTTTGGACTCATAGATTTTCATACCTATGTATTTTATTTGCAGCTATTATTTTGTTGGATGTCCAAATGGTTTGATCCTTGGCCAGTGGAAATCCCTCAGATTTTCTCCTTTTGTTTTCTTTTAATAAATCCCCAGTAATTCATGATATTTTCCATGCTTTCTGGCACAATGAGATATACTAGACTTGGTATATTTCTACACCAAATCTGGATTGAGTCATTTCTCCAAGGAAGAATGTTCCCTTTTATTGGAAAATGCTATTTAGAGACCGCCATCTTGGTTCTAGAAGTGAAGTGATTGATTTTTTAATTGATTTTAAATGATAATTTAAATATAATTTAAATGATAATTTAATTGATTTTAAATGACTCCGTGATACTCCCTGACATGCCATGATGTGTTTAACAATTGTCCATTCTTGGCATTCACTTTTCCCCCAGTTTTGTCAGGTTTTGTCTTTCCATTACAAAGCCATATAGAAGATACAAGAAAACTGTATAAGAAGCTTGCTATGGTCCTTGTGTCATTAACAGAAATTGCATAATTGAAAACAAATACAAGAAGATTTGAAAATTTTAATATAAGCTCTGATAACCAAGTAGTTCTTGGGCATTATGTGAGGACGAAAGGAAAATAACACTTGTTCAGGTAGGTAAAGAATTTCTCCTTTGTTTCCTCATCATTAAAAAGACAAGAAGTTGATATTCTCTTCTCCTTTCCTCTCTTGGTTGGAGAGGAATTTTCCTTCCTTCCCTCAGGGATCTCAGCAGAAACATATTTTCTGTTTGCTTTTTCTAAATGTACTTCTGGCAAAGGGAGGCACACAAGCTCTCCAAGTCATGAAGCAGCTTGGACCTCTCATCAGCTCCATACAACTTTGGTTGGAGGTACAGCTGTGTGCCATACTGGCAGTACATTTTATTCTTGCAGAGGGCATTCTGGCTTCCTTGATTTTATATTTTATTTCTTTGCCAATCATCAGACAGTGTGCAATGGAGGAAACAAAATTTATTGAGAGCTTTCGGCTCTGTGACTAGCAATAACCATTCCTGGCTGGTTACAATGTTCCCCAGATGCACCATGCTATATAACCCTGGCTTTCTAGTTTATTGTGAATTCACCGCACTGTACTAACTCTGCCAACTGGCCATCTTCTTAGTATCTACATAAAAGAGAAAGATCTTGGTAACACTCTTAAAACTTTTGATAAAGCTTATCAACTTTACAAAAAGAAAATTATGGTAGTACACTGCAGAAAATTACACATAAGGAACAGCTTGATAAATTTCTACAAATTGAACACATTCATATAGGCACTGTTTGGATCAATAAATAGTTCATTATAAGCACCCCTAAAGCCTTGTTATGTTCCTTTCAGTAGCTCCCCTTCTACCTCCGAGCACAGTTATTATCCTGATTCTTTTAAAAGCACAGATTACTTTTGGCTGACTTTGGACTTATATAAATGAATTAGTATAGTATATACTCTTATGCATCTGGCTTGTTTCTCTCATCTTTTATGAGATTCAACCATATGAATATGTGTAATGGGAGATCATTCTTTCTAATTGTCATATGAGGTTCCGCTGTGTGCCTCTACTACAATTCATGTATCCATCTTCTGTTTATGAGTGTTTGGATAATTTCCAACGTGGGGCTATTAAAACAACGTTGCTATCAGCCTTCTAATACATGCCTTCACTGAACATATGTGTTCATTTCTGTTGGTTCTACACATAGAAGGGGGATTTATGGTCATAGCAGTATGCTCTGCCTTGTTAGAAAGGAGCACATGGAAAATTTGGGCGGTGAGGGATATATTTACTTGATTGTGATGATAGTTTCTTGGGCATACAGTCAGTCCTCCATATCTGTATGTTCCGTATCAGCAGATTGAACCAACAGTGGATCAAAAATGTTGGGAAAAAGAAAAAAATTCCAGAAAGTACCAAACACCAAAACTCGAATTTGTGATGCTTTGGCAACAACTATTTCCATAGCATTTACATTGTATTAGGTATTATAAGTGCTCTTGCTTTTAGTCACTAAGTCTGTGTCTGACTCTCTTGCGACCCCAGGGACTGTAGCCTGCCAGACTCCTCTGTTCATGGCATTCTCCAGGCAAGAATACTGGAATGGGTTGCCATGCCCTCCTCCAGGGGATATTCCCCACCCAATCGAACCTGCATATCCTCATATCCTTCATCTCCTGCATTGCATGCGAACTCTTTATCCATTGAGTCACCCAGGAAGCCCTTTATCAGCTAGTATACTCTATTTGAAAGTGAACTTTTCACTTTCATGCATTGGAGAAGGAAATGGCAAACCACTCCAGTATTCTTCCCTGGAGAATTCCAGGGACGGGGGAGCCTGGTGGGCTACCGTCTATGGGGTCGCACAGAGTCAGACACGACTGAAGCAACTTAGCAGCAGCAGCAGTAGCATACTCTATTTGGGGCTTCCCTGGTGGCTCAGATGGTAAAGTATCTGCCTGCAAAGCAGGAGACCTGAGTTCGATCCCTGGGTTGGGAAGATCCCCTGGAGAAGGGAATGGCTACCACTCCAGTATTCTTGCCTAGAGAATTTCATGGACAGAGGATCCTGGCAGGCTACAGAGAGTTGGACACAACTGGCCAACTAACACATATTCTAATTTTTAACAGAGTTGATGATAATAGCAAAGGAAAAATACATGATATCCATACTGTAGAACCAGATGTCTGATTATTTCATGTCTGATGAGTTATTTTATGAAATGAATCCTCCTTTGTTCTCTGTTTCTCTCCTTTCTCCAGTAGCCACACGTGTTACCATCACGTCTTTATATTACTGTGAACACAACGATTATCCAAGCATTGTCTTTGGCTCCCTAGTGATCCTGAGACACTTCCAGGGAGTCTGTGAGGCCAAATCTGTTCTCAGTTTTGCTTTTTTCACTCTGTTGACATTTGCAGTGATAGTACAGAAGCAAAGGTAGATAAAACTGCTGACATCTTAGCACCAATCAAGACAGCACCACCAGCTGCACTAGCAGACATTTTATTCTTCATTCTGCATGCACTGGCAGAAAGCAAAACAAAGAGTTTCCCTTAGGAATGATGTTGATGAAGCAGCAGTATTATTAATGTTATTAAATCACTGTCCTTGGATGTGCATGTCTTTACAGCCTACGTGCTGATATGGGGAACATATAAATAAAGTCAAATAAAGTCTTACAAGTCTTCCTAATACATAGAAAAGAACAACAACAAAAAAGCATTTGGTGGTTGACTTTTGAGCTGAACTAGCAGCTCTTTTTCATAAACACTGTTTTTCAAAATTTGACAGACAGACTGGTTATTCACATTATTCAGACTGGAGTATTTAAGCAGACATGCCCCTTCACACACAAAGATTTTCATTTAAAGACAACAAGCTTAAGAGATTCTTTTTCCTTGACTGAGAATATTTCCTGTAAAAGCTTGAACACAGGTAGAGCCCAGGGAGTTCCAGGGATTTGCTGAAGGACACATAGCATAAAGCAGCAGACATGGATTAGGTAGGCATCGGGCCCTCTTGCTTCCAGCCCGCTACCCTTCCCATTTCACTAAATTAGACAGGTGGCTTTTCATATTTCATGTGTCCTCTCCTTGAGACAGAGTTAATGCTGCAAGAGAAAGAAATGCCAGGTGGAAAAACTGACAAGTCAGGTATTACACAGCCACTTAATTTTTATTTTGTAATTTTCACAATCTGAGCAGCCAAGTAGAATACATAAAGAAGACACTAAAATGCAGCATAATAAAATTCATTTGACCAGGAATATGAGCTTCCATGTTTTTGTCTCCAGATCAGCGCTCCCCCTCCCCATTTTTAATGTTAACTGTTCTCTGAGTCCAGTACTCACTTTGGCAAAAACTACATTTAGTTGCAAATGGAGACATGGTGCATAGCTGCTATGATTAAGAAATTCAAAATCTTATCCAATATAAGCCCTTGAGGGCAGAAAGAAATGCTGAAGGAAAAACAT
Source organism: Neotragus moschatus (assembly GCA_006410615.1). Taxonomy (NCBI): domain Eukaryota; kingdom Metazoa; phylum Chordata; class Mammalia; order Artiodactyla; family Bovidae; genus Neotragus; species Neotragus moschatus. The sequence goes on from SJYA01001815.1 coordinate 1,166,315, forward strand.
TTCAACGTTGCCATGTCCAGATGAATGCCTGAAGTAAATATTAACTGTTATTTCTGCAAACTTTCTCACTGTTTTATATACTTCATTTCCCCCGCTTTTGAGAAACGACAATGTATCCTAGCAACATTATGGGTTTCCACTCACGATGAGTCTTCTCAGCGTGGGCTGGGTCAGTGTTTGTAGCTCAGCTGGCTGGTGCCAGAGTGGAGGGCATGTCTGATTTGATTCCACCCCAGGCACTGAAGGACTTTCAAGATTTCCCTCTTAATATTTGGCTTTACTTGATAATCCCAGAGCATGCTGGGAAATCTCAGCAAGAGGAAAAATTTAGTAACCACAGGGAGGCCTGCTCGGAGGGTTTTGTGGGATAAGTATGAAAGCTTCTGAGTATGACTATTAATGACTCTTGAATGTTCTGCTTTTCACAAGATTTCCCATCAACAAAAAGTGTGTAGGCTTATGAGGACAGAGGGCGTTCAGAAAACTCAGCCGTCCCCAGAAAGACAAACGCACGATTGAGTCATTTCCCAAGAGAGAAGCCACTAGCCAGGTATTTGGAACCATATAGTTCAGCTTGTAATTTAGAATTTCAAAAGCAGGAGCTGGCCAAGGGTTGCATGGGATTTTAGCCTCACGTTTTTATCATTATTTTTCGTTCTTGGTTTTGAGCACTGACATTACCCTTGGCATATGCAGAAGAGGAGACATGCGATCTGCCTCTAATCAAGATTGGAGGAAGGGCTCAATTCAGAAACAGCTTTTGTAGCCAAGATGGTGATCAAACCCCAGAGGCTTGAAGAATTTCTCTGTGTGTGTGCACATCAGTTTCTCACATATTTTCTTTTTGATTCTGTTTTTCCCCTTTTGTTGTTGTTGTCCTTTGTTTATATATGATCAGTAAGACTCTCTGTCTTAGAAATGTTCAGCGATAAGCTAGATCCTTCTGTGATCTGGGTGCTCCAGATGTGAGCCGGCCCCAAAGAGGTGGTGGTATAGAGGGAGCGTTTGCACTCTGCACTGGGGGCAGACAGATTTCACTGACTGGGCTACAAGGCTCTGAAAAATTCTAGCTTTTATGAACATTTGGAGGCATTTGACAGTGGTTGATCTTGACACAGAGGAAATCTAGCCAGCGGCGTCTGTGTACAGCATGTCCCAAAATACAGAAGACTTTCCTTATGACCCTGTACCTATAGGACTAACCTAACATGATAGCTGGGTTTCCCTGGTAGCTCAGCTGGTAAAGAATCTGCTTGCAATGCAGGAGACCCTGGTTCAATTCCTGGGTCTGGACGACCCCCTGGAGAAGGGATAGGCTAGCCATTCCAGAATTCTTGGGCTTCTCTGGTAGCACAGATGGTGTACAGAATCTGCCTGCAGTGTGAGATACCTGGGTTTGACCCCTGGGTTGGGAAGATACCCCGGAGAAGGGCGAGACAACCCACTCCAGTATTCTTGCCTGGAGAATCCCCATGGGCAGAGGAACCTTGTGGGCTGCAATCCATGGGATTGCAAAGAGTTGGATATGACTGAGTGACTTAACACAGCAAGACAGCTAGAATGACTCTGGTATTCTATATGCTGGAGACAACCTCACCTTTGTTTAATTGGATTCAGCTGACTTTATTAGGTTCCTACTAAGAAAAAAATACAAGAGATTTTGAACATAATTAATTCTTGTGACTTATTACCCTCATTTTAAATCGTAGGAAACAGAGGATTAGAGAGAGAATAAGTGGCTTATCCAAGTGCATACAAGTGACTCTTCTTGCCACATATCTTCATTTTGATAAGAGAGACAGCTTTCCCTTCTGTGAGAAAAATTCAGTCTCATGGTCTGATTAGTGTCTATGACTTAAAAAAAAACACTTAATTTTTCTAGATTGCTTTTAAGTGTACAAAAAAATTGACAAAAAGATAACAGAGATTTCTCATGTGTTATGAATACCTGCCTCCCAACCCTCACATATTGTCAACATCCCCCTCCAGATTGATGTATCCGTTACAATTGATAAACCTACATGGACATGTCATTACCCTTCAGGGTCCATAGTTTACAGTCGAGTTCACTCTTGGTTTTGTGCATTCTGTGGGTTTGGACAAATGTCGAATAGTACGAGTCCATTATTATGGTATCATATATAGCATTTTCACTGCCCTAAACATCCTTTGTAATCTCTTATTACTCTCTTCACATTGTGCTCCCTGCAGCCCCTGGCAACGACTCATCTTTTTACTGTCTCCATAGTTTTGCCTTTGTCAAAATGTCAGAGGATTGGAATCACACGTTTTAGAGCCTTTGCAGACTGGCTACATCCAGTTTTGTGTGCCTGCATGCTCAGTCATGTCCGACTCTTTATGACCCTGTGGACTGCAGCCCACCAGGTTCCTCTGTCCATGGGATTCTCCAGGCAAGAATACCAGAGTGGGTTGCCATTTTCTCCTCTAGGGGACTTAGTAATATGCATTTAGACGCCTCCATGTCGAGGATCTTCTATGTATAGTATCGTGTCATCTGCAGTGACAGTTTAGCTTCTTTTTCAATTTGGATTCCCTTTACTTATGTAGCTAGGACTTCCAAAACTATGTTGAATAAAAGTGGCGAGAGTGGACATCCTTGACCTGTTCCTGATCTTAGAGGGAATGCTTTCAGCTTTTCACCATTGAGTATAATGCTAGGTGTAGGTTTGTCATATATGCCCTTCATTATGTTGAGATAGCTACCCTTTATGCCCACTTTTTAGAGTGTTTTTATCATAAATCGGTGCTGAATTTTGTCAGAAGCTTCTTCTGCATCTATTGAGATGATTGTATGGTTTTTATTCTTCAATTTGTTGATGTGGTGTATCACATTGACTGACTTGTGGATGATGAAAAACCCTTGCCTCCCTGCGGTGAACTGCGCTTGATCATGGTGTATGATCTTCTTGCTGTATTATTGGATACGTATTGCTAATATTTTGTTGGGTATTTTTGCATCTATGAAATTATCAGAATTCATCAATGAGTTTGATAAAGTTGCAGGTTACAAAATTAATACATAGAAATCGGTTGCATTTCTATACACTAACAATGAAAGATCAGAAAGAGAAATTCAAGAACCTATTCCATTTACCATCTCATCAAAAACAACAACAACAACAACAACAACCTAGGAATAAACCTATTTAAGGAGACAAAAGACCTGTACTCTGAAAACTATAAGATCCTGATGTAAGACTCCTCATTGTCTATTAGTGAATTGATAGCTCGTTTTTCTCTAGTGCTGAAGAATGTTTCACTGTCTGTTTATACCATAGTTTATTTACCAATTTACCTACTGAAGAATATCTTGGTTGCTTTCAAATTTTGGCAGCTCTGAATAAAGCTGTTATAGCAACCTAAATGCATTCCCTCAAATTTTGCTATGTGTGGCAAAGATTAGATTTGAACCAAGATCTTTTGGAACTGGAGTCCAAGTCCATTATCTTTTCACACTTCCATCTTGTTTTCCCTGGTTCCCTGTAGCTCAAACGGTAAAGAATCTGCCTGCAATGCAGGAGACCAGGGTTCGATCCCTGGGTTGGAAAGATCCTTTGGAGAAGGGAATGGCAATCCACTCTAGTATTCTTGCCTGGAGAACTCCAGGGACAGAGAAGCCTGTCAGTCTACCATTCATGGGGTCACAAACAGTTGGACACGACTGAGCAACTAACAGACAGACAGATCTTGTTTTCAGGAGAGATTTTTAGCATCTGTGGTGGTGCTGAACGTAACAAAGATCAAAGGAAGAAAAAGACTTCAGGAAAAACCAGTAAAGAATGCTGAAGTCAGAGCTTTTATTGTCTTTAAAACAGAATTGATTAGAGTTTTGAAAGTAAACAACTTTTTGCTTTGTTCTTGTGTCTTTGATTAAATCTACTCATCAGAAAGTGATAAAGTTTGCTACAGTATAAGCATCGTTTAATCACAGAGTCATTTTTTGATTAGTCATGGTATTTCCTTCTTGATGAAATAAAAGTTTCATAAAACTATAATTTGAAATAGAAATGGATGGTAGTTTGGTCAGTTTTCTTGGTAAGTAGAGCCTGACAATGAGAAGACCTGAGCACAGGTCCATTTCAGTGATCCACAAAAGAGATCAAAGTAAAATTTCTCTCTGTTTAAAGTATTCTGTTTTACTGTTAAATATTCACTTGGAAAGAATTTCTAGAGAATTTTTCTCAAGGTCACTGAAGATGATTTTGGTAATAAGTTTAGGATTTAAAGGCGAACAATGATTTGATTGAATGAAAATTTGACCACTAATTGTCTAGAAGTACAGAGATTGTGTGATTAAGGGCCAGGGAGACAATTGCAACTATTTTGAGGGATTGAAAGTGTTAGTCACTCAGTCGTGTCCAACTCTTTATGACCCGGTGGACTGTAGCCCACCAGGGTCCTCTGTCCATGGAATTCTCCAGGCAAGCATACTGGAATGGGTTGCCATTTCCTTCTCCAGGGGATCTTCCTGACCCGGGGATCAAACCCGAGTCTCCTGCATTGCAGGCAGATTCTTTACCATCTGAGCCATCAGGAAAGCCCTGGTTGGGGGGAGAATTGAAGAATCTATAAATGTAAACAGTCTGATTTTGTTAATGGATTCTATGAAATTTCAAGGTAATCATTCCTTTTTATTTAAATTTAAATTTATTTATTTTAATTGGAGGTTAGTTACTTTACAATATTGTATTGGTTTTGCCATACATCAACATGAATCCTCCATGGGTGTACATGTGTTCCCAATCCTGAACCCCCCTCCCACCCCACTCCCTGTACCATCCCTCTGGGTCATCCGAGTGCACCAGCCCAAAGCATCCTGTATCATGCATTGAACCTGGTTACAGCAGCAGCTTTGTAGACCCAGTGCTGTGTCACTTTGTCTAAATTGTAACCCCTTTATGGTGATGCAAAGCTTTTGATACGAGCTTGAACATATGGTGAGAGTCACTTAGAAGCTAGCTTCAGATTCCTGGTTTTGTAGTTCTAGTGACTAATATCTTTGACAAAATAAGCTGAAAAATCTGTTTCAAATGAAATATATGTATTTTAAAGTAAAGTATCTCCTAAATGATCTGAATCTGTAGTTCTAGATCTTTATTAAAGAAGATTTACTTATTTAATTGAAGTCTGATTGATTTACAGTGTTGTGTTAGTTTCAGATGTATAGCAAAGCATTTCAGTTACATACAGATGTATCTATTTTTTTCAAATTGCTTTCCCTTATAGGTTATTATAAAATATAGAGTGTAGTTCCTTGTGCTATACAGAAGGTCCTTATCAGTTATCCATTTTCTATACAGTAGTATGTATAGTATAGTTCTGGATCTTAAATGGAGTTTAGGCATAAACAAAGGCTGAGTTTCACTTTGATTTACTGGTCATCTAAGTTACTGCTGCAGGATGCTGATTTTTGATGTTCCTTTTCTTCCCTTATAAAATCACCTCTACTTTGTATTAGTGGAGAAAGAGTCCATGAGCTGTATCAGTGGTTAAAGGATATTGCAGTAGGCTTTTAACAGTCTCCTCACCTCAATTCTTGTTCTGTGTATAGTTTCATACACATATTGCCATTGGAGTATATAGTTATCTGCCACCGTCCAGCCCAACATGAGGCCGTCTGACGTTGAGCTGGGGGCACAGTGTAAAAGCTGTAACCTGCAACGCTCTGTCCGCGGCCTTGTCCCTCAGCCCAGTCTTCTCTCTGCTTCTCTTGGCTTCCTGCTTTCTGGCTCTGTGCCTGGCCACAGCATTCCATGCTCTCTGCCTCACTTTACTCTCTTCCTTACACAGGGTTCTGTCCCTTCTGGGTCCAGTCTTGGTGATTGTGTGGACAGTGGTACCTCTAAGTTTGCAGTGCAGACCGTGTGGCCTTGACAGACACCCCTGGCATGCTGTTTATCCAAGAGTGGTTTGAAGACCACTTCTGTCAGGATGACCTTGGGAGGGGAGTTTGTGAAATATCTGAGTTGACTGAGCCAGGACCTCTGGGGAGTGGGGCCCTGCAACCTGCGTTTTAACAGACTGTCTCTCTAATGTCTTTGTGACCAGCGTTTTGTAGGTCCTGGTCTAGGTTGGGGTAGGTTGGCTGTGGCCCCAGGCCTGCCCATCCTCCCTGATGTCCTCTGCCTGTGAGGGCTCCCTGGCCTCACCTGACTCTGTTCCCTGATGTAGTTAACTGTGAATTATTTATATTGTTGTTGTTTAGTCACTAGTGTCTGACTCTTTGCAACCCCATAAGCTGCAGCCCCCCAGGCTCCTCTATTCATGGGATTTTCCAGGCAAGAGTACTCGAGTGGGGTGCCATTTCCTTCTCCAGATGATCTTCCTGACCCAGGGGCTGAACCCGTGTCTCCTGCATCAGCAGGTGGATTCTTTACCACTGAGCCACCAGGGAAGCCCAGGTTGTTTATATTGCTCAGGCCTTTTAGAAAATCCTGAGAGTGACTGCCTACCCTTTGCAATCACAAATGTAATTTTCCCTTTACTTCGTATATAACCTAGGTTTCCCCAAAGCCTCATCTGTTTGTGGGTACAAATAAAGCCACTTAATGTTTATAACCCAAATTTCACTGACTCATGCCCATACCGACATAATACAAGACCTTAATTTCCTGCAGAATTTTCCTTGAGTGTTTCTAGGAGGTATGGGGAGGAGCCTCTCAAGTGCCGTCAACCCTGCTTCTCTGCGCCATGCTGCTGGTTGAGATGTGTTGCTTTCGGAGTCATTTAGGCTCTGTGTCTGCACGAATCCAAGGCTGGTGGCCTCCCTGCAGGTGTTGACCAGGACTACGTGCTCTCTCTCTGTACTTTTGGAGCCACAGACACTTGAGGAGCTGGGGCGGGGCTGTGTTCTCAGGCATCCTGACCAGGTCAGAGCCATTCTGTGGTTGGTATAGAGGTAAGAGAATGCTGTTTGCTCTGACTCTGTAGTAATTTTTCCATCCAAGCAACACTGTTATTCTCCAGAGTCTCCGAAGCCCTTTTCATTCAGTTTCTGTGAGCAGCTCCTCTCTCCAGCATCCCAAACACTGTATTTTTTTTCAATCTGATCACTTCCTTGTGCATGCGTGCCAAGTCCCTTCAGTCATGTCTGACTCTCTGTGACCCTATGGACTGTAGCCCACCAGTCTCCTCTGTCCATGGGATTCTCCAGGCAGGAATACTGGAGTGGGGTGCCATGCCCTCCTCGATCACTTCATTGGATGCCCACAAATAAACTGCCTTCCCCTAATAAAAGCACTGTGAAAAATCTACTCCTTATAGACCCATTCACCAGGTCATCACACATGCTCAGCTATATCTGAATCTCTGAAGCTCATTTTATACTTAGGTGAGGAGCTTCCCTGGGGGCTCAGTGGTAAGGAGTCCACCTGCTGATGCAGGAGACACGGGTTCAATCCCTGATCTGGGAAGATCTCACATGCCACGGAGCAACTAAGCCTGGGAGCTGTAACTACTGAGCCCACGTGCCACTGCTGAAGCCTGCCTGCCCTAGAGGCCGTGCTCTGCGTCAGGAGAAGCCACCACAACTAGAGAGCAGTCCCCACTCGCTGCAACTGGGAAAGAGCCTGTGCAGCAACAAGGACCCAGCACAGCCAAAAAGAAATAAAATTATATATAAAAAAAGAAATGATAAACTTAGGTGGAGACTCTCCCCCTACCCAACACACACATCTGTTAAGTTCCCAAAGCCAGTGATCCCAGTTTTAGAGCTACGACAGAGAGATCCTTGAGAAGAGGTTGAAACACACTTTGGAAGGTAGGGTAAGCTGTCAGAGTGAAAGAACACAACAGCATAGATTACTGAAAAACTACAGTTTTTTCCTTTCAAAGAGGACATCTAATATTTAAGTTGAAGAATATGAAAGAAAAGAGAGAAGCAGAGAACTGAGGCGCATGCGGGATTCAGCGTCTAAATGGAATACAGTCTTCCCTACCTTCTTCCCCCATTACCACACAGGACCAGCTGCCACCAAAAGCTGCTTCCAAAGCAATTACCATTCCTTCATCAGCAAGGAGGAGAAAATCTTCACAAAGGAACAGATGACTGGGTGCGATTGGTTCTTCTGACTCTGGAACTGCTTTAGAAAGGAAGTTGCATCCTTGCAGAATTATTATTATCAATCAACCTTTATTGCTTCAGCTTTCTTTATTGCATTCTAACACACAAAGTAATGAAAACATATAATAAAGAGAATAAAACACGTAATGCATCACTGTGCAGATATTGCAATCATAGCAAATCCGATGTAAATGCCCTACAGGGAATACTTGGGCCTTCCAATACATTGCTAACAGTTTGCATGATACTACATCACGTTATTTATCTACTAAACCTGTCATGCTCTGCTAAATATCGTGCCAGCATCCACCCCAAATAGCACTACTCTTTTTCTATCCTCCCAACGGAAGGCATATTTCTTTGTTGTCACTGGTTTTAATGTTTGCAGAGAGTGGCTCCAGCTCCTGAATAATTAATGCATAACAATTACTAAGCTACGAGTAGTTTACTGTTCTAGCCCCTCTGGTCCTTGCAGTGTTGCTTGCTTTAACATGCACTTCGAATTGGAACCGAGAGGTAGTAAAAGTCATTAAGATGGCACGGAGCTCAGTCAATAATGATTTACAGACTTTGGACGCATCCTGGGCTTCTCATTCATGGCTCTCAAGCCCCATCTGCTGCTTGTGTTCTTTCTTATTCCCCTTTTGCAAATGCTTCTCTGATGGAGGATTTCTGCTCCGTTTACACTTACTTAAAAGAATCGACACTGGAGAGCTCGGGTCAAGTACATATTTCCTCTGCAGTATTTCCAACTCAGAAAGAACGTTGGCAATGACTAAATACACTTGGCATATCTCCGCCAAATATATATTAATACATGTCAAGCAACTTCATGACCTCATATAGTATGGACACTTAGTAAATATTAAATAATGATAAGAACTACAAGAGTGATTCACCCACAGGACTGTAGGAGGGGCTTTTTGAACGCCAGCTGGGAGGGTTTTAAAGAGGAACGAGAGCATTCTCATGGTGGGAGAAGGAGAGGAGTACTGTGAAGGCTGACTGCTGTTTGCTGCTCGTGGTTTCTTCTCAGTATTCCTTGAGAAACTTTAGTGATTCCCATGTGCTTTAAGCTGTGCCATCCCAGAGGGCAGAAATGGAGCATTTTAGGAGTTTTGTCTGAGAGCTGGAATGATCCAACGCTCCAGGAATATCAAAAAAGAAGATGTGAGTGACTCTGGCAGAGCAAATGCCCCTTGGGTGGGCATTAGAATGAGAGCCAGTTGCTACTAGGAAGTCAGTGACACAAATTATATTCTCCTTGGCACTTGGTCCGGGGCTGAAATATACAGTAGAAAATTGATCAAGATATTTGTGAGGTGGTGGTAAATAAAAGAATATGTTGTAAACACCATGCCACACAACCCCCCCCATTGGGGATTTTGTTATATATATATATATTATATATATAGTACATACATATGCTTTGGATGCTAAGTTGCTTCAGTCGTGGCCGACTCTTCAATCCCATGGACCATAGCCCAGCGCCAGACTCCTCAATCCATGGGATTTTCCAGGCAAGAATACTGGAATGGGTTGCTGTGCCCTTCTCTAGGAGATCTTCCTGATCCAGGGATCAAACCACATCTCTTATGTCTCCTGGTTTGGCAGCTGGGTTCTTTACCATTAGGGCCACCTGGGAAGCTATATATATATATATATATATAAATGTAAATATCTGTCAATCAGTCAACTGATCAATAGGTATCTTAGTTGCTCCATGTTTTCCTCTTGTAGAATATTATGCCATTTACCTTTTTTTGGAGTCTCTCAAATTTCTCCATTAAATACAGTTTTTTTAAACATTTTAGAAATAAATACATAAATTCTTTGAGTCTGGTTTTGTAGATTGAAAAAAGATTGGCATTTGCTTATGATAGGCAATATTAATTTGAGATGGTTCAGAAAAGGTCTTTGACTAAGTGGACCCTGGTGACCTACGTGTTAGCATAAGTCTAAAAGGTCAAACTTGCTATTTCCTCCTCACCCAGCAGCCCAAGCCGTGCGTACTGTAATCGGTATTTTGCCCTTTCCAGCTCTGAGATTGTTGCGGGGCCTGGCACTGGGCTAAGTGGAAGGGACCTGTGTCATTGGTGGAGTAAACGGAAGGGCAGCTGCAAGCATGCTTTAGTCCATGCTGTGATTGGTTTGCTGACGAATCATTTGTCAGAGAGAGCTGCAGCATGACCCTAGGAGCCCCACAGTACTGTGTGTAACAGATCGGATGTCAGAATCTCTGGGTATCTTAGAGAAATAGGAGACACTGACCACAAATCAGCGTCACCTTCTGTGATAGATTCCCCACCGAGGACTCCCAGTAGGTCAGGTTCCTCTGCAGCTCATGGCAAGCGATGAGGCCACTGGACGCCGTCTTTGTTCAGAGGGTTGGTTGCTGATTGCCATGGTGGAGGGGCTGGGGGTGAGAGGAGTCAGGGATGCTAGGGGAGACCACCAGGCCCCTGGGTTCAGTCCTCGGGGCTCTGCCTGTCCCATCGCCCTCTCGCTTTGGATGTCAGCACCCCGTCCTCCTCTCCAGGGGGTTACTGTTACTCGTGTGAGTGACCCAAGCCATGGAAGGGGAGGGGAGGGGAGGTGACTGTCCACGTGAGATGGCTCTAAAGGGATGGAGAAAAGGTCATGCGAGTTTAACTGCTGCTTGTCAGTGGAGGGGGAGCACCCAGACTGCTGCAACCTGAGTGTTGGCTCGGCCGTCACGAAGCTCCTGGGGGTCAGAGCTGGGCAGCCTCTCAGTGGCCCTCCATTCCTGTGCATGAGATCTTGCCTTTCTCCTCCCCAGCCAGGAAGTCGTTTACTGGACCAAAGATCCTCTCTTCTTCCTAGTTTGTATCAGCTGGCACCTGTGCTTCAGCTTGTCCAACAGGAGGAGAATACTTGGCTCCGCCCTCTCTCCTCTGCTTTAACACTCCTGCGCGTGCGTGCTCAGTCGCTCGGTCGTGCTGACTCTTGCCAGCCTGTGGACCATAGCCCGCCAGGCTCCTGTCCATGGAGTTCTCCAGGGAAGAACACTGGAGTGGGCTGCCGTGCCTCCTCCAGGGGATCTTCCTGACCCAGGGATCAAACCCATGTCTCCTGCCTCTCCAGCACTGCAGGCAGATTCCTTATCTCTGAGCCACCTGGGAAGCTCCTTAATATTCCTAAGGTGATTCATAGTACCTTGCTTGAGTCGGAAAAGACACCTTGTGGAAGCTTAGAAGAAATTCTGGGGAGTGGGAGAATTGATGTGGGAAGGAGATTGAACATTGTGTGTATGTGTGCATATGTGTGTGTGTGTATGTATGTTTGTGTATGTGTGTGTATGTGTGTATGTTTGTGTGTGTGCATGTATGTGTGTGTTTGTGTATGTATATATGTTTGTGTATGTGTGTATGTTTGTGTGTGCATGTATGTGTGTTTGTGTATGTGTATATGTTTGTGTATGTGTGTATGTTTGTGTGTGTATGTGTGTGTGTGTGTGTGTATGTATGTAAGTGTAATCACTCTCTGCTTCTGTCTTACGAGGACCCTTCTGATTACATTTAGGGGCTACTGGAAAACCCAGGATAATCTCTCCATCTCATAGTCCTTAATTTAATGGTATCTGCAAAGATCCTTTGTCCTTAAAAGGTAACATTTATAGGTTCCAGGGATGAGGAATTGATATCTTTGGAAGGTTATTTTTCTGCCTACCAGACTTCTCTTGTTGTTCAGTTACTCGGTTGTGTCTGACTCTTTGCGACCCCGTGAACTGCAGCACACCAGGCTTCCCTGCCCTTCACCATCTCCCACAGTCATGTTCAGACTCATGTCCACTGAGTCAGTGATGCCATCCAACCATCTCATCCTCTGTCGCCCCCTTCTCCCCTTGCCCTCAATCTTTCCCAGCATCAGAGTCTTTTCCAGTGATTCAGCTCTTTGCTTCAGGTGGCCAGAATATTGGAGCTTCAGCTTCAGCTTCAGCTTCAGTCCTCCCAATGAATATTAGTCCCTAATGAATATTAGTCATTTCACTTGTAAAATGGAAATAATGGTACCTAACTCGCAGGTTATGGTGAGGATTAGTTCAGTGTGTTACATGAGAGATCTTCAGAATTCCATTTAGACTAGCAGAGTGGCACCAGGCATCCTCCTCTCCTGTGGGAAGATGTAGCTAGCAGCCTGTGTTTTCTGAGATGGGGTTAGGACAGTTGGAAGTGGAAATCATAAGAAGCCTCTAGATTTTGTTCAGATCAGACATTACAAGCCTGCTCTGTGCTGGACACTCTTCTGAGGACTGAGATTACAAAGATAAAGCCCGGATCTTGAGGGACTCCATGCCTGAGCTGTTCCATTTGGAGTGCACAGGTGTATACAGTATGAGCCCATCATGTTAGGGGTCCTGCTACGAAGAGCCCAGAGTGCTGTGGTGCAGAGTGGACATGGAGTTGGCCAGAGAGGGCTTCACGTCTGCATGGGTGGAGGCGTTGGGAAAACTCAACTTGCCTGTGGGTCCAACCTCTCTCAGTTGCTTGGCAGTTATGCATTAAATAGGCCATTTCTATGCTCAGTGGCTCCTGAATTTTGGAGTGGAATAGATGACGATGTTGTGGAATGAGATACAAATGTGGATTTCTCTGCTTGATTCTTTTCCAAAGCTTGAAGGTCACAGAGAGTTGTATCTGAGAGATGCTTTTCAATTTAGCACAGAGCCCAGGAGGGCTCTTTTTCCTTTTCTCCTACTTCCCAATTTAAACACGGCTGAATCTTTAATAATCAAACCAAATAAATGATGAAATGTCCAGCGACAGCTGGTGGATTTGATGGAGCTGTCCCTGGAAATAGATTTGTAATTCTGTCGTGTGGATGGGAAAGAAGATGTTGATCAGTACGTCCCCAGTTCATTATCATGCTCACGCGGACTGCTGCCTCGTGATTTCCTGTCAGATCCCTTGTTCAGTCTGCAATCGCGGTAGACACAGGAATGTGTCATTTGCATCTACTGGGAATAAATGGTGTTTTCTCTTCCAAGTGTATTCTTGCAGCCCTCCAAGTAATTATTATATGGGAGCTAACAGTTGTAGTTCCAGTTTTAGAGATGCTGATAAATTATGGGGATCCCATTTGGAGAGACAGGGCATATTTATCAAAAGATAACAATTCCCAGTAGCATCTTCCAAAGCAGCAAATGAGTAGCTCAGACAGGTTTTGGAAGAGAGTGGTGTTTGGGGAAGAGGTGAGTCCAGAGCTGAGCTTGAGAGTGCTGGCAGATAGGAGGGCCTTGGAAAGCGCTTCCCAGAAACCCAGAAAAAGTGGGACTAGCAAGGGACGGAGACAAAAATGTGCTGATGTGCCTTTGGGAGCAGGATTTATCTCCATGTGGATAAAGTAGTATGATTAGAGCCATACAATTGTACAATAAATGTCTGAATAGGCGTTTCAGTCCAGATTCACTCATTCAGCATTTATTCATTCGTCAGCTGCCTATTGAGAGGACACATCAGCTACTTATTGAGACCCTGAAGTAATGTGTTTTGCATGTTGCCATGTTGGTAATAAGAAACGAAGATTTTTGAGCATTGGAGTAAAGTAAGAACATGTAAAATCACAGACTAAACTAAAAATGATGAGAAGATTCCTTGAATTGTCTTGCATAGGATGGGTTAGAATGGGAGATACTGAAAATAGAGAGATGAGTTAGGGAATGTTGCTGGTGAAGGGCTTTGATAAGCGAGGAAGCAGAAGGAACGCAGAAGAGATGTTATCAGGGCAGAGTGGCGGATCTTCTTTGTAGAATGTGTTGTTTCCTTTCAGTTCTGTTTCCCTGGGCTTCCCAGATGGCGCTAGAGGTAACCCGCCAGCCAGTGCAGGAGACGTAAGAGACACGGTTCGATCCCTGGGTCGGGAGGATCCCCTAGAAGAGGGCCTGGCAAAACACTCCGGTATTCTTGCCTGGAGAATCCCCTGCACAGAGGGGCCTGGTGGGCGACAGTCCATAGGGTCGCAAGGAGTCAGCCACAACTGAAGCGACTTAGCACACAAGCGCCATTTCCCTCTAGACTGTGAGCACGTCAAAGGCAACAGCCATTTACGGTTGTGTCTCTACAGCCTCAAGGTCTGTGCTGGGCACACGGTAAGTTTTCAACAAGTGTTTGTTGACTTACTGATGATTAAAGGCGGATCGAACGTGAGAAAGGAGAGGAAAGAAGAATCAGAAAAAATGAGGGTTCTCAGAACAGAGGAGAATCATTCGTTATCAACAGGAAAAGAGGTGGTCACAGCAGAGCTGTTCCTTCAAGAAAATGTTCTGCTCTCATTGATCAGGCGTTTGTGACATTGAGGTGAAAATGAGAAAACCTTGGACTGGTTTAAGTTCATTAATCAGTTGCATTGATTGTAACTAGGTTACATGTTAGGAAGGGAAACCAAGGGCCATGGCATCTAAGAAAGTGACTCAGAAGCTTGGAGAGGAGGGAGACTGTGAGTATAGTTGGAAAAAAATCTAAAATCCTTCACTCTCACACAAATCTGATTTTATGCTTGGAAAAGATACAACTTATTGAAAGGAACTTAAATATTTGCTTATCAACTGGGGAACAAATGTTAAAAGATTAGTACACTTGGATAAAAAGTTTAGGCGCAAGTCTTTTGTAACACCCTTAAAACCATACCTCATAGATCTGGGCAATTGTTTCAGAGGCAGGCTCAGCAGACAGGCCAAGAAGGAATCTTTCACCCCATTTTTAAAGTTTTATATACCAGAAACTCTGAATAAATTTGTGCCTATTGTAAATAATTTGGTCACACAATTCATACAGTGCAGAAATGATGGCCCCATAGAGCAGAAAGTTAAAGTCCCCTTCACAGGCATCCATATCATTTTCATTATAGGCAGCCACTGATAGAAGTCTGGTTTTATTTCTTTCATATATTTTAATCTATGCACATAATACATAGAGGGATTTTTTTTTTTTAATGATAAGTGCAGTACTTCCTTGATGGTCCAGTGGTTGGGACTCTGTGCTTCCACTGGAGGGAGCATTGGTTCAATCCCTGGTCGGGGAACTAAGATCCCACATGCCTCAAGGCAAAGCCAAAAAGTGAAAAATCAATAAAGCTCAAAAAAAAAAAAAAAAAAAAAAACCCACCCCCACATAAGTAAGATCATACTATACGTATTTGTTTTGGGGTACCTTTTTGTCTTTAACATCTATAATCTTTCCATGTCCGTATAAGTAAATCAGCCTCATGCTTTTAACAGTTGCATGCTATTCCATTGTAATAATAGTTAACATTATTTAAGTATCCACTGTATGTCAAGAACTGTACTAACTATCTTAATATGATTTAGTTAATACTTATGCCACTCCTAAGGGTAGGTACATTTATAATCCCCATTGTGGAGATGAGAAAACTGAGGCATTAAGAGATTAGGTAAATTTCTCAATAACACAAGGATAACAAGTATCAGAAACAAAATTTTATGCCTGGTAATCTTATTATTTATTTATTTTTTTTGGTGGGCAGTATGGCATCTGGGCTCGTGGTTCCCCAACCAGGGGTCAAACTCATGCCCCTGACATTGGGAGCTTGGAGTCTTAACCACCAGACTGCCTCAGGGAAGTCCTGCTACTGCTACTGCTATTGCTGCTGCTAAGTCACTTCAGTCGTGTCTGACTCTGTGTGACCCCATTGACGGCAGCCCACCAGGCTCCCCCGTCCCTGGGATTCTCCAGGCAAGAACACTGGAGTGGGTTGCCATCTCCCTCTCCAATCATGAAAGTGAAAAGTGAAAGTGAAGTTGTGTCTGACCCTCAGCAGCTCCATGGACTGCAGCCTTCCAGGCTACTCCATCCATGGGATTTTCCAGGCAAGAGTACTGGAGTGGGTTGCCATTGCCTTCTCCGGGGGAAGTCCTGAGGTAATCTGATTTGAGAGTCCTTGCTATACTGCCCTCTTATGGATCTACCATAATACACTTATGGCTGATTTATGTCAATGTATGGCCAAATGAGTACAGTATTGTAAAGCAAAACAAACTAAAAAATAAAAATTAAAAAAAATTCACCATTAATAGACTCTTACTATGTTTTCAGTTCTTCATTCATTTATTTACTGAGCAAGTATATATATTTTTTGAATGCCTACCATCTACCACACACTGGTCTAGGTACTTGGGATTCAACAGTGAACTAACTAGACAAAAATTCCTACCCTTGTGGAGTCTACTGCAGAAAATAGACAAGATAAATAGGTAAAGTATACAATATTATAGATAAATAAAAAAGATAGCAGTGAAAAGAGATATGAACTGTTGGGGGCTGAGAATTTTAGGGTGTTCTGATGAAGCTTTTTTGAAAAAGTAACATTCGAGCAAACTCCTAAAGGAGGTAAAAGCATGAGCTTTGTCAGTGTTGTACACTAACTCTCCCGGATACTTGTAGATATTGAATTATCAAATCTCTCCTCCTTAGTAATTGCAGCAATCAGAGAATTATTGCTTTGTGGTTCTGGTTGTTCCTCAGGAGATGCAGCTGAGTTATAAATATCAGAGAGCAAGAGTAGAAAGAGCCAAGTTGTTTTGCTTTTACATTAAGCCACTCTTGGAGGGATGTCTCCACTCCTAGATTACATGGTGACTCCACTTTGACCAGTGTGTTATCTCCATCACCCATTTCTTTCCAACTCTTGGGAGCCTGGATGGCTGTCTGTTTTGACTGAGATGATGTTCCGCTAGCCAAAAATCTTGTTGAAATAGAAGAGTCTCTTCTAGGTAGGGTTTAAAAACTTTTAATGGAAAGGAAAGGAAAGAACTCCATGTTGGATAGTCACTGGGAGGAAATCAAGTTTTCTTTTTTTTTTTTTTCATTTTTTGTACACCTTTAAACAGCCAGAGTTGCTTTTATTCATCATTCTTTATAATGTCCTAAGCAGTTGTAACTGTCACATAGAAAAAGATGGACTTAATAGGGTATAGTCATAAAATAACTTTGTTTTCTCCTGTGGCTCTTCAGACCAACTCATTGCACTTGCTTAAGTCTCCTAGATTTTTCTAGTAACTCTTAGACTATCAAAAGTTCTCAATCACTGCAAGTCATAAGAAAAATCTCAGTTCAGCAATTTAAAGGTGCAGCCCAATTTAATAATAAAAACTCTGAACTTCATTTAAAGTTTGAGATATCCCCCTCTCCCAACTTACTACTGCTGATTTGGAATTGGAAGCTAAGGAGAGGAGAAGAGAGGATATCAACTTCTATATTTTCCATTTGTGCTGAATCTTCACACACCCACTCCACTCTACCCCACTTATTCTCCTCCAGAATTGTAGTTGACAGAAAAAGGAAATAAAGGATAGGAAAGTTCTTTCTTCATTAAAAAAAGGTGTTATCTGGCATTGAGGATAATTGCTATGCATTTTCAACTTTATAGGACATAGAAAAGAA
This sequence comes from Neotragus moschatus, assembly GCA_006410615.1. Classification (NCBI taxonomy): domain Eukaryota; kingdom Metazoa; phylum Chordata; class Mammalia; order Artiodactyla; family Bovidae; genus Neotragus; species Neotragus moschatus. The sequence continues at coordinate 1,183,817 of SJYA01001815.1, forward strand.
ATTCTCCAAAGGAAATTTTTTTAATGATGCAAATAAAACACTGTCACCAAATACTGAAAAAATTGCACTAAAACAGAGACACAGATTTTAATTGTAATAGTGAGACATGTACCCTAAATAAAATGAAACTTACACAGAATCCAGTAGCACCTTTGAAGATAATACACCATCCCTGCGAATGTATTTGGAAGCTATATAGTTGATTTGATATAAAAATGCACTTCCCAGTTGGCAGAGTGGAAAAGAACCTGCCTACCTGTGCAGGAGATGCGGATTTCATCCCTGGGTCAGGAAGATCCCCTGGAGAAGGAAACAGCAATCCACTTCACTATTCTTGCCTGGGAAATCCCAGAGCCTGGTGGGCTACAGTCTACGGGGTCATAAAGAGTTGGACACGACTGAGCATGCATGGACACATGGTATAAAAATATGTCATAATGGATTTCATCATACTAATAGTTGTACGTAGGAAAAATACTATGATAATTTTTATGAATACTAAAAAGGCATTTGATAAAGTTTGAGATCTATTAAAATTAATTAAATAGGAATGTATAGATTCTTCTTTAATATGGTAAAAAATATGCCCATCTCAATCCACAAAATAGCATCATACTTAGTGGATAAACACTAGAAGTAACATTTCCATTAAAGTCAGAAATGAGAGAATGTCCACAAACACCACTATTGTTTAACATTGTTTAGACTGATGTAATAGATAATGCAAATAGGCAAGGGAAATACAAGTGGAAAAAAGAGGAAATAAAATCTTTGCATATAATGTGATTTGTAAACCTTTGAAACGAGTTATCAGTGGAAAAATTACTATAAAGAACAAGATAATTTAGGAAGACAACTGATACAGAGTTATATACTTAAATAATTAACTTTGATATCTACAGACAAAAACCAATTAGATAATAATGGAAGATCTCATTTATAAAGCAATATGAATTTCCAAGAATGAACTCAAGAAGAAGTGTATAATTTCCATACAAAGAAAACTTTGTAAGACCCATAAAAATGATGACTTGAACAACTCAAAAGACATGCAGTATTCTTAGAGAGGAAAACGATGTGTCATAAAGAAGTTAGTAGTTGCCAAGTTACACGTATGTATAGTGCAAGCCCAATGCCATAGAATAGGGAGTCATCAGAGAGAGTCAAGCTGGTGTTTCTCTACTTAAAAGTTGTTGCTGTCCAATACTGAATTTAAAATGTTAACCCTGTTAGCCACTTCCTTATGATTTTGCATAATTAATAATTGTTAAGATTCATTCATACACTTGTTTTGCCAGCATTTCTTTTGCCTAGGAGACCTCACCCCTAGGACCATATTCCTTCTTCCTAAGTATAATCTTCAGAATGTCCTTTATTGAGTGTTTAATGGTAGTAAGTTCTCTCTCTCTCAAGTTTTTTGGGGAGCTGGAAATGATTTATTTTGATTTAAAGAAAATGTTTGCTTAGCTAGGTACCATATTTAGCTGACTTTTTAAAATTCGTACTTTGATGGTATTATCGATTTGTCTTCTGGTTTCTGTTCTTGCTGTTGAGAAGTCAGCTGTCAGATTAATTGTGCTCATGTAGATGATTTGTCTTCTCTTTGACTGCTTTTAAAATTGTTTCCTTTGTCCCTGACAATTAGCAGTTTTTAACTCTGATTAGTCTAAGTGTAGATTTCTTTTTTTTTTTTTTCCTGTTCTGTACGGAATTAGTAACATCTCTTGAATTTAAGAGTCTATGTATTTCATTAATTCTAGAAAGTTCCCATTCATTATTTCTTCCACTGTTGCTTCTTTCAAATTCATTTCTGCTGCTTTTGAAATGCCAATTAAATATGTTGTAGACATTTTTTCAGTCTGCCCTCCATGTCTCTGATCCCCTCTTTCTTCCCGACTTCTGTCTCCTTTTCTTGCTGTGCTACATTCCAAAAACAAAGATTCTTCAGCTCTGTCTTCAAGCACCCTACTTAGAGGAGCAGCCCGCGGCGCTCTGTCCTTAATTTACCTCCAGGCACTGTATGGAGAAAGGAACCAGAGAATAAAACTACCTTTAGCTGCGAGTGTGTTGGTGGGCACTCAACTCCAGACTGACTTAGAGACACCCACCACGGCCGCAGACTCGCCCACGGAATTCTTGGTCCTTGGTCTCCTGGCCAAGGTGCTGAGCTTGGGAATCGGTGTCCTTCGGTCTGCCACCTGGGCACTACCTGGTTCCCCTGCTTCAGCGGAAATGTGTGAAACCCTACCCCTATGCTTGGTCTCAGAACTCTTACACTTCTCTGAGGGGTCCAGAAACTTCTGCATTGTCCAATTCAAGTGGTTCCTACAACTCCTCCATTTAAAGAGGGGGCCCAGCTTAATTCTTAGAATAATAAACTCTTTTGTGCTATCCCGTCATACAGCTGAGGAAACAGAGGCATAGAGGCCAGGGCTCAAGGCTGAAGCAGAGGGGGCTTGGGCAGCTTGGGCCAGGGCTCAAGCAGCAGAGGCAGAATTTGGGTGTGGATGGCCTGGCTTCAGTCCCTGCCCCTGACCGCTCTGCTGTGTTGCTCTTGGTCTATGACACAGAGGCTCCTCACTTCTGCTCACCCCTAGGTATAAGTAAATACATCCCAGATTTAAAAAATAAAGTGCCGCTCTTCTTTTCTGGGGTACAGTGAAGGTTATTATTGTTGTCTAATTGCTAAATTGTGTCCAACTCTTTCGCAACCCCATGGACTGTAGCCTGCCAGACTCCTCTGTCCATGGAATTTCCCAGGTAAGAACACTGGAGTGGGTTGCCATTTCCTTCTCCAGGGATCTATTCTTCCTGACCCCGGGATCAAACCCAGTCTCATGCATTGGCAGGCAGGTTCTTTCCACTGAGCCGCTCATGGAAGCCTGTAGACAGTGAGGGAAGAAATATTAATTCTCAAAATTTTTCTTTCTAACCCACTGTTATATCCCTAGTGAAAAACAATATGCTGCTTTGAAAACCGCATTAACTTAAGGTCCTCATGTCTTAGTTTTCTCATATTAAATTGGGGGTAGTCATTCAACTGTGATTTTGCCTCTATGTTTTACTTCATTAATATTTGGTGATATGAGAAAGGAGGCATTATCTAAGAAGGTGTTTGGAATCTTCAGGAAAAATAAAAACCTGTGTGGTATTATAAGAAGAAAATTGATGCACAGCAGATACGATAAGCGGTAAAGTGAATTTTAACTTTGATGTCCCTGTATGCTCCCTATCCAGTTCTTAGTAAAATATATTTCAATCTAAAAGAAAATAGGGTCCCTGCCAACTGTTATTAATGCTCACTTGCTTTTTAATTGAAGCGCACTCTTGGAAAATGTCGTATGTATCTGGGGAAATATAATGCATTCAGCAAAAGAATAAATCTTTTTTTTGAGTGAGTTAGACCCAGGGTTTTTTTTTTTTTTTTTTTTCACTTTTCAGTCATTCCACAATCTTTCTGGTTTATCAGCTCCTTTTTCTTTGCTAAGCAGTGATGGTAATGCATACATTTGCCTTTTCCAGTAAATCATCCTTTTATAATTTGGCTTTCTTTCAATCTCAGATTCCCATCAGAAGGGTTTTACCTCGAGGCATATTGCAACCAATTTCCCCTGTAATTAATGCCATATCTGCCTCAGAGTCCATTTCAACTCCCAAATGAAAATTGATGAGGCAGCCAACCACAAATAAGGATCACATACCACTGATTAAACTATCAGTCTAGTTTCCCAGCTATTGCGTTACATTGCTGAATCATAACCAGAGGGTGAGTTTTCTAGTCTTTTGCAATGTGTATTGCTCAAAGTAAGTGTCCATAAATTACTATTAGCAGATGAGGAGAAGGATTTTATATGACCCCTATCAAATTCCCCCAGAAAGACTAATGATTAAAGAGGTTTGTGTCATAGGGACTGAGACGCCATAGCACATGAAAGAAAAAATGTGTCTAGATTTGATAAAATGAGCCACAGACTGTGATGAAAGCTTCTAGGAAAAGAAAAACTACTCACCGAAGTGCTTTTTCTCATCCAGGTGGACTGTGGATGGCATGTTGCCCTGGGAACATGGAGACCGAATTCTCCACCTCACAGCCTTCAATTCCAGATTTCAGGATGGGAGTGGGATTAGAAAGTGGCATATGAGGAAACTGTTCACCAGATGGTCAGAGCAAGAATTCATTCCCTCATTCACTGCGTTCATTCACTCATTTACTCAATATTTACTCACCCATCTTTCAGGCACCATGTTAAGAGTGGGAGCACACAGTGAAAAGGACACCAGCTTTGTCCTGGTGGAGCTGATACCCTGAGGTGGCGGTGGTGTTTCCAAACAACCTTGGGTCTGCTCGTCCCCCTGTAGCAAAACCGATGCACTGACACCGGGCTGTAGTGAAGGAAAGTGCAGCAGTTTTTGCTGGTGTCAAGCAAGGAGTCTGGGCATCTAGTGCTCAGAAAACCTGAATGCCCTGATGGCTTCCAGGGAAAGGTTTGTAAAGACGAGGTGAAGGAGAGGACTGTGGTGTGCGTGATCGACTCATGCACATTCTTCTGAGGTGACCAAGAGCCCACATCAACAACCTTCTGGTTCCAAGCAGTTTGGGGTCTCTGTGCCTGTGGTCAGCATATGGTTAACATCTTCCACTCAGTGGGGGTTTCAGTATCTACAAAACAGCTTAAAGGACATGGCTCAGAATACTATCTCTAGCCCTTGAGGAGGTACTCAAGGTCCTTGATTTTCATGGCTAAAACTATTGTTATTTTGTCTTACTTGACTATTGTCCTTTGTTTCTGCATTTTCTCACTCCTCTGATTAAACTTATTCTTTGGCACCCTGGGAAGGCCTGCTGCTGCTGTTGCTAAGTCACTTCAGTCGTGTCCGACTCTGTGCGACCCCATAGATGGCAGCCCACCAGGCTCCCCCGTCCCTGAGATTCTCCAGGCAAGAACACTGGAGTGGGTTGCCATTTCCTTCTCCAAAGCATGAAAGTGAAAAATGAAAGTGAAGTCGCTCAGTCATGTCCGACTCTTAGCGATCCCATGGACTGCAGCCCACCAGGCTCCTCCGTCTATGGGGTTTTCCAGGCAAGAGTACTAGTAGGCTGAAATTTTTCTATAGACAAGAGGCAGGCAGAGGACATGGGGGGTGGGGTGGGGTCTGTCCTTGGAAGGCCCCATAGGGGTCTGATTGACTTCAGTGGTGATGGGGGACAGATCAGTAACCAGATCATGCAATAAAGGGTATTCAGTGCTACGGGAGAAGTAAGCATCAAGGTGCTAGTCAGGTACATAGGTGCTGTGTGTATGTGTGTGTGAGAGAGAGAGCTGGGGGAGGGAGCAGGCTTCCTGGAAGAAGTCACCAGGGCTCTCAGCAGTAGATGGGGAGAGCTAGCGAGGTTAAGGAGCAATCAGGGCAGGGCAGGCATTTCAGGTAGTGCAGGCCATTTGAGGCAAGTTTGGGATGGAAAAAGAACATGACCTCTTCGGTAACTGAAAATTTAATCATTGCGAGAACAAAGGTGCGAAGAGTCTTGTGGAGAAAAAGATCACTCGAGGGAGGCTGCCAGATGTTCTCCCTGGAAGTGTCTGTCCATGAGTGACAGCAGAGCAGCTGGGAGTGCGATTATGAGAGCAGAATCGTGTGTGTGCGTGTAAGTATATAAGTTTACCTCTAAATGTGTTGGGTATTTCAGTGCATAACACAAGCTTCTTGTTTTGGTATCCTTTAGACATGTTTTTAAGAAAGCCATTTTAAAAATTAAAGTTAGCATTACTGTAGAGATGAACTCTGCCCCCAAGGAACTGTCTGTGACACCCTCCAGCACATTCTTTATGTCCCAGTTTGAAGGATCTGACTTTGGTTTATCTCACTAATACCTGTAGTAATACCCCCCAAAGTAGTGGCAGAGTGGAGGCAAGAAATTCCAGAGCTTCTTCCCATTATAGAACAAGCTGTACTCAGTGGGGACCTAAATCACAGTGACTTGCTAGATTAAAAAGGTTGACCCATCCACCTTTCAGCGACTCAGCCACCCTGTCCAATTTTTCAGCTGCCCGCCACCACAGTGTCTAGAGGGCTGTCATAGCAATTCAGGGGAGGGACCACATTGTCTGTTTGTCAAGGATGCCCTGTAGAATCAGTGGATGCTCAAAAAGGATCCTGGCTCAAAAAAATACATAAAAAAAAAAAACCCATTGAGTAAATGGTTTAGTACTACGTGTTGCCTATGCTTGTACTTTTTAATAAGCTGATTGGTTTTCACAATTTATTTTAGGTAGCAAAACTTCTTGACTCAAAAAACGATAAGCTAACTTTCTAGCTATTATAATTCTTGAAATTGAGGAGATGATGATGATAGTAGTTATTTGTCCAGTAACATGCCCAGGACAAAGCCTATGAGAGGAACACAGTCAGAATCATGTGGAGAAATTTGGCTTTGCCCACGTTCCTTGGAAACTAGAAATTTCTAAAGGCATTTTATGTGCGTGCTGCACTGTGTGCAGTTTTTAGGTTTTTAACTTCAAGGACATCAAAGTATTGGAAGAGATTCAAAGAAGGATAATAAAACGCGTGTGGGGTTGCCTTATAGAATTGGGCCAGTCACGTACGGTAACAGCGAGCTTGCACGGGCTCTTGCTGAGGAAGCCACCACAGGGGCCCTGAGACCCCCTCCGCCCCATCCATGGACAAGGGCGTAGACCGTTATTTATGGCCTGACTGGCCTGCCTTTGCCCAACACTGCAGGTATGTTCTGAGCACAGAGCCTTGCTGTGTGGTTTCTTCAGAGAGGATCTAGCCACACATTTGCCATGTGTGGTAAACATGCTCCTTCCTTCCAGCTTTTCCCTTAAACAATTTTAAGAGGAAGGAAGTCTCTGGATCTAGATCCTGATCCAGGAGTAGATGAATGAACACCACAAATGCCCCCTGGGCACCCTCCCAGACACGCTGGATCTTTGGCTTCATGCCAGGAAGAAGAGAGCTGAGCTCTGCACAATGGTGAGTCCATCCTGGGGTGAAGAGGGTGACTTGGAGCACTAGGAAGTTTCAAAGCCCCAGGTATTTTTTATGCATCAACTGCCCTTGATGTATACTTCTGCGTCCAGGCAGCTGGGGCTTCCCTAGTGGCTCAGCTGGTAAACAATCCGCCTGCAAAGCAGGAGACCCTGGTTTGATTCCTGGGTTGGGCAGATACCCTGGAGGAGGGCATGGCAACCCATGCTCGCCTGGAGAATCCCCATGGACAGAGGAGCCTGGAGGGCTACAGTCCACAGAGTTGCAAAGAGTTGGGCACAACTGAGCGAATCAGCACAGCACAGCACAGCATCCAGACAGCCACAAGCCTTGCTGGTTGGTTCCTGCTCCTTGCCTTCAGAAACATTTAGGCCAAGGTTGGCAAAAGCTCCTCATTATTGTACACACGTCACAGTGAGAGAAACGGCACTGCAGTACAGCTCCAAACTCACCCTCTCCCTCTTACACAAGTGGGTGCTTCCTCCTCATCTACCAAAATGTAACAAAGGTCTCTGCGTAGTTTCAAGTCTTNTATGGGGTTTTCCAGGCAAGAGTACTAGTAGGCTGAAATTTTTCTATAGACAAGAGGCAGGCAGAGGACATGGGGGGTGGGGTGGGGTCTGTCCTTGGAAGGCCCCATAGGGGTCTGATTGACTTCAGTGGTGATGGGGGACAGATCAGTAACCAGATCATGCAATAAAGGGTATTCAGTGCTACGGGAGAAGTAAGCATCAAGGTGCTAGTCAGGTACATAGGTGCTGTGTGTATGTGTGTGTGAGAGAGAGAGCTGGGGGAGGGAGCAGGCTTCCTGGAAGAAGTCACCAGGGCTCTCAGCAGTAGATGGGGAGAGCTAGCGAGGTTAAGGAGCAATCAGGGCAGGGCAGGCATTTCAGGTAGTGCAGGCCATTTGAGGCAAGTTTGGGATGGAAAAAGAACATGACCTCTTCGGTAACTGAAAATTTAATCATTGCGAGAACAAAGGTGCGAAGAGTCTTGTGGAGAAAAAGATCACTCGAGGGAGGCTGCCAGATGTTCTCCCTGGAAGTGTCTGTCCATGAGTGACAGCAGAGCAGCTGGGAGTGCGATTATGAGAGCAGAATCGTGTGTGTGCGTGTAAGTATATAAGTTTACCTCTAAATGTGTTGGGTATTTCAGTGCATAACACAAGCTTCTTGTTTTGGTATCCTTTAGACATGTTTTTAAGAAAGCCATTTTAAAAATTAAAGTTAGCATTACTGTAGAGATGAACTCTGCCCCCAAGGAACTGTCTGTGACACCCTCCAGCACATTCTTTATGTCCCAGTTTGAAGGATCTGACTTTGGTTTATCTCACTAATACCTGTAGTAATACCCCCCAAAGTAGTGGCAGAGTGGAGGCAAGAAATTCCAGAGCTTCTTCCCATTATAGAACAAGCTGTACTCAGTGGGGACCTAAATCACAGTGACTTGCTAGATTAAAAAGGTTGACCCATCCACCTTTCAGCGACTCAGCCACCCTGTCCAATTTTTCAGCTGCCCGCCACCACAGTGTCTAGAGGGCTGTCATAGCAATTCAGGGGAGGGACCACATTGTCTGTTTGTCAAGGATGCCCTGTAGAATCAGTGGATGCTCAAAAAGGATCCTGGCTCAAAAAAATACATAAAAAAAAAAAACCCATTGAGTAAATGGTTTAGTACTACGTGTTGCCTATGCTTGTACTTTTTAATAAGCTGATTGGTTTTCACAATTTATTTTAGGTAGCAAAACTTCTTGACTCAAAAAACGATAAGCTAACTTTCTAGCTATTATAATTCTTGAAATTGAGGAGATGATGATGATAGTAGTTATTTGTCCAGTAACATGCCCAGGACAAAGCCTATGAGAGGAACACAGTCAGAATCATGTGGAGAAATTTGGCTTTGCCCACGTTCCTTGGAAACTAGAAATTTCTAAAGGCATTTTATGTGCGTGCTGCACTGTGTGCAGTTTTTAGGTTTTTAACTTCAAGGACATCAAAGTATTGGAAGAGATTCAAAGAAGGATAATAAAACGCGTGTGGGGTTGCCTTATAGAATTGGGCCAGTCACGTACGGTAACAGCGAGCTTGCACGGGCTCTTGCTGAGGAAGCCACCACAGGGGCCCTGAGACCCCCTCCGCCCCATCCATGGACAAGGGCGTAGACCGTTATTTATGGCCTGACTGGCCTGCCTTTGCCCAACACTGCAGGTATGTTCTGAGCACAGAGCCTTGCTGTGTGGTTTCTTCAGAGAGGATCTAGCCACACATTTGCCATGTGTGGTAAACATGCTCCTTCCTTCCAGCTTTTCCCTTAAACAATTTTAAGAGGAAGGAAGTCTCTGGATCTAGATCCTGATCCAGGAGTAGATGAATGAACACCACAAATGCCCCCTGGGCACCCTCCCAGACACGCTGGATCTTTGGCTTCATGCCAGGAAGAAGAGAGCTGAGCTCTGCACAATGGTGAGTCCATCCTGGGGTGAAGAGGGTGACTTGGAGCACTAGGAAGTTTCAAAGCCCCAGGTATTTTTTATGCATCAACTGCCCTTGATGTATACTTCTGCGTCCAGGCAGCTGGGGCTTCCCTAGTGGCTCAGCTGGTAAACAATCCGCCTGCAAAGCAGGAGACCCTGGTTTGATTCCTGGGTTGGGCAGATACCCTGGAGGAGGGCATGGCAACCCATGCTCGCCTGGAGAATCCCCATGGACAGAGGAGCCTGGAGGGCTACAGTCCACAGAGTTGCAAAGAGTTGGGCACAACTGAGCGAATCAGCACAGCACAGCACAGCATCCAGACAGCCACAAGCCTTGCTGGTTGGTTCCTGCTCCTTGCCTTCAGAAACATTTAGGCCAAGGTTGGCAAAAGCTCCTCATTATTGTACACACGTCACAGTGAGAGAAACGGCACTGCAGTACAGCTCCAAACTCACCCTCTCCCTCTTACACAAGTGGGTGCTTCCTCCTCATCTACCAAAATGTAACAAAGGTCTCTGCGTAGTTTCAAGTCTTCTTCGAATGGCCTCCATGCATCTCAGTCTGACATCTCTTTGTGTCCCCATGGGTAAGTCTATGCCAGCTAAATGCCTCACTGCTCCCCTAAACATCCCAGTCCCATTTTCTTTCTTTTTTTTTTTTTTCCTAGTCCTATTTTCTTCTGAAACTAACACTAAGGGAGGCTGCTGCTGCTAAATCACTTCAGTGGTGTCCGATTCTGTGTGACCCCATAGACAGCAGCCCACCAGGCTCCCTCATCCCTGGGATTCTCCAGGCAAGAACACTGGAGTGGGTTGCCATTTCCTTCTCCAAGATATGAAAGTGAAAAGGGAAAGTGAAATCGCTCAGTCATGTCCAACTCTCAGCGACCCCAGGGACTGCAGCCTACCAGGCTCCCCTGTCCATGGGATTTTCCAGGCAAGAGTACTGGAGTGGGGTGCCATTGCCTCCTCTGAACAGTAAGGGAAGGGAGACTGTTAATTTTGATAAATAAAGTTTTCAAAAGAAGCTACCCCAATTATCTGGGCCTGATAGTCATCTCATACCATTGAGATCTTAGAAGCTGCTTTCTTTCACTGGGCCATTATTTTGATGTCGTGAAGAAACATGGACCATCCCTTAGTTCCGTCCTCGAGGGCAAGTGTTAGTACGGGATGGAGGTAACTACCTCGACACCAGGCTCTGGCCCCTGACGCAGACGATATGAAAGTGAAGAGGAAGAAGTTGTGAGGGGAACCGATGTTCTCTGAGTTTCCATCGTGTGCCAGGCACTGAGCTAAAGGTCCCAAGCACGTTCTCTCCTTCAGTCCCCAAAGTCATCCTCTGGTATGCCCTTTAGGAACCCTTTGTTGGCTTGCTGTGTTAAAATGACATGCCTCAAGCCACCCGGAGAATAAAAGATGAGGCTGAGGTCACACTGGATCTTTCTGCCTCCTAAGCTCTTGCTATTTCCATTATGCCACATTTCTTTACAAAGACATAGAGAGTAGGGGTGGGGAATACTGTAGAAACAGACAAAAAAGACTTATTTGTGTTCAGTATCCAAGAAGTCTTGTACCTTCTGCAATGGCCCCAGCTTTATTTTTTAAAGAAGATAACATCACTCATTATCAGAGAAATGCAAATCAAAACCACAATGAGGTACCATTTCACACCAGTCAGAATGGCTGCTATCCAAAAGTCTACAAGCGATAAATACTGGAGAGGGTGTGGACAAAAGGGAACCCTCTTACACTGTTGGTGGGAATGCAAACTAGTACAGCCACTAGGGAGAACAGTGTGCAGATTCCTTAAAAGTTGTAAATAGAAATGCCTTATGACCCAGCAATCTCACTGCTGGGCATACACACTGAGGAAACCAGAATTGAAAGAGACACATGTACCCCAATGTTCTTTGCAGCACTGTTTATAATAGCCAGGACATGGAAACAACCTGGATGTCCATCAGCAGATGAACGGATAAGAAAGCTGTGGTACATATACACAATGGAGTATTACTCAGCCGTTAAAAAGAATACATTTGAATCAGTTCTAATGAGGTGGATGAAACTGGAGCCTATTATACAGAATGAAGTAACCCAGAAAGAAAAACACCAATACAGTTTACTAACTCATATATATGGAATTTAGAAAGATGGTAAGGATAACCCTGTAGGTGAGACAGCAAAAGAGACACAGATGTGTAGAACAGTGTTTTGGACTCTGTGGGAGAGGGAGAGGGTGGGATGAGTCGGGAGAATGGCATTGAAACATGTATAATATCATATAGGAAACAAATCGCCAGTCTAGGTTCGATGCAGGATACAGGATGCTTGGGGCTGGTGCACTGGGATGACCCAGAGGGATGGTATGGGGAGGGTGGAGAGAGGGGGGTTCAGGATTGGGAACACGTGTATACCCGTGGTGGATTCATGTTGATGTATGACAAAACCAATACAATATTGTAAAGTAATTAGCCTCCAATTAAATTTAAATTTTAAAAAAGATAATGACTAGGAGAATGAGCAATCAGTACCTTTCAGGTTCTGCTCCACGCCTGTTTTTCTTCAGTATCTCTGTCACTAGGAAAGGATTTATTTAAAACTCTTGTTCTGACTAGTTTCTGTCTCAGTACAGTTTGTTGAGGAGCTCAGTGTTTCTACTGTTTGTTCATTAGTATGGCTATTTTNAACATCACTCATTATCAGAGAAATGCAAATCAAAACCACAATGAGGTACCATTTCACACCAGTCAGAATGGCTGCTATCCAAAAGTCTACAAGCGATAAATACTGGAGAGGGTGTGGACAAAAGGGAACCCTCTTACACTGTTGGTGGGAATGCAAACTAGTACAGCCACTAGGGAGAACAGTGTGCAGATTCCTTAAAAGTTGTAAATAGAAATGCCTTATGACCCAGCAATCTCACTGCTGGGCATACACACTGAGGAAACCAGAATTGAAAGAGACACATGTACCCCAATGTTCTTTGCAGCACTGTTTATAATAGCCAGGACATGGAAACAACCTGGATGTCCATCAGCAGATGAACGGATAAGAAAGCTGTGGTACATATACACAATGGAGTATTACTCAGCCGTTAAAAAGAATACATTTGAATCAGTTCTAATGAGGTGGATGAAACTGGAGCCTATTATACAGAATGAAGTAACCCAGAAAGAAAAACACCAATACAGTTTACTAACTCATATATATGGAATTTAGAAAGATGGTAAGGATAACCCTGTAGGTGAGACAGCAAAAGAGACACAGATGTGTAGAACAGTGTTTTGGACTCTGTGGGAGAGGGAGAGGGTGGGATGAGTCGGGAGAATGGCATTGAAACATGTATAATATCATATAGGAAACAAATCGCCAGTCTAGGTTCGATGCAGGATACAGGATGCTTGGGGCTGGTGCACTGGGATGACCCAGAGGGATGGTATGGGGAGGGTGGAGAGAGGGGGGTTCAGGATTGGGAACACGTGTATACCCGTGGTGGATTCATGTTGATGTATGACAAAACCAATACAATATTGTAAAGTAATTAGCCTCCAATTAAATTTAAATTTTAAAAAAGATAATGACTAGGAGAATGAGCAATCAGTACCTTTCAGGTTCTGCTCCACGCCTGTTTTTCTTCAGTATCTCTGTCACTAGGAAAGGATTTATTTAAAACTCTTGTTCTGACTAGTTTCTGTCTCAGTACAGTTTGTTGAGGAGCTCAGTGTTTCTACTGTTTGTTCATTAGTATGGCTATTTTCTGTGTTTTATAATTTCATTATTACAAGTGAACCCAGTAATAAAAATTAACTTGTCACCTACTGGAACCCTTTGTTGTTGTTTAGTTGCTAGGTCATGTCTGGCTCTTTGCAGTCCCATGCAGTATATCCTGTCAGGCTCCTCTGTCCATGGATTCTCCAGGCAAGAATACTGGAGTGGGTTGCCATGCCCTTCTCTCGAGGATCTTCCTGAACCAAGGCTCGAATCCGTGTTTCCTGCACTGGCAGGCAGATTCTTTACCGCTGAGCCACCAGTGAAGCACTGGAACCCTTTAATACACCCCAGTTAGAGGGTCATTGGTGTTCTGAGTAATCCCCTGCCTTTTCCTGTTTTAGCAAGGAACCAAAAGAATTTAGACTGAATTTATTCAAACATGTGTAAGATCCATTGATTGAATATTCCCTTCAGTAATCACACACTTCGGTTGCACATGTTAGTTCCATGTCTTTTCATCCCACCGCACCTAAAAAATTCAGCGTTGGAGTTCTCTGATGAGCACGAGGCAAAGGGCTAGTCCTGCAGATGCTCGGGATCGGAATTCTTAGCCTCTGCCTGTGATTCTCTCTGTGGAGAAATGCTGCAGCAGAAATAGCTTGAGAGTTAACCCGTGAATTGCATAGCCCCCATCAGATATATACTCACACCTCTCAACCGAAATAATGACAGACTCAGGAGTAAAAGGACATAAAAAGAGGTAAAGATTAAAAGCCTGAATAATAAAATGGGTAAGTCAGTTAGCAGAGCAGAAGAGAAAAGTATCATCATAGGCTGGCAAATGTTATAATTATCAAGCTCCGTGAGTGCCAAGTCCAAGAAGTAATGGGAAAGCAGAATTAGTGGCAGAGAGCAAGGTTAAGGTGGGGGAGGGGGCAAGGGAAGTGGAATGAGGCCAGTAGTAGTAAATGTTGCTTAGTCATGTCCCGACTCTGTGACCCCATGGACTGTAGCCTACCAGGTTCCTCTATCCATGGGATTTTCCAGGCAAGAATACTGGAGTGGGTTGCCATTTCCTTCTCCAGGAGATCTTCCCAACCCATGGATCAAACCCAGGTCTCCCACGTTTTAGGCAGACACTTTACTGTCTGAGCCACCAGCGAAATCAGGAATGAATCACAAGAAGCAGAACTAGTGACAGCAGAGAACAAAGATCGGGAGAAGCAAGAAGGCACTCCAAACTGAAGACTGCGACAAAAGAAGGAAAAGAATGAATTATATGTGAGCATTGAGTTTCAAGGCAAGATGATGTATAAATGTCAATGACTCCTGAGGTTGGCATCGCTGGATTATAGCACAGTACCACAACTGGTGCTTAGAATGATAAGGCTGAGCCATTGAGAATATCTTATATTACGAATATGTGGTAGACCGCAGAGAAGTACAATAAATTTTAGAAGGATTTTAATAAAATATACTTGAAATTTAAGTTTTATCTGTGAATGCATAAATATCCAGCTATTTACAAGGATAACAAGTTCCTAACCATCCTAAATTAAGTAAAGCATTGCCAGAAAGGTCACTAGCCACATTTCCAAAGGCACAGAGATGTGCAAGTAGGGAAAGGAGATGGATTCCTCTTGGTCAAGCACAGGGTCCACGGGGGCGAGAGTGAAGGGAGTATGGAAGTGGAAGGCTTGGCCACCACTGAAGGCATTTAAGCAGGAGTGTGCCGTGAGTAGACCTGTGTTTTAGCAATATCATTCTGGTAGGGCACTGTGGGAGGCTGCCCTGGAGGAAGATGGGAGCAGAGTAAGGCGCGTTAGGCACTTATCTTGGATGTAAAATGTTAGGGGCACCAAGGCCTCCAGTAATCAAGCTCAATATTATTTTAATGGAGTATTTTTAAAAAATCAAAATTAGTACAAAAAATCCTTGATGAACAAGATATCAAACTTTAAAATAAAGACAGAATTGGTAGCGATGCAGAAAACATCCAGGTGAGGCTGAATGAGACAAAATGCTGTTTAGGAAAAAGAATCACATGACTGGCAAAACGAGCAGAAGGGTGCGGCAGGAGAGTCAAGGACAGAGCCCAGGTTCGTGGCTCAGGTAGCACTGTCATGATGCGTCCTCGGGGATGCAGAGGAGAAGCGGGTTTCAGGGAGGAGGATGAGGAAATGTGCTATGAGATGATTGCATGTGAGGTGTTACATGGGTTATCACACAGAGGAAGTCCAGCCAATGGCTGGTCAAGCATTTGGTGAGACATCTAGACTGGGTGTAGAGACGGGCTTTTTCACGTGTAGATGCTAATGGAAACCACATGTAGGTGAGCCTGCCCAGAGAGTGGGTGTATAGACAAGACAAGACAGACTGTAGTACTGAACATATTAATAAAAAAACAGTAGTAGTGGGACTTTCCTGGTGGCCTGGGGGTTAAGAATCTACCTTGCAATGCAGGGGACACGGGTTTGGTCCCTGGCTGGGAAACAGATCCCACATGCCGTAGGGCAACTAAGCCTCTGTGCAGCAACTACTGAGCCCGCATTCCTCAACTAGAGAGTCCACGTGCTGTGACGAAAGATACCACGTGTTGCAACTAAGACCTGAGGCAGACAAATACATACTGTTAAAAAAGCAATGGTAATGTTTATTGAGGCTTACTGTGTACTAGCTACTCTGCTGAGTTGTTTACAAGCATTTTGTAATCACATCCTCACAACAATTGAAAGTTCTGTGCTGTTATCCTCATTTCACTGATGAGGAAATGGATGTTAGAGAGCTTACATAATGGGGAATTTGAGCTCAGCAAGTAAGTGACAAGGCCAAGATTTAAACTCAGGAAGTCTGAAGAGACATTGGAGGCAGCCTGGCTTTGGAGAGCAAGGACCGGGGTTTGAATTCCATCTGGTGTGTGGAGTGGAGTTCGAGGGCTGATTTTCTAGAATAGCAATGAGAGGGGCCCCTCGTGGAAGGGCTGAGCTCCACTTAGGGGAGAAGGCATGGGTAAGAGGCAGTGTTGTGAAGAAGGAGAAGCGTTTTGTTATTCTCCATGCAGACAGCAGAGAGAAGTCTGAAAAGGACTGTGATGTTTAAATTTACCTTAAGAATATACTAAGACTTAAAGTTTTCTGAAGAGAGTGAGTGAAGACTGGAATTGCGTGCAGTGTTTTGGCTTTTCTGCAGCCCTGAGCACATGGGACGTGGTAATATTTGGATTTCATATGGCTGGCAGATGGTGGGACCAGACTTAACCTCAGGTCTTCTGATGCAGGGCCAGCATCCTATCCACCAATCCACTTTGTTTTTGTTTATGAGTAAGACTGTCAGTGTGCAGAAAGTGTTAGTCGCTCAGTTGTGTGCAATCACATGTACTGTAGCCTGTTAGGCTCCTCTGTCCATGAAATTTCCCAGGCAAGTGTATTAGAATGGGTTGCCATTTTCTACTCCAGGGAATCTTCCCAACCCAGGGTTTGAACCTGTGTTTGCAGAAATAGAGTAAAAAAAAAAAATTATTTTCTTTTTAAATTGTGACGATTCTGGTTTCAACTATGCTGGATCATGAAGAAAGCTTTCAGGAGACAAAAGGTTAGGGATGATTCACACAATATTATCTAGATGAGGAAAGGCTTTTATTTCATTAGATTGATTTAATAATCATTGAGGGCCTGGTGTCATGGAGAAGGACTTAGAAGCAGGCTAAACTTAACCTATTCGCTGAAGTGCCCCATATCCGAAGCTGTTCATGCTAGAACAGAATCTGATTCATCAGCATGTACCTGACGTGCCCTTTGGAAACTGTGTTAACCATTTTATGTAAGCTGTGACATTTCATCCAGGTTCACTTATTTGCATACTTGTGATTTCATTTGCATATATTTTACTGTGCTGCACTCTGGGAATATATTTACTTATTTCTATTCTCTCTTCTCTTTAATTTCTTTCCCCCTCTACAGTCCTTTGGTAATGTTGCTGACCAAATATTGAGGAAAACGTTGACAACTCTGAAGCTTCTATATCCAATCTGCCATCAAAACTTTTCTTCCTTTAAATATCTGGCGGAGGCTTGAGGATATATTGTACAACATGGGAAGTAGAGACAATATCTTGTAGTAACTGCAAATAGAAAATAATCTTTAAAATTTAAAAGTATGTATTAAGAAAAACATTGGTGAATATGCTCCCTTAGTTTTTGTTTTCACTATCACCCTAGACTGGGGACTTCTTACCTTCTGACTGGTCTCTTGGGCTCTCCAGATGGCTCAATGGCAAAGAATTCACCTGCGAATGCAGGAGATGCAGGTTCGATCCCTGGGTTGGGAAGGTCCCCTGGAGAAGGAAATGGCAACCTGCTCCAATATTCTTGTCTGGGAAATGCCACGTACAGAAGATCCCGCTGGGCTATACAGTCCATGGGGCCGCAAAGGGCCAGACATGACTTAGCAACTAAACAATAACAGCTGCTCTCTTGACTCTGAGTCAAAACCATGCAATCCAGTCACTTTCTACATCCCGAATACTTGCCCTAAACTCGCCACTTAGTGCTCAGTGGCCCTCATAGTGAACTAATAGCACACATGTATTAGATACATCATATTTCAGATTCTTAACTCCTGCAATCGTGAAACTGTTAAACATTCATACCTGTATTTATGGACTCAGCCACTTTCATACTAAAGAGAAATCAGTCTTTTTAAAGTCTTCTTCTCACCCTCTTCTGTCCCCTGAGAAATACTGTGTCCTCAGTAGCTTAGTTCCTTATTGGGCCAACAAAGAAAGAAAATTAGAAAATGGAGAAAAAGGAATGCATCAGAAGGGTTGGAAAAATGTTTTTCTTTTGTGGAAAAGAAGGAAAAACAGAGATGGACAGATGTGGGGAGAGAGTAGAAAGATGAAGTTCTTTAAAAAGGATGAGGTTTCACAGTAGGACTTAGAGTTTAGACAAAGTGATTGGAGATGAATAGAGATTGGCTGAGGGCAGATTCCGAGAGAGGAAACCTAAGCTGAGTATTCAGGAAGAGCAAGACATGGAGAGAAGCCGAGTTTAATTGTGCTGGTGTTGGACTGACTACTTTTACAGTGACCCAAATAATAGTGTGAAAAATATGGAGGGTTTACTTCCTTCATAAAAAAGTCTGAGTTGAAAGCAGCCCACGAGGAGAGGGGTGCTTCATGAGGTGGAAAATGTGGCCCAGGTTCCTGCTGGATTTTTGCTCCCACACACATTGTCCTTGTTTGTGTGATCCAAGTTGGCCCATCTCCTCTACATCCATAGTCCTACCCAGTGGAGGGTGGATAGAGGAAGTAAGATCACTGAGTTTTAAGATCACCTGAAGTTTTTAAGATCACTGAGTTTCAAGAGCAGAAAGTCTGAACTGCAGGCATCATTCTGCTCACACTCCATTTTCCAGCACATCATCAGTTGGCCATACTAGTTGCAAGGGAGGCTAGGCATCATTGTCTCTAAACAGGCGGTCCTGTGCCCAGTCAAAGCTTAGGGGAATATGTTACTAACAGGAAGAAGAGAGGACTGCAAACTGAAGAACAGTCAGTCTCTGCACTTTTCATTAGATACCATGGTCAGACAGGCAGAAGATCTTCAATAAGTGAGGTGGAATAGGTTATGCAGAATCCGAGGGATAATCTGAATTCAGATGATAGAAGCCAGGTATGTTGGAATAGGAAAGGAATGTTGTATGTGGAGTATTATTGGCACTGAAGTACTGCAGGACACGCTCCAGGGTCTCTGAATCTGGCCCGTTCACTCTGTCTCTAGTTCAGAGATGAGCAAACATTTTCTGTACAGGGACAGATAGTAAATATTTTAGCCTTTGAGGGTCATACAATCTCTGCCAATCTACTCAACTCTGATGTTGGAGCATGAAAGCAGCCTAAACAGTATATAAGCAAACAGATGTCATTGTTTCTCAATGAAACATTGTTTTTTAAAACCAGCTAAGGGTCAGATTTGACCTTGGCCATAGTTTACTGATCCCTGCTCTAGTCTGTGGTTTTAAAAGTACAGTCTTCTGAAGCTAGCATCTGACCTCATTAATCATAACAATTCTATCTACCTTTCTCTGATACAGAGTCTACCCTGGTTGCTCAAATGGTTAACAATCTGCCTGCAATGCAAGAGACCCAGGTTTGATCCCTGGGTTAGGAAGATCCTCTGGAGAAGGGAATGGCAACCCACTCCAGTATTCTTGCCTAGAGAATTCCATAGTCAGAGGTGCCTGGTGGGCACTACTGTCCATGGGGTTACAAAGAGTCCAAGAGTCCACCTGACTGAGCAACTTAATACTTTCACTTTTCACAAATAAATTTATTTAACTGAGTGTGTTCTAGCTAGGTTCTGGGATACAAAGGAAAGTGAGCCATAGTGATTGAACATATAGGGAAGTCATTGTCTTGAGGAAATATTATATATAAGGAAGTAATTTCTAAGAGGCATGATAATAGATATATTTAACAGATTCTGTAGGAACACATGGGAAAGAATGCCAAGGGAAGATTTCTCAAAAACAAGGCTTATGCTGGGACCTGAGGATGAACAGAAGAATCTTGGCTCTGCATTGAAGGAAGGGTATTTGAGGGAAGGGAATTTAAGGGAAGAGAACTTAAGGAAACAATGTACATAGAAATATGTTTAGTTGCTAAGTCGTGTCTGACTCTTTATGACCCCACAGACTGTAGGCTGCCAGGCTTCTCTATCCAAGGGATTTCCCAGGCAAGAATACTGGAGTGAGTTGCCATTTTCTTCCCCAGGGGATCTTCCTGACCCAGAGATCGAATCTGTGGCTCCTGCCACATCTCCTGCATTGCAGGCATATTTTTTAACTGCTGAGCCACTGGGAAAGCCCAGTGCATAGAAATGTGAAATAAGAGAGTTTGGCATGTTTGGAACACACAAGTGCTAAGGAGCAGAGAGGTCATGGCTTAAAAGTTCAGGTTATAAAAGACCATTTACAAGTCATTCTAAAGAATTTTGTTTTATCTCAACAGGAGAGCCATTGAGAAAAAAATGGAGCCAGGCAGGGACATGATCAGATTTGAGTGTTGGGAGAGGTCCCTCCTGCAGGAGCGTGTGCCATTGACTGGAGGGGAGTGAGAGGAGAGAGCTGGGAAGCTGTTAAGGATTACCATATATTTAGGCAAGGGAGATGGAGGGCCTGAATTAGTTACCAGTGTGGGGAAATAAAAAAAGGAATAGACTCAAGAGATCTTTGGAAGTCAAGATAATAAGAATTAGAGGTTAACTGAAAGCAAATTGTGTAGGAAGAAAGAAGAATCCAGTATGGTACTCAGGATTCTGACTTGGGTTGCCAAGTACGTGAGGCACTTATCAAGACAGATTATGGAATATAGAAGGATTAGGTTTGGGGAACTGGATATGCATTTGACTCAGAAAATCCAGGTGAAGTTCCCAGTGCAGGTGGATGTTTATGTTTGTTGCTTGGGAGAGAATCCGGACTAGAACTACAGACCTATTTGATTAAGATGCTTCAGTTTGGGGGAGATATTTACACTCTGTTGTGGCTTCCCTGGTGACTCAGATGGTAAAGAATCTACCTGCAATGCAGAAGACCCAGATTCAATCCCTGAGTCAGGAAGAAACCCTGGAGAAGGGAATGCGTACCCACTCCAGTGTTCTTGCCTGGAGAATTCCATGGACAGAGGAGCTTGGCACACTACTGTCCATGGGGTTCACAAAGAATCAGACACAGCCGAGTGACGAACACTTTCACTTATACCCTCTGTTGCATCCTAGGTTACAAGACAAAAATAAGTTACAAGACCAAAACAGGCAAATACAGAAATCAAGGGAAATTCAAAATGTGATTCTGATATATAAAATCAAACCAAAGACTGCCTACACTAACAGGAGACTTCACGATTTGCACTGAAATTCCTTAGAATCAATACAAAGAATGAAGTAGTGATGTGAGTCTGTAGAATTTATTAAGTATTTAGGGGCAACCAGTTGGTTTTGGTACTGAAATTTGAGTTTCCCATGTTATGTGGTGAGCAGTTTCTCCAAGTATATCCCTATAACAAATAAAATGACTTTCACTAAGCTTTGGCTCTTGGAAGGGTCAAGTGAAAGCAAAGCAGTACCAGAGTAGTTTTATATGGGTCAATCATCCTCAACTCATCTGTCATCTTCATAAAGTCCCTAGATCAGTAAGTCTTCCAAGGGCTGTGACAGAGAAATTCTGAACCAGGTAGAACCTATACGTTATTCTGCTTCCTAGGGTAGGCTGATCAAGTAAACGATGACCTTACTGACCGTGTGTTTAAAGTGACGGTTTTCTTCTCTTGTTCTATGGACTCTATTAACGTCAATCTCCTCTATGTGTGTGTTTAAGGTTTCTGAATTAGGTCAACATTACAGCGCAGGTATTTTCAGTGCCACTCAGTTTAGGCCAGAAAAGGCTTTTCTTGTTCAAAATGTTACAGACAGATCAGCAGAACGAACTGGCCCAGAATCCTCGAGGGGTTATCCAGGACTTAATCCTGTCTCTGTAAAAACGTGAGCTAAGTATACTTAGAGTCTGAAACAGGAGAGGAGAAGATTGTCCAAATCAGAACCTGCTTTTGTTGGTTTTCTTCCCCAAAAGAGCATCTCTCAAGAGTACATTTCATCTTGAAATCCAGATTTTATTCTTTTTATCTGTCCATGAAAAAATTAATCAGTTGATCTAAGAAGGAAATGGAAAATTTTATTCAAGCCAGATTGAATAGCTTCTCAGACAGCTCTGAGAATTGTTGTACCTGTTAGAGGTCAGAACCCAGTTGTACGTTTTTTGTTGCTGTTTTTTTCCCCATTTATCTCTAAGAATTTCTTTTTTTAAACTTGTTTTTAATTGAAGGATAATTGCTTTACAATATTGTGTTGCTTTCTGCCAAGTATCAACGTGAATCAGCCATAAGAGTACCCGTATCCCCTCCCTCTTGAATCTCCCTCCCGCCTCCCTCTCCCTCGTTTTTTTAATGACGTGTGGTTGATTTACCATGTTGTGTTAGTTTCAGGTATACGGCAGAGTAATTCAGTTATACATCTATCTATCTGTCCTTTTTCAGACTCTTCTTCCTTATAGGTTTATAAGTTTTTGAGACAGAGGGCTGTACATTAAATGACATGTTACTGATGGTTTACACAATCCAGAACTACATGAAAAAAGCGAGCAGTGGGTCAGGGGTCATCACGGCCCCTTACAGGATTAAGAAGGAAGGCTATCTCCTAAGGAGTTGTGACCCTTGATGAGATTAAGAAGGAACATTATCTTCTGAGGAGATCTGGTTAAGGTAGATATGCAACACACACAAAGGAGAGGAAGGAGGCCCAAAGAAGCAAAGAACAATTTTCTGTTTAAATTTTTCTCATCTTGCCATGAAATATGAATTTTCTTTCACTATATCTAAGAATCAGATCCCTTATGCATGCTGTGAGAATACCCTTAGGCACTGCAGAAGGGTGGATTATTTATACTTATCCTTCAATCTTTTATGATTGGATGCTGGGAGTTGAATTGGTGAAGGGAACAAAAGATTTAGAGAAGTACATACAGAAAATGATGCTAAGAGTGGGGCATAGGCATGTAACAAAGAAATTTACTTCACTCACATCCAGCTTACTTTCCTTATGTCTTTCCTCATAACATTCTTATTTCCATTTATTAAAAAATTCCAAACTTACATCTGGATTTTTCCAGCCATTTTTGGTAAACTGTGGTACATAGAAAAAATTTCAAAACATAAATACATAGTATTACACATTGTTATGAGCAAATACTTATGCAGTAGCCACACACAGACCAAGAAATAAGATATTGACAAAATTCCAGAAACAACCTTTACATACCCACATGCCCCTTCCCATCACCAACTCTTTCATCCTATGGTAGTCATGGAATCTAAGTGCCTGACATTGAGCTTCTGATTGCCAAAGCATCCATCTCAAAGATTTCCATCTTGAATAAGCATATTGCCAGCTATACAACTGGATGCATAGCCAGGCCTCCCTACTCATGAAGTTCTCTTTTAGAAATTTCTGGGTAGCCTAGATAATTGACCACTTGAATGATTCCACTTTTTTTTTTTATCCTGTGTCCTAATTGTCCTTCCTATGCTTTGAATTTGTTGATAGAGAGTGAACCAGTGATGGGACTTCCCTGGTGGTCCAGTAGTTAAGACTTTGCCTTCCAATGCAGGGAATGAGGGTTGGATCCTTGGTCAGGAAGATAAGATCCCACAAGCATCATAGCCAGAAAATCAGAACATAAATAACAGAAGCAATGTGGTAACAAATTCAATAAAGACTTTAAAAAATGTTAAAAAGATGCATTGATAATTGGGCACACCTACATTAAGAAAGAGAAAGAGTTAGTACCCGTCCCTTGGGTCCCAATAAAGGCAGAACTCCAGGTCCTCAATCCTCCCCGTCTCTCAACCCCCATAATCTCTCTGTGTGGCCCTTGGGCATGCTGTATACCCTTTAGGAACTATAAGTAATAAATCTTGTTATTCAAAGTTCCCTGATTCTTTTTTTTTTTGCTGAGCTATGTTTTGCAATCATAATAAGAATCACAAGGACTGTTCCAGTTGCCGTATTGGCTCTGATTGGGGAAATGTCCCTGGGAATTCCCACAAGTTGTAAGACCCAGGCAAGTATTCAGGCAGCTCTAGCCAATAGAATTACTATCGATAGGCTGAGCCCAAGAGAACAGGTCCTGTCCTTCGCTTGTCGGGTAGTCATCGTGCAACCCTAAACAGTAACTTCTGAAAACGTCTATGAATGAAATCATGTCGTATCTATGTCATATCGTGTGTATTTTTTGTGTCTGATTTCTTTGACCCAGTGTTATGCTTTTATAATGCATCATAGTTTTGTGTGCTATATTTCATTCATTTTCACTCCTGTGCAATATTCTACAGTCTGAATGAACCCCCATTATCTGTCCTATAATTGAAGGACAGTTGAGTTTTTTCCAGTTTGGAGCTTCCCCACACCCTATTTCTCCAGTCACCTCTGTAACTGTTCCTTTGTAATGTATTTTCTAAAATATAACAGTATTTGAAAGAGGAGATGATGAGAGTTTGCCTACTGACAGCCATTACAAGCTTTTTCTGAAACTGATTTTTTACAATTTTTACAAACAATAAACTCATTTAACCAAACTTACCTTTGAATTGGTGCTTCCATAGTAGCTCAGTGGTAAAGAATCTGCCGACAATGTAGGAGACCTGGGTTCAATTGCTGGGTTGGGAAGATCCTTTGGAGAAGGGAATGGCTACCCACTCCAGTATTCTTGCCTGGAGAGTCCCATGGACAGAGGAGCCTGGCGGGCTACAGTCCATGGGGTCGCAAGTAGTCAAACAGGACTGAGCAACTAACACTTTGACTTTCACTTCACCTTTTAAAGTGTGATACATATAAAGATGCCAAGTAAATGGTAAACCATTAAAAATATTGAGTATTTGTTGTCCTGTTGCCAGAATTATTATACTTTTAAAACCAAGGTAATTAGTTAACTAACATGAATAAGTGCATATACTGTCGAGGATTGAGTGCTAATTGGTCCAAAGCTCTCCAAAGAAGGGGCTGTGACTCTCACCATTTTGCAGAAGAGACTGAGGCACAGAGGTGGTCACACCTGTGGTCACACAGCTGGTAAGAGATGTCACTAGAATTCAGCCCAGACGAGCAGACTCCTTAGTTGTGTTCTTGACATGGCTCAGATGGTAAAGAATCCAACTGTAGTGTAGGAGACCTGGGTTCGATCCCTGGGTCAGGAAGAGTCTGTTGGCGAAGGGGATGGCTACTCACTCCAGTATTCTTGCCTGGAGAATTCCATGGACAGAGGAGTCTGGCAGGCTATAGTCCGTGGGATCACAAAGAGTCGGACACAGTTGAGCAACTAGCATACATACCTTGACTAAAAGCAAACATGGAGAGAAAAGGTAAAACAGACTTCTGATTAAGAAGTCTGTTTCTTAAATATGTTTGGAAGATCGTATGATACCTAGCTGTGATCAGAAGCAAACCTATCTATACAGCCACCATAACTGTGTTAAGGCAGAGAAAGGATTTGCCGGTGGGCTCCTCTGCAGGGTGGTCGGATTCTTCCCTTTGTTCTCATGCTGGACTGAGTCCTGCATGGTAAAATGGCTCAGAAGATGCCCTCACTGAGCACTCACACAAGCCGAAGCTGCCATCTTCGTCTACAGCTGCCATCTGTCTACAGCCGGCCCTCCCCACACCTGTGGAGAAGGTCACCTTGGGCTTGGTCACAGCCCTTAGTCAGAGAGTGGGGGCCACAAAGCCGGAAGACAAACAGCAAAGACAACCTAAGCAGAAGTATTTTATTCCGTCCATGATCTTTTGTGCCTTCCCCAGGACCCGCTCCCTCACTGGCACTCAAGAAGATATGGAGCCGCTTTCACTAGTCTTCATAAAGCTGCACCCTCTTTATGTTAATTGAGAGTAATTAGAATGTCATTCTGAGCAAAGCTCTGATTTCCATGCTTCCCTCCTCTGGAAATGTTGTATTCTTCGGAACCTGCTGTGGGCATGTTCATAAACAGGGCTGCACACGGAGTTCCCTGCCAAAGTGTGTGTTTGCAGTGATACAGACCCAGCCGTGAATGTGCAGCATTGTCTTTTTGCATCCAAAAGCAAAGGCAGTCAGTTAAAACCCTGATTTATTTATATAAATAAATACAATTTCCTTCAATTGAATATCTTGTTCAGAAGAATTCTATTAATATGATTTATCACAATAAACAGTGTGGTTCCTGCTTTAATTGATTTATCTTTTTCTCCCTATGAAATTTTCCCAGTATGTCTGTTCTGTACCAACTTTTATTGTCCTTTTCATCCCCTCCCCCGCCCATATCTGTGTTGGCTCTGATAATTTCAACAGGGACTAGATGTCTTTTTAATACAGTCTGCCTCCTAAATCATTCATTTTCTCATTTTTAAACTGCTGACTGCAATCATCCCTTGCATTTATTGAAAATTAGCATGGGTTTTAAACCATTAGTCAAAAAAGAAGAGGCTTAAAAAAAAGCTTCCTGCTGTTCTTTGTGGATGAAACAGTTGACATTTTGTTAAGAGATTTTTGTCTGACTTTAATTCTCTAGTTTTAATGTATTCCTAACAGTTATAAGTGGAATAGTTTGTCCTAAATGGAAGTATATCTATGGTAGCGTAGTTATATCCAGTCTTTAAAATGGATCATTTCATTTCACACATGCTGTAGAATCTTGAATTTCACCTTTTTATTCATCTCAATTTCTTCACTAAAAATGACACTGTTGCTCCAAATTCCTACATCAACGGATTGGGTATATCAAATAGTGGTAGTAATTGTTCATAAGTACATATTTTATAACATATACTAATAGAGTCGTAAAATATATTGCAATAACATTGTGCTCTGCCTGATAGAATTTCATCATGAGACTCCATTAACACATTCAGCTGGTATCAGCTTTTGAAAATGCTTTCCATTGTGGTGGAAGGGAAATACTCTATGTAAGTGAATGGAGAAAATGGGATTCAAATAGGAATTTCTAGGAGGGCTGACTAGAATGAAAAAGTGCAGAAACTTGAATGGATGCTGAGCAAGCATCTTTTGGACAGTGTTTAAAAATCGGAATTCATTCTGTGGCTCTTTGTACTTTCCAAATACCAGTCCGGCTGTCCCCCGATGCCTGAATGGCACTGCCTTGGGTAAGGTCACCGCAGGCTCCTACCTGGCTGCCCCAATGGCTCTGTCTTAGTTTTCATCTTCCTCATGCAGGGATCAGCTCTGCCTTTTGCAGTTTCCCTCTTCTCTGGATCTCTTTCTGAAGGATCCTTTTCCGGCCACTGCCATCCTCTAGGGCAGATGATGCCCCCGCCTGTCCCACCGGCAGGGTCTGCCCCTGGCTCTCTTCTTGCACCTCTGCCCTTCATCCCTGGGCATTTCCCCTCTTCTCTCCTCTTCACCACCCCCAGAGCTGACCTCTCACTCCGTGCCAACGTCCTGGAAAGGCGGAGACCTCTTGCCCACAGCCAGATAATATTTCACCGTCCCTCAAATCAGCTCTTCTTCTGAGGGCTACTTGCCCTCGGGGGGCACTTGGATTCCCCCTGTGATACCGCCAGTCTCTTCTGTCACACCCGGCCAAGTCACTGATTCTTCTGTCACCGCGTCTTTTGTTTTCCTTCCCTCTGTTTCATTCCTGAGTGTAGCCCTCCTCATTTCTGCTCCTGGAATATTGGGACAGACTCCTGAATTGTTGCTCTGATTCCTTCCTCTTCCTCTCTGACTCATCCTCCTCAGTATGGAAAGTTGGTTGTCCTAATAATTTCTCAGGCTTCCCAGGTGGCTCAGTGGTAAAGAACCCACCTGCCAATGCAGAACCTGCAGGAGACACAGATTCGATCCCTGGGTCGGGGAGATCCCGTGGAGGAGGAAATGGCAACCCACTCAAGTATTCTTGCCTGGAAAATCCCATAGAGGAGCCTGGTGGGCTACAGTCCATGGGGTCCCAAAGAGTCGGACACAACTGAGCATTTGAGCATACGTGCAGAATGCAACAGGTGTCCTTCTAAAAACAACTGCAGTGATTCTCTGTTGTCTGCTAATTAAAATTTATCTACAACTGGGCTGTAATTTCTTCCTGGGCTTGTTTCCCACTACTTATGTATATGTGCACTTTAGCCACACCTAATTGCTTATAATCATACTCGCTCTCAGGCACTGCAAATAGGTGAATGACTAAATACCATGTAAGAACTGCTTTATGTAGCCCATCTCTCCATGAGATATTAATCATAATATTTTAATTTTGAAATAATATGTAAGGTTTTTTAAAATTCTTGTTTCAATTATGTAGGTTATCTTAAGAATTATGTTCAATTCTAAAATGACTTTCTTTTTTCATGTATGCCTGTAATGTTGTGCTTTTTAATAAGAAATGCACATTTGGTCCTCATCCTATTTCTGGCACAGAGTTCCTAATGCCCTTGGAATTTCCTGTGATGAGAGCAATAAAGGTATCTTTGATTATGTTAAAGAGGTGATTTTTGGAAAGTACCCAAGGAACCTTTGGAGCCAGCCTTGTGTTTAGAGGATTGGAGCTTTCAGTTCCACCTGCCTGTCCTCCAGGAAGGGAAGGGAGAGTGGCTGGGGGTTGAATTCAGTCACCGGTGGCCCATGATTTCATCAATTATGCCTACTTAATGAAATTCTTATAAAAACCTCAAAAGGACAGGATTCAAAGAGCTTCCAGTTGGTGAGCAGGTGGAGAGGCAGGAACAGAGCCCCCTGGAGAGGACATGCACACTCCAAGCCCCTTCCTGTACACCTGGTTCTATGCGTCTCCTGTATAGCTCTGCCTGGATTGTATCTTTTTATGATAAACCAGTTATCTAGTTATGTAAATACTTTCCTGAGTTCTGTGAGCTACTTTAGCAAATTAATTGAACCAAGTGAGGGGGTTCATGAGAGCCTCTGATTTATAGCCAGTTGGTCAAATGAGCAGCTAACAACCCAGAAGCCTTGGAGTTGGCATCCGAAGCGTGGACAGTCTTGTAGGACTGAGTTCTCAACCTGTGGAATGTGATGCTAACTCCAGGTAGGTAGCCTTAGAGCTGAATGTGTGGGACAAATTCCAGCTGGTGTCTGAGAATTGCTTGGTTTGAGAGGAAATCTCACACATTGGAACTGGAAGCTGAATTGGAATACCCTTTTCCTTCTTTTGGAAAAGTGCCTGACAGCTTCAATGATAACACCTGACTTTCTCTCACAAAATGAAAGGTCACTTTACTTCCATAGATTTTGTGTGTGTGTGTGTGTGTGTGTTTACTTACACTTAACTTCCATAGATTGTGTGTGTGTGTGTGCGTGTGCGTGTGTGCATGTCCTCAGTCACTAAGTCATGTCTGACACGTTGTGACCCCATGGACTATAGCCCACCAGGCTTCTCTGTCCATGGAATTTCCCAGGCAGGAATAGTGGAGGCAAGAATAGTGGAGTGGCTTGCCATTTCCTTCTCCAGGAGATTTCCCCTGACCTAGGGGTCAAACCTTGTATCTCCTGCAATGGCAGGCAGATTCCTTCCCACTGAGCCACCGGGGAAGCCCTATGTAGATCGTGCATATATTCTTTTGGTATTAATTCACTTATCTGGCTTCATAATCCTTCCATCATTTTGGTCATAACCCGTTTGACGTACTTCTCAGCTTTTTCAGCTCTTAGACCCCTCAGTTAGGAAGTGGAGCCACATTTCACACCTTGTCCCTGACTTCTACACACAATCTGGCCTCCCCAGCTTCACTCCCCCTGGCCCGACACAGTCTTAGGTGTGCTTCAAACAGACCCCCTGACTTATGGAGCTTTACCCTCTGGTCTTTCCTTATTAACATAATGCAACACATGCTACAATAGCTGACTGAATTTAAATAAGGGATATATTTACAGTGGCGTGTTTTTTTTTTTTTTTTCCTTATACAAAACTGGGCTTCCCAAACATCACTGACTGTCTATAATACCTTGTCAGGTCAATTTGATCATTCTTCTGGACTCATTTGATTATTTTTAAATAATCAAATTTCTTTCTCTAGACCCTCCTGTTTATAAACAGGTACTCATTTCCCCTTGGGTCTGTGCTGCTCCGTGACCCGGGAGGATGCTTGGGAGCTCACACCACATCGCATCTCAGTGTTTGGCTCGGCACCCGTTGGGGAATTGCCTCTGACACCTGTGATTTTTCAAAGCAACAGGGGTTTCCCCTACTTCTGACCTGGTGGAATCCATTGTATAACGTGCACAGTATGAAAACCCTAATGTGGAAAAAAATGAAGGACAGTTCTCTGTAGGCAAACAAAGGATCGATTTCTAACATAGGGATTGATTACATTTCAGGCAACGGACTGTAAGGGTCTGAAGGCTGGTATAGTGGTTTCCTCTATAGCATTGATGTAATTAGCAACTCATTTTAACTGAGAAGGTGCAAGACTCTTGGACAGGTTCCCATAGCCTTTGTCACGAAATAGGAAATGGGAGAGAAGACCAAGTCAGGATTAATTTTGTTGAAATTGTAATGCATATATAGTAATGTCAAGCCTAGTAAGAATAAATCATCTACGTTGATGCAAGTACCCCTTATAACATACCATTGATTTGACCTGACTGAGTAAGAAAAATAAGCAGTTTATTTTACATGAGTTACTGAAGGTTCCTAAGGAGATGCTTCCCCTTCCCCAAAAACCTCTCTCATCATTGAGCCTTGCCCCTAAATTTTTGCTGAACATGATAGACAAAAATTCAGTTTATTAAGGTTAAAGCACCCAGGTGGTGCTTGTGGTTAAGAACCTGCCTGCCAATGCAGGAGACGCAAGAGACGCAGGTTTGAATCCTGGATTGGGAAAATCCCCTCAAGCAGGAAATGGCAACCGACTCCAGTATTCTTGCCTGGAAAATCCTGTGGACAGAGGAGCCTGGTGGGCTGAAGTACATGGGGTTGCAAAAGAGTTGGACATGACTGAGCAACTGAGCCCATAATGTCTACCGAGGTCATTCAGCAAATGCAAGAGGCATTTATATATATATATTTTAAAGATATTTACGTATTTATTTGACTGCCTGAGTCTTAGTTCTGGCATGCAGGATCTTTTTGTGGTATTTGAACTCTGCAGTGAGTGGAATCTAGTTCCCTGACGGGGATCGAACTCTGTTTGATCTTAGCCACTTGACCACCAGGGAAGTCCCTATATGTTGGCAATCACAAGTATCCCCTGGGTTGCTGTTCTTCAGATTCTGATTCAACAGGTCTAGGATGGGACTGAGAGAGTCAGTTCCTAGGCAGGTTGATAAGAAGTCCGGGGGTCCCCAAGGAGAGAGGGGTCTGGAATTCTCAAGGAGGAGGAAAGGACAAACGTTTTTTCCTCTACATTCTTCAGTCGTAGTCACATAAAATGTTTTTGTCTTTAAGCCTGAACTGATGATTACACAACAAACAACGCATTTTAAACTCTGTACTAAGGATTATATAACAACAGTGAATCCTACTTGAGGACAGTTTCTCCTTCCTGAAAGCCTTCTGGCTAATCCTGTTATCTTATAATGTAAATTATGGGAATGGGTCTAGTAGATCTTTACAACCTCCAGACATTCTTTTGATTCATTGTAATAACTAATTAAAAAGTATATAACTCCCTTGCTAACACTAGCGAAGGGGGCACTCTTTCTGCCCACCTCTGATGTCTCTGTCAGAAGCTTTCTCTCTTTTATACTTTAATAAAACTATTACACAAAAGCTCTGAGAAATCAAGCCTCATCTGTGGCCCCAGATTGATTTCTTCTCTGGAGGCCAAGAATCCCGACGTCTTTTGTGGTTCAGCAACAACCTTTCAGGACCCAAGAATTTGACCATAAGCATCCTCAGTGAGTCTGGTATATGTATTGTATTTTGATTAATACTGCTCCAAATGTATAGATTATATATGAACTAGTATTAATTATTGAATCTCTTAGGCTTATCTGAAATTCCTTTTTCCTCAACAGCGTGTTTCAGGATTTGAACACAGAACAGTTGGGTTTTGTCACTGAACCAAACTTAGGTCCACTTGCCCACATGTAGTAAATTCAATTTACTGACACCAGATTGCAATGAAGGAAGGTGTAGCATTTATTACAGGATTTCAAGTGAGGCGTCCAGGCAGCTAGTGCTCAAAAGACCTGAACTCCCTGATGGTTTTCAGAGAAAGGTTTTTCAAGACAGGGTGAGGGAGGGGAGTTGTGGCATAGACATTGTTCTGACTGGTTGGTGGTGAGGTAATCAAGGGTCAATACCATCAGTCTTCTGGGTTCAACTGGTCTGGAGTCTACAGGTTTGTGAGCAGCATACAGGCAGCTGAAGATTGTCTACAGGATGAGACAGTCATCTGAGAAGACAGGCTCAGACTGGATGTCTATGCAAAAGAGCCCTGAGCGGGTGATCAGGGTCATCGCAGAGGGTCATGTGGGAGGCAGCAGTGCCAAGACGCAAGTGCAGCAGTGAGGTGTCTAGCAGGGGCCACATGAGAGTCACACTTGGAATCATGCAAAAATGAGTGTTTATGTCCGTTTTGGACCCCGGGCACCTTCCTCAACTTACCCTAGTTTGAGCTTTGGTAGATAACGTCTTCAGTGGTTCCCAGTGATTCCCCCCACACCCGGCCCAGTTCTTGAATGCATGCCCTGGTGTCATCCCCTACTCTTGTGAGTGGCCCGGACCTGGTTACTTATTTGGAAGTAGTAGAACATAGAGAAGATGTTGGCATGTCACTTCCAAGATCACTTCCACCGTATACAGCGTTCTTTCTTGCTCTCTTTTGTTTTCTAATGCAGATGAAGGAAGTTGCCATTTGCGACTTATTGAGATGCACTGATATTTCTACCCTATTGAGGGACCTATGTAGCAGAAACCTGAGGGTGGCCTCCAGACAACCTCCAACAAGTACCTGAAGCTCTGAGTCCAACAGCACCCAAGAAGCTAAGTTCTTCCAAGCGTGAGCTTGGAAGTAGATACTTGTCCAGTTGAATCTTCAGATGAGACCACAGCCTCAGCTGACACCCTGATTGCAATCTATTAGAGACACGGAGCCAGTTCCTAGACTCCCGACTGTGGAAACTGAGACAGTAAATATTGTTGTTTTAAGTCACTACGTTTTGGATATGTTCTCTGCAGGAATAGGTAACTAATACAGTCCTTAAAGATTTGGGCAGTGGTGGGGGTGGGGGTGATTTGGTTGCTGAACCTGAAGAACAGTGCAAATAAGGAAAATGAAAACATACTCAGGACACACTGAAGCACATCATGGGTTTGCCCAGGGCTGGTCTTTTCTACAGGGGTTACTTCTTTTACTTCTTCCTCATTGCCTCCAAACCCTTCCTTCTCTAAAACTAACCTGGAGAGCTGCCTTACCAGGATTGGCGCTTAAACTTTGAAGTTTCTCCTATTAAATCTTCATGACTATTGCTGTCACCACCCTCATGTGTATCATGACTTCTTCCCCTGCAATTTGCCATGGTTCCCAGTAAGGTTGTAACTGTAACTGACAGTGGCCACATCCTCCACTTATTCAGGTTCTCTTCTGCCCAGCAGCAACAGTCACTAAAAATACAAGAGCTGAAATGTCTGGCATCGCAAGCGTATAGAGCAACTAGAGCTCATACCTTGCTAGTGGGAAGGCAAAACGGTGTCACCACTTAGGAAAACTATGGCACTGTCTTATAAAGTGAAACCTAAATCTACCATATGACCCAGTAGCCATATTTTTAAGTATATACTCAAGAGAAATAAATAAATACTCATTGGAAGGACTGATGCTGAAGCTGGAGCTCCTGTATTTTGGTCACCTGATACAAACAGCCCGCTCATTGGAAAAGTCCCTGATGCGGGAAAAGATTGATGGCAGAAGAAGAGGGCACCAGAGGATGAGATGGCTGGATGAATTTATGCAGTGGACATGAACTTAGGAAAACTCTGGGAGATGGTGAGGGACAGGGAGGCCTGACATGCTGCAGTCCATGGGGTAGAAAAGAGTTGGAGATGGCCAGGCAACCGAACAGCAGGAGAAATAAAAACTTATGTTCACATAAAAGTTTACACTATACCATTCATAGCAGCTTTATTTGTAATGGTCCAGAGCTAGAAACCATCCAGATGTTCATCAACTAGTGAATGGATAAGCGATTGTGGTGTATCCATACAATGGAATGCTACACAGGCAATACAGTGAGCCACAAGGGCATCGTGCTAAGTGAGAGAAGCTGGATACAGAAAACTGTCTACCCTGATTCTAGTTACGGGAATTCTAGAAAAGGCAAAACCGTGGTGATAGAAAGCAGGTCAGTGATTATCATGGGCCAGACTTTGAGGGAGGAGATTGTTTATGGAAGTACACAAGGAAACCTTTAGGGTAACAGACTGTCCTATATCATGATTGTGGTGGTGGTTTCATGACTGTATTCATTTGTCAAGACTCATTGAACTTTGAGTACATTGACTGTGTATAAATTATACTTCAGTAAAATTGTTTAAAAGAACAAAAAGTCCAAGTGGCCACATAAAGAACTGAAGTAATAATTCAAGTTCTTTTTTCTTTTGTCTTTATGATCATGGTGTAATAATTGGTCGTTGTTCATTCAAAACCTTTTGTTTAAATGTGAGAATACGTAGTACCAGAGTGGTTGGAGATATGTGAACTGATATGGTTTTGGAATTCTCGGAATTATTTTCTGTGCAGAATAAAATGATTATTAAAGGAAAAGCAATAAAAATATGTTGCTTTCAAGCTTACATATATATTATTAAACCTCAACAGTAAGCTCAGCAATTGTTTAGACCTTAGGCCAACAAAAAGATTTTTGGTAAAGGAATATTTTGTCATTCATATTGTTTAGAATTGCTGGCTTATAGTGATGATAGAATGCAGACCAACATTGAATCGGCTTTATTATTATCTTCAAATCCTTCCCAGGCAATGCACCCCTATCACTGGCATCTGGATGAACTGCTCCTATGCACTGTTCTTCACAAACAAAAAGTAGCTGTGGCCTCCTGGAACCCTAGAAATAATAGCACAGACTCATAGACCAGTCTGATTTGCCAAATCTTTCAATGTTTTATGTTATTCCCTGGTGGCTCAGACAGTAAAGCGTCTGCCCATAATGCAGGAGACCCGGGTTCGATCCCTGGGTTGGGAAGATCCCCTGGAGAAGGAAATGGCAACCCACTCCAGTAGTCTTGCCTAGAAAATTTCATGGATGGAGGAGCCTGGTGGGCTACAGTCCATGGGGTTGCCAAGAGTCGGACACAACTGAGCAACTTCACTTCACTTTTCAATGTTTTATAATTATTAACAAGTGTTATTGATTACCTACCACAGACCAGGTGCTAGTTCTGGGTACCAGCACCTAGTCTGTGGTGCTAGTCATTCACTGAAAATGTCAGTAATCTCAAGGACTTTAAATTCTGATGATGTCTATTGACACTGTAAGGACAAGCAATAGAGCCTCCAACAGGTTAGCACTGTAGACCTTCCTAGAAGTTACAGTTCACCCTTTGTTTCATCTCAACCATCTTTCTCAGCAGCCCCCCCCCCATGATCACCTTTTTCCAGTATCACAACCAATCATATTCCTCATATGCTTTGGGTGTGGGGTTCAATAGGTGGGACATTATCCTCTCAGAAGAGAGATCCAACAAGTGGGACTTTCTGCACCAACTTCAATTTATTTGTTCTTTTGTGCCTTCTACCATCCACTTGATAATTAGCTTTCACAATTTTCTATCAGAAACAAGGTGCTGCTGAAGTTTTTTTCCTAATTTATTTATTTTTAATTGAAGGATAATTGCTTTAAAGAATTTTGTTGTTTTCTGTCAAACCTCCCCATGAATCAGCCACAGGAATACATATATCCCCTCTCTCTTGAACCTCCCTCCCATTCCCACCCCTCTAGGTTTATACAGAGCCCCTGTTTGAGTTTTCTGAGAAAGTGAAAGTGAAGTCACTCAGTTGTGTCTGACCCTTTGCTACCCCGTAGCCCATCAGGCTCCTCTGTCCATGGGATTCTCCAGGCAAGAATACTGGAGTGGGTTGCCATTTAAGGGATCTTCCTGACACAGGGATTGAACCCAGGTCTCCCA
Organism: Neotragus moschatus; assembly: GCA_006410615.1. Taxonomy (NCBI): domain Eukaryota; kingdom Metazoa; phylum Chordata; class Mammalia; order Artiodactyla; family Bovidae; genus Neotragus; species Neotragus moschatus. Next base: position 1,219,707 of record SJYA01001815.1, read on the forward strand.
CACTGCAGGCAGACTCTTTACCGTCTGAGCCACCAGGGGCTCCTGAGTTTCCTGAGCCATACAGTGAGTTCTGTTGGCTGTCTGTTTGCATATGGTAATGTAAGTTTCCCTGTTAATCCCTCCATGCATCTCACCCTCTCCTCCCCTCTCCCCACGTCCATAAGTCTGTTCTCTATGCCTGTTTCTCCATTGCTGCCCTTCTGAAGTTTTTGATACAGGAATGCTGCTCAGAATTATAAGTGGCCTCCTTGATATATTCTGCACCACTAGCTAAGGTTTTCATAACAGGTATCTGTGCCCAACAAAAAAGGTCTAAGCTGAAAGTGCCTGCAAGAGTTTCAAAAGGATAAATGCTCCTTTGATGGTTAATACAGGCCAAGTTAGGTCGACCACAAACCTCTGTGCCTTAAGAGGGCTACCCTGTATAGCCCACCCCAGTTCCATCTGATATTTTTTTTCTTCCTTTTAAGCCCACCTAAAGGGCTTCCCTGGTGGCTCAGGCAGTAAGGAATCTGCCTGTAATGCAGGAGACCTGGGTTCAATCCCTGGGTTGGGAAGATCCCCTGGAGAAGGAAATGGCAACTTTCTCTGGTATTCTTGTCTGGAGAATTCCATGGACAGAGGAGCCTGGGAGCTACTGTCCATGGGGTTGCCAAGAATCAGACACTACTGACTAAGTTTCACTTTCACAACAATTCTTAACCTAGAAACATAGAGCTCCTTCAGTTCAGTTCAGTTCAGTTCAGTCGCTTAGTCATGTCCAACCCTTTGCAACCCCATGAATCACAGCATGCCAGGCCTCCCTGTCCATCACTAACTCCGCGAGTTTACCCAAACTCATGTCCATCAAGTCGATGATACAATCCAGCCATCTCATCCTCTGTCATCCCGTTCTCCTCCTGCCCCCAATCTCTCCCAGCATCAGGGTCTTTCCCAATGAGTCAACTCTTTGCATGAGGTGGCCAAAGTATTGGAGTTTCAGCTTCAGCATCATTCCTTCCAATGAACACCCAGGACTGATCTCCTTCAGGATGGACTGGTTGGCTCTCCTTGCAGTCCAAGGGACACTCAAGAGTCTTCTCCAGCACCACAGTTCAAAAGCATCAGTTCTTCGGTGCTCAGCCTTCTTCACAGTCCAACTCTCACATCCTTAGAGTACATGAATTAGGGCCTGGATTTACAGAGATCAAGAAGCTTCTTTGTGATTAAGTGTAGGAACCCAGCACAGTCAGCACTGGCTTCCCCAAGACTTCCAACCACGCACCCTCGTCCCTCCCAAAAAAAAAGTAGATCAGATCTCAGAACCAGTACTGGGAGTCTTCAGAATCTCACATAAACTTTTATGTCTTCTCTGTTAATAGTTGTAGGATGAAGATGATGATAATCATCAATGAGTTTTTTCTATTGATATTGCACCCTCTTCTTTTCAGATCAATGTTAGCATATTCCTTGTCAAGCAAGTTAATACTCCATCTCAACCAACTCCTCTTCATAGGCTTGACAATGTCATTGAATGATTTGAATGAGAGAAAGAGGTTGAACATTTAGAAATTAGATGAAGAAAGGCATTTTTACATTTTGACTTTCTGTGAGCACTGCTGAGTTACTTTTAACATTCAAAAAAAAAAAAAAAATCACTAGTGATGTAACTATTAAATGTCACTAAGAAAACAGGCTTCTCTGTTCATGGGATTCTCCAGGCAGGAGTATTGAAGTGGGTTGTCATTTCCTTCTTCTCAGTGGACATGAACTTGGGCAAACTCTGGAAGATAGTGAAGGACAGGGAAGCCAGGCAGGCTGCAGTCCATGGGGTCACAGAGTCAGACACAACTTAGTGACTGAACAACAACAGTAGTTTTAACACCATTAAGGCCATAAAAAGGTTTGACTTGAGGTCCATTCTTTGGGGTTATTTCTTCTGCTGCTGAGACTATCTTCAGCTGCCAGGGGAAGATATGTGCACGAATCCTCTTACCCGTGCCAAGGTCAATTACAGCTTGTAGAAGGAACCCAGCTGTAGCAGGTTGATAAGTTTCAAGAGGATACAAAGTGACTGAGTTAGGCAAGAACCAGAAGATTTGGGTCCAAGTTGAACGTTGTTGTTTGATGGGAAAGTTGAGAGGAAGGAGTGCATGGAAAGGCACGGGCCAGCAACTGCTGAGATGGTATGGTCCAGAAGCCACGCGTGCCCAGTGTTCCCTCTGTGTTGGTCTGCTTATTTTCAGTATACACAGCAGGGGGCTTGCAAAATTGTCCACCCAGTGACAGAGGACCTGAACCCTCTGGTCACTTGTCCTCTTCCAGTGTTCTTGAGATTTCTCTGGAATGTTCTATTCAAAGGAAGTTTTTATTCCAAAAGCTTCAAAAGTCATTTTATTCTACAGATTATAGTTGCAATGAAAGATTTGCTTACTCTTTTTTAAAATTTTGTTTATTTTAATCGGAGGCTAATTACTTTACAGGATTGTAGTGGTTTTTACCATACATTGTCATGAATCAGCCATGGGTTTACATGCCTTGCTTACTCTTTAAAAAAATTTTAAATGGAGGAAACTTGCTTTACAACGTTGTGTTTGTTTCTGCCGTACAACAATGCAAATCAGCCGTAACTGTACATATATCCCCTCCTTCTTGAGCCTCCCTCCCATCCCTCCCATTTAGGTCATCACAGAACACCAGGCCAGGCTCCCTGTGTGATACAGCAACTTCTCACCAGCTGTCTGTTTTGCACACGGTAGTGTGTGTGTGCGTTGATGCTACTTTCTCCATTCATCGCACTCTTTCCTTCTCCCATTGTAGGCTTGCTTACTCTTAGCTCCATTGCTCTTAAACCTTTCTACTTGTTCTTGCTGGCAAAATGCATGTGAATGGGAGAGATTATTTCCAGGTGTGGGGTTTGTATTAGACGTTATTCTTTTATTTACTCCTATTCAACAGATATGCACTCAGTACTCACTAGATGCTAGGGGAACATGGGCACCCACTTGTTCAGAGCTTGTGCACAGCCCTGGACCTGAGGGATGGGAGCCTTGTGCTTTGGGCCCTGCGTGGAATCACACACATAGGTCTTGCTGAGGGCTGCGTTCTTGTCCTGCCCGCGGCTCTCTGGGGGACAGTTCTATAAGGACCTGCCTTGGCTGAGGCCCTTTTTGTTGAATCTCTTAGTACAGCTGCACAGGCTGAGGCCTCCCGTTGAGTAATATAACCTGGAGGGAAGAAAGGAGATAAACTTCAAAGTCAGCACCTTTACAAAGCAAACAACTCTGCAAATATCCACATAGGCACAAAATTCCTTCTACTTTGTATGGTAGAAACAATTATGTTTAGCATTCTCAGATTGTACAGTTTTTCAGGGTATGAGGTATGTTTTTCTTCTGGTACATTTCTCATTGAATAAGTTAGTAAATTAATTAATAATAGTCTGTAGTTACCCCACTCCAGTACTCTTGCCTGGAAAATCCCATGGATGGAGGAGCCTGGTAGGCTGCAGTACATGAGGTTGCTAAGAGTTGGACACGACTGAGCGACTTCACTTTGACTTTTCACTTTCATGCACTGGAGAAGGAAGTGGCAACCCACTCCAGTATTGCCTGGAGAATCCCAGGGATGGGGGAGCCTGGTGGGCTGCCATCTAGGGGGTCGCACAGAGTTGGACATGACTGAAGTGACTTAGCAGCAGCAGAAGCAGCTGTCTGTAGTTATTGCCAAATAGACAAATATTTGGAGAGGAACTTGAGCCATAAGAAATCTTCACATGAGTTGCTTATCTTTAACAGCAAACTTGCTTCAAATGGAAACAGATACATTCAGTCTTGCTGTTTCTAAAGTGCAGTCTGCAGACCCTGCACAACAGAATCATTTGGTTGAGCCCACACTAATAATGCTCTTTAAAAATGCAGGTTTCCGACTCTATTTCAAAGAACTTCCTAGGCAGAAACACAGAAGGTTAGGCTTGGAAAGCTGTGGGTTTTTTTTTTTTTTTTTTTTTTGTCCCACTGCATGGTATGTATGTATGATTTTAGTTTCTAGATCAGAGATCGAACCCATGCCCCCTCCATTAGAAGCTCAAAGTCTTAACCAGTGGACCACTAGGGAAATCCCTGGAAGACTGTATTTTAATAACAGACAAGTGTCTTATGTGCACTAAACATTGCATATCTCTGTTTCTGGTTTCATTGGCTTCTGTGCAGTTTTACTCTACAAATAAGGCTACCAGATGATAATCCTCATGCTTTCAGTCAGGCATGGGGATCCGGCTAAATTCTGGTTCTGCCATTTACTAGTTGCATGACCCTGGTCAAGTTGTTTAACTTACTCATGTGTCCAACTCTTTGCGATCCTGTGGACTCTGGCCCACCAGGCTCCTCTGTCTATGGGATTTCCCAGGCAAGAATCCTGGAGCAGGTTGCCAATTCCTCCTCCAGGGGCTCTTCCCGAACCGGGGACTTAACCTGCATCTCTTATGTCTCCTGCATTGGCAGGCGGGTTCTTTACCACTGGCGCCCCCTGGGAAACAAAACCTTGCCCCATAGGGGGCATGAACCCACAACCCTGAGATTAAGGGTCTCATGCTCTGCTGACCGAACTAGCTGGGCACCTAATAAGAGATCTCCTGCAAACGCTCACTTGTCTTGAGCACTTCTACCTGATTAGTGTTGTTCCTGTGTTTGCACAAAAGGAAAATGCTGTTGTTGCTTGTTCTTGATTTTAAATCACTTGCAAAAGCTGTGCTTTCCTTTTGTGCAAATGCAGGAACAACACATTTATAAAATAAATGTGCTAAAGGCAAGTGAGTGTTTACAGAAGAAAGGCTCTGTTGGAGTTAGAAGAGTGTCATAAGTAGGAGGCAGAGACTGAGACCATCTCCGGGAAGAAATGGATTTTTAATAATAACTACCTTTCCGTAGACGGTTGCTTACAGTCTATGAAGGTTTTCCACAACCATTCTTTTTGGTTCCCAAAATCCCATGTGGTTGGTGGGAGAAGAGAGATGGCAGACCTTGGGGTGAAGACACGTGATCTTTGGTGTGGTGCTCCTCACTGATGTTTACTCTCTGTGTGATCTTGCTCGACTCCTATAACCTGTCTGAGCTACAGTTTCCTACAGCAGTAAAGTGGGAGTGAAAATGAGATATTCTGTGTAGAGCTCATAGCGTAGTGTTGGAAACACGGTAGATACTTAATAAACATAAGCATTATTGCTGTGACTTAAACAAGCCAGTGAGTCTGCATGACCAGCGATGGGCTGAGCAGTGGGTTAGCCTAGATCATCTGCCCAAGCCCATTGCCGCTTCTACTAGATCAAGTGCTCGTAAATCTCAGAGAGTTGTTGACATTTGATAACAAACCCTACTCCAGTTTCTTTAAGCCCTCTTAATTTCCCCATAAAGCCTTGCTTTTTATTGTCAGAGAAAATCATTTTTAAATTGACCTGCCAACCGTGTTGATAAAACAGCAGGCTGACAGGAGGCCATTCTTCTTGAATTATTTATCTGGAAACCCGACTTCCAGCTGTAGCATAGGAGTCCTCCTTCCTGGGACGCCTGGTTCCGGTCAGGTAGTTAAACTCACCAAGCAGCTGCTGGTGCTGAAGGCTGTGAATGTAGCGGGTCTGCAGGGCCTCCCACTGGGACCTGGGGCTGTAAATCCTCATGATGCTGTAAAAATAGCGCTGCTGCCCTTGGGTTAGGTCCTGCCAAAGCAGAGCGGGGGACTCTGGTGAGTTGCTGGACTTGAGGATCAGAGTGTGATGTATTCAAAGCTGATTTGCACAGAAATAAGATGCTTCTCCCACTGTTTTTCTCCCCTTGTCCCTCTCTCAATGAGTTTCCTTTCCTCTCCCTTAGTTTACCTAAACCGTCCTCCACTGGCATCTGTAATGGTGAAAATGAGTGTTTTTTTTTTTTTTTTTTTTTAAGAGATTCTAGGTAGGTGGGTCACAGTATTAGGCTGAGGGAGATCCAAGGATTTTCAATATCTGATGCTGAAGCTCTAATACTTTGGCCACCTGATGCAAAGAGCTGACTCATTGGAAAAGACCCTGATGCTAGGAAACACTGAAGGCAGGAGGAGAAGGGGATGACAGAGTATGAAATGGTTGGATGGCATCACTGACTTGGTAGACATGAGTTTGAAGAAATTCCAGGAGATGGTGAAGGACAGGGAAGCCTGGCGTGGTGCAGTCTATGAGATCACAGAGAGTCGGACATGACTTAGCGACTGAACGAAAACAACCTATACTGATCTGTTGTAATCCTTGTTGAGGAAGGTAGACTGAGAATCTGCACAGGGCCTGGAGTGTGCCAGGCCTCTGGAGAGTAAAAGAACTTTCCATTCAGAGCTCTCAGCTTAAGCTGAGAAGATAGATGAGTGGATGCGTAATGTGATAAGCATTCAAGGTCATTAGGGAAAAAGTGCTATGAAAACAGAGAAGGAACATAAGTTCATGTTAAGGAGTCAAGGAAACTTCCTGAAAGAGAAGACCAACATGTCTGAGTCTGCCTTGTCAGGAATATAATCTCATGTTAAGGAGTCAAGGAAGCTTCCTGAAAGAGAAGACCAACACGTCTGAGTCTGCCTTGTCAGGAGAGATTCCCTAAAGGGGCTAGAATATGAATTCTCAAAGGGCATCGGCATTGCTTAGTAATCTGTGAGAAATGCAGATTCCCAGGCTTCACCAGACCTACAGAGTCAGACATGAGGAGGCAGGTGGGGGACCCAGGACTCTGGTGACCTCCGGGTGGTTTTGACACTTGCACCATAAAACTTGGGAACCACTGGACTAGAAGAAAATGAAAGGCTGATTAGAGAGAGAAAGTGGTACAGATTTTCTTCTGGGGTACAAAATATCTGAATATATTGGGAACCAGACTTTTGGCTTTTTTTTAAAAAACTTTAACCTGGTGGCTCAGGCAGTAAAGAATCTGCCTGTAGTGCAGAAGACTCAAGTTCAAGCCTTGGGTTGGGAAGATCCCTTGGAGAAGGAAATGGCAAGCCACTCCGCTATTCTTGCCTGGAGAATCCCATGAACAGAGGAGCCTGGCAGGCTACAGTCCCTAGGATTACAAAGAGCAGGACACAACTGAGCTACTAACACTTTCACTGCAATTACAAAAAGAATTATTTTAACCAGGATATAGAGTCTGAGCTGGAAAAGCTTCTAGAGTAGGACAGTGGAAGATCACGGAAGTCTTTTATGCTACACTAAGAGGTTAAAGCTTATCTTTACTATGAAGGAACACTGGTCTTTCTTTAAGGCAGTGGGTCCCAACAGGAGTGATTTTGACCCTCAAGGGACATTTGGCAGCGTCTGAAGAAATTCTTGGTTGTCAGAGATGGTGGGAAGGAAGATGGTTCCCACTGGCATTCAGGGGTTAGAGGCCAGGGATGCTGAACACACTATAGAGCGCCAGTGCCCCCAGACAAGAATTACGCAGGCCCAAATGCCATCGTTTGAGCTGACTGGATCTGCATCGTAAAGACCACTCTGGACCTGCTATGCAGAATGGCCTTAAGGGAAGACAGACCGCTGGTAAGGGGACCATTGGGAAAGCTGCCGCCTAGTGCAGGGAGGAACAGGAAGGGCTGCATTACGGTGGCTTGCATATATTTGCCTGATATATAGTGATGAGGAAACAGAGAAAGTGGCATCAACGTTTTAGAAAAATCAAGAGGAATAAGTCCGTGTGTGTGTGTGTGTGTGCTAAGTTGCTCAGTCGTGTCCAACTCTGTGACCCCATAGACGGTGGCCCGCCAGGCTCCTCTGTCCATGGGATTCTCCAGGCAAGAATAGTGGAGTGAGTTGCCATTTCCTTCGCCAGGGGATCTTCCCGACCCAGGGATCGAACCCATGTCTCTTATATCTTCTGCATTGGCAGGCAAGTTTTTTTACCACTAATGCCACCTGGGAAACCCAAAATAATTTCACCTTAGGNAGGCTCCTCTGTCCATGGGATTCTCCAGGCAAGAATAGTGGAGTGAGTTGCCATTTCCTTCGCCAGGGGATCTTCCCGACCCAGGGATCGAACCCATGTCTCTTATATCTTCTGCATTGGCAGGCAAGTTTTTTTACCACTAATGCCACCTGGGAAACCCAAAATAATTTCACCTTAGGCTAAAACATTCAAAGGAATGACTGAATTTCAAAACCAGTTGACAACCATGTAGTAAAAAGTAAACTTAAGATAATTATATATAAGCTAAGTGAATTTTATCTGCTAAAACATTTTGTGTGCTGTTGAAATCTGTCAGGTTTTTTTAAAGATCTAGAGACCTTAAACTTGATATTACAAATATATTCAGAGAGAAAGTAGCTGAGCCAAGTACTTCACACTTGAGATATTATTTCAGTTTTACAGTTTCCAAATTAGATGTTTTAAAAGATAATATATTTGAAGAAGAGAATAGATCCCTAATTAAGCCTTTTCAAATGATTGAGAACAATATAACATGAAAATTGCCATCCATTTCAAGAGCAAAACTCCAAAGTGCAATGGGAGTTTCCATTATATAAGATAAAACCTTGAAAATTATAGTTTTATTTTACAAGGGGAAAAAAAAAGGCGTAGTTCTTTTCCTTAGGAGAATACCCATCTTCCTAAAGGAGAAGTAATAGATAATGCTTTTTCTCCTGATTTTATTTTATTTTAAACTTTTTATTTTGTATTGGGGTATAGCCAACACAGCTCAGAACTCAGGTGTGGGTTTTTTTTAAAAAAAAGCTTTTTTTTTTTTTTTTTATACTGGAGTATAGCCCATGAAGACTGTTGTGATAGTTTCAGTTGAACAGGGAAGGGACTCAGCTATACATATACATGTATCCATTCTCCCCCAAACTCCCCTCCCATCCAGGCTGCCACGTTACATTGAGCAGAGTTCCCTGTGCTGTGTAGTGATCCTTGTTGGTTACTATCTGAAATACAGCAGGGTGTACCTGTCCATCTCAAACACCCTACCCATCCCTTCCCCTCATCCTGCCCCCTGGCAACCATAAGTTCGTTCTCTAAGTCCATGAGATAGCAGATGACATTTTTGATGTTGTTACCCTATTGCTTAGCTTTCCTTGAGGGGAAGAGTTCCTAAAGGGGGACGGATGTAGGATTAGATCATCCGAGTGCTCCTTCATTCTCTCAGACACACTGTCGACACACAGCGCGGGTGTGCGTCGAGCCCTGTGTTCTCCCTAATGCCAGGTAAACCCTCACCCCCTGAAGAAGAGCCAGAGAAGGCCCCACCATCTGTGAATTACATGCCACACCTTCAGCAATGGCGTGTCAGAGGCAGAGCGAGGGACTCGAATGCGAGGAATACGTGGCACACTGCACAGCTTTTGTTGTCTTTTCCATTTTTCTCCCATCTTTATTCTGTACCTGGAAGCAACAACAAAGCACAACATACATTTTCACGTTGTTCAAACAATTTGGGGGGATGTACCTAAGTAAGCAATCAAGTAAATAAGTAAACAGATAGATGTTATTTATTTCAAGGGAAAAGACATTTTCTCAAGTGATTCCATGGAATTGGACCTCACCAGACTTCTTAATTCTGCACTTTTCCCAACTCTCATCCCTTACTTGTTCCATCGCCAAGCCGTGTCTGACTCTTTGCTGTAGCCAGGGACGACAGCACGCTAGGCTTCTGGTCCTTCACTATCTCCCCGAGTTTGCTCAGACTCTTGTCCACTGAGTCGATGATGACTTACAAACGTCTCTTCCTTTGTCGCCCCCTTCTGCCCTCAATATTTCCCAGCATCAGGGTCTTCTCCAATGAGTCGGCTCTTCACATTAGGTGGCCAAATTATTGGAGCTTCAGCTTCACATCAGTCCTTCCAGTAAATATTCAGGATTGATTTCCTTTAGGATTGACTGGTTTAATCTCCTGGCTATCCAAGGGACTCTCATGAGTCTTCTCCAGCATTACAGTTTGAAAGCATCAATTCTTCAGTGCTCAGCCTCTTTATAGTCCAGTTCTCACATCTTTACGTGACAACTGGAAAAACCATAGCTTTAACTATACAGACCTTTGTCAGCAAAGCGATGTCTCTGTTTTTTAATATGTCATCTACGTTTATCATAGCTTTTCTTCCAAGGAGCAAGCGTCTTTTAATTTCGTGCTGCAATCACCATCGCAGTCATTTTGGAGCCCAAGAAAATAAAATCTGTCACTGATTCCACTTTTTCCCATCTATTTGCCATGAAGTCATGGGACCCAACCCGAGGGGATAAATCAGAGTCCTTTGTCTTTCTGCTTACCCTGCATTTGGAACAGGTGGGTTGTAAAACCACGTCAGGTCTTAACAGTTATTTCTTGATAACTCTAAATAATAGTTATTGCTTTATCTGATTCTATAAGTAATATATCATTTTTGAAAATTTAAAAATAGAAGAGGAGCAAGCTCAAGAGAGAAGAAATCCAGCTCCACCCACCAGAACTCCAAAACAAGCCTCCCTAACTAAGGAACCGTGACAAGCCACTGATACAACCTCGCCTATAGGGAGGAAATCCCATAATAAAGAGAACTCCGCAAAGTATAGAAAGGCCACAACAAACACAGCAATANTCTTGAAGAAAGGCAGATTCCCATACAAATATATAGTTTCATTAACATAGATTAAGAGAACAATGTATGTATGTATAACATACTGGTTTGTCAAGTCAGTTCTGAGCCTTTAGGTGGAACCGACTTGAAGACAGAGTCTGGGGTAAATGCATAGTACATAAACATAGCTTAAGAGACACATTTCCATAAGAAAAGTGCATTGGTTAGCTCAGGGTTTGAGAAAAGTTATGTTCAGGTGGAACCAGGTGTCATTATGGCAACACAGAATTTTAAGAGAAACCTGTTTTTAAATTTGTATAGAGAGGGGGAAAAAAATATAACACTAGTTTGTTTCCTCCTGCCTCTTAATAGAGATTTTTAAAAAAATGTCTGACACTTGCAGCCTATTTCTTCTGTTTGGAAACCCCTGGCCTTCCTGCCTGTTACACTCAACCCCTTGGACTGTAGCCTGCCAGGCTCTTCTGTCCATTCGATTCTTCAGGCAAGAATACAGGAATGGGTTGCCATTTCCTCCTCCAGGAGATCTTCCTGACCCAGGGCTTGAATTCACATCTCCTGCATCTCTGCATTGGCAAGTGGATTCTTTAACATGGTGCTGTTAGCGGAAGCACACTGATTGAACCCACCCACCGTGGCCAGGCACCATAGTAACCATTTGCATGAGTTGTTTTACGACAGGCGATTCTGGTAAGGAATACAGAACTAATAAGCCACCACCAAACGGAAGAGTTCAGGAAAGATCCAAAGTGGACGTGTCCGTCCACTTCCCAGAATCCCTCTCGCTAGCATCCATCTTGACTGAGCGATGCGTGCACCACCAGGAAAGACTCTGAATTAGAACGATTGGCCAAAGATTGCCCGGAAACTAATCCCATCACCATAAAACCTGAGACTGTGAGCCACGCAGCAGAGCAGTTCTCCTGGCTTCCCTTACCCTACTGCTCTCCACCCGGGTGCCTTTTCCCAATAAAATCTCTTGCTTTGTCAGCACATGTGTCTCTTCGGACAATTCATTTCCGAGTGTTAGAAAAAAGCCCAGTTTCGGGCCCTGGAAGGGGTTCCCCTTCCTGCAACAGTGTCATCAGGGAAGCCCAAGGAAAGTTTGCGAGCCAGGAAATTTGCAACTGAGAATTGACTTGCTGAGCTAAAGGAGATCAATGGCAGGGAGGAGGACCTCAGGTTAGATTCCTGGAGTGGCCTCCCCCAAGTGCATTTTGGCCCTGGGCCTCCAGATCAGAGTTTTTCCCAAGATCATGAGCTTTTGCTGCCAGCACACACTTGAGTGAAGCCCGGCTGGGAGGCGCCGAGTGCATCTGCAGCTTGTCTTTGAGAGTGGCCTCCTGCTGGCCAAGCTCTGCGTGTGCCCAAAGAAGATACAGGCAAAGCTGGCCAGCACAGAGCCAGCATTGTCCAGGCTGCAGGCACCTGGTCTGCCCCCTTCTCTCTCCCGCCCCTTTGTCTCCACCTTCCTAATCCTCCCTAGGCCAGTGTTTTCAAGCAGCAGCCAGATGGTGCCTTCTAACGGCAGGTGATGGTGGATGGGATGTTTGACACCACGCTCCCTCCCCACGCCCACTCTGGGTTCCAGCCCTTGGGAGCCTCTGGGCCCTGATAATGGAGCCAGTCCATTCTCTGCCTGGGGACATGTCAGCTGGGATAGTCACTGCAGGCTCCTGCTTGTCCAGCCAAATGCCTGAAGCCTCCCAGGCGCCAGTCCTGGCCTCAGAACCTGCCAGATGTAACTGGGGAAAGTCAGTCAAGGAGATTGACAATGTGAAGAATCTGAACACAAACCAGGTGAGGGCTGCTTTCTGGACTTCGAGGCAGATGGTGACCCTGGGGAATCAGGCAGAGTAAACAAACAAACATCAAATAAACAGAGCTTTCTTCAGTGGCAACAACACCAACAAAAGAGAGAGTAAAACAAGCAAGTTACATTCCTTTTTGCGTGTATTTGACTATTTTCACAATGTAAATGTAAATGTGTTAGTCACTCAGTCATGTCTGACTCTTTGTGACCCCATGGGCTGTAGCCTGCCAGGCTCCTCTGTCCGTGGGATTCTCCAGGCAAGAATACTGGAGTGGGTTGCCATTTCCTTCTCCAGGGGATCTTCCCAACCCAGGGATTGAACCCAGGTCTCCTGCATTGCAGGCAGATTGTTTATTGTCTGAGCCACAACAAAACGGCTTGCATCACATCACCTGGTTTCTGCAATTTCTCTGGCCTGGAAGGTCCCTCCTGTCACTCTCCATGCATAAATCCTAGAAATCCTATAGGACCCACTCTAAATGCCACCTTCTCTCAGAAGCCTTTCCTGATGGCTCCTCCTCCACCACCCAGTGGGAGGAACCCTTCTGCGTTCTTATGTCCTTTTCTTGTACCATGTTAATAGCAGCTATTCCAGTCGGACTTTTAAGATGGTTTTACATACATATATATATATGCTGATTCCACCAAGTAGCCCGAGAGTGCCCCTCACTTTTTGGCCATTCCATGCAGCATGTGGGAATATTAGTTCCCATCCAAGGATGGAACCCAGGCCCCCCTGCATTTGGAGCCCAGAGTCTTAACCATGGACCACTAGGGAAATCCCCTGGAATTTGGATTTGTGACCCTTTCTATCCTCAGCACCCCCACATGGTCTCAGGCAATGGGAACTAAATAAATAGATCACTAGATCAATCATTGACTCATTTCATAAATACTATGGGGCATCCAAATATAACAGGCACTGTTCTAGGCAGTAATGTTAACAAAACAAATAAGACTGTGGACCCATTGTCCTCACAGAGTTTGCAGTCTGGCAGGTGAAGACAGTCATATATATAGACAGATGATTACAGTGAAGAGTTACAGTGCCCTCGTTAACAGTACATCAAAGGGAGAGCAGAGGGTATGAAGGAAAATGTTCAAGTCTACGTGGGGGAGATCAGGAAAGCCTTCAGGACAGAGGTGATGTTAACTTGATCCACTAGTTCTGGTTCATGCTTCCCAGGTGGGGTTAGTGGTAAAGAGCCTGGCTGCCAGTACAGGAGACATAAGAGACGCAGGTTTGATCCCTGAGTTGGGAAGATCCCCTGGAGGAGGAGGAGGAGGACATGGCAACTCACTCCTGTATTCTTGCCTAGAGAATCCCCATGGACAGAGGAGCCTGGTGGGCTACAGTCCATAGTGTTACGACTGAAATGACTTAGCACACATGCATGCAAAAAGAGGGTTAGACATGCAAGAGATGCGTTGGTAGCAAGAGCAGAGGTGATAGGAAGAGCCCTCAGACCATAGTCAGCCTGACAGCTATGGGAAAGGAGTAGGGAGAGTCTCAGACTGCAGGGCAGCCCCAAGAAAGCTGTGGCCAGAACAATGGGGAGTCCTTGAGCCCGAGTTGCCATTGGAGGAATTTCAGATCTTGTTGGGTGGGGCTGCCTTAGTGACCCACTGTGCCCAGTCAGTGGCTGGGAAGAGTCCCCAAGAATCACGGCCTTGGCAAGAACATGGTGGCAGGACCAGCAGGTGGGGGCATCATTGATGGTGTTCCTTGCAACAGGAGATATGAGGGCACATTTTCATGGCTGCCACACTTGGTCTTTATGCTTAAACGAGTACCAGCAGCATATTGGTGAGGTGATGTGGGAGAAGACAAAAGGGAAGATGATCCAGGACGAGGAATGTGTATGAGCAAAGATACTAAAGCATGTAGCAAGGGCACTCACTGGTGGCCTGTAATAGCTGGGCACGAATGGAGTGTGGATTGGGGTATGAGGAGGGATGATACAGCAAGAGATGAGAGGGGCTGGGAGGCAGTGGCCCCATCACGGGGGGGTATTGCATGTGAGCTGTGGGGAGCTGTTGAAGACTGGGAGATATTAGAGCAGATTTGGGCTTGGACGCTCTGCTGGCCACATAAAAGAGGGCTCAGAGGGAAACAGGCCATAGAGGAGGCCCAGCGAGGGCTGGGGAGCAACATCCTGAAGACGGACTAAAGCAGTGGGGGTAGAAAAGGGAGGAAGGAGGGATGAATGAGTGGAAGGCTGGATGGACCTAGAAACGAATGAGTGAATGCAGGCGGGCAGATGCGAAGCAGCTGCGTTGTCTCGTGGACAGCTCACTGGATTCAAAGCCCCAAATTCTGCTCTTAAGTGCAAATGGAAACAGAGCAGCTCTACTATAACTCATCCTGCTAAACAGTTTCCATTAGGTGGAAATATGCCCTGATACATTATCAAGAGACAAGTCTCTCTCCAAGGTCCTGCTCAGCAGAAACACTGCCGCCTGTCCCCTCAGCCCAGGCAAGTCTTAGCCAGGCAGCCCCAGATGTGACTCTGAGCCCAGTTGGAGGCTGAATCCCCAGGAGGCCAGGCCGTCCTTTTTCGCTCCATTCATTTTCAGGGCCAGATGGTGTTTGCCTCATTGACTTTCACTGCTGATGGCATCTTGTTGGCTGGGTTTTCACAGGTTGCTTTCTTTGCTTTATTTCAATTCATTCTCCCACTTGCCCCACTTTTGTGTCTGTGTCACGTTCATCACGCCGGCAAGGAGACACCTGGAGCTCTCAGCAGGTGGGTGTTTCCAAGGAGCCGGCCAAACCCAGTTCCTACAGCTCAGCACCCACCCCCATCTGACCCAGGTCCTTCACAGTGGGAGCCCTGAGACCAATAAAATCAGTTTTATGGAAAAACCCTGCTGATTAAGCAAGATGGCAAGGCCATCAGTGATAGCCATGACCAAAAGGATGATTTCTGGCCCAATCTACTTAATTCTTCCTAAGTTCCCTGTGACCACCTTGTGTAAGGACTGTCTTAAAAGCAACTTCAAGGATGGTTCCCATTTACTACTTTGTGTTGTTGTTCATTTGTGTCCTGTTCTTCATGACTCCATGAACTACAGCGTGCCAAGCTTCCCTGTCCACCACTGTCTCCCAGAATTTGCTCAAACTCATGTCCATTGAGTCGACGATGCCATCCAACCATCTCATCCTCTGTCATCCCCTTCTTCTCCGCTTTCAATCTTTGCCAGCATCAGGGTCTTTCAGATGGCCAAAGTATTGGAGCTTCAGCTTCAGCATCAGTCCTTCCAATGAATATTCAGGGTTGATTTCCTTTAGGATGGACTGGTTGGATCTCCTTGCTGTCCAAGGGACTCTCAAGAGTCTTCTTCGGCTCTATAATGTTACCAGCAAGGTCAGTCAGTTTATCCACCTGCTCACACTAGGCCTCCAGGCCTCAGGGCCTACCTACAAATCAAAAGGCTCCATCCTTCCTTTCTAGTTGAAAAACAGCCTCTTTCACCTTTAAAATGCAGCTCTACTTTCTGCTCAAAGCAGTGTTTCCAGCTCTCTCTGTTCCTTGTGTTTGCAACCCTGTCCAATTGTGGCTAGTAGCTGACTTTCTTTGGTCTGAGTTCCCTTGAACATTAGGTGCTTCGGTTCTATTTTCGTCACCTTCTTAGATTCTCAAGAGTAAGAACGAAGCTGTGTTCCTCCTTTGGGGTCTCTGAGCATCTGGAGGATAGTCTAGCATCACCGTGCAGTTGAGCGATGTTGGTGTAGGTGACTTGCGAGGCCTGCTCTGGCTGCATGGTGAGTCCTCGGGCCAGCACTTCCCATTCACTCAGTGGAAACACTAGCTTCGGCTCACCCACAAGCCTTATCAGGGCTTGGGAACGATGAGTGTAATCTGTAAATTACTCTGAGGTCCTCGGAAGAAATAGGACAGAGAGACTTGCAGCCATTATCAGAAAGTGATCAATACTGGAGAAAAAAATCACCCGGTTTTATGTTTGTCTTATATTTTCATCACTCTCATATACCCTGGTCCTTATCAGTTTTGCTGCTTGCCTTTCTCAGCCTTCCTCCCTGCAAGTATTTATAAAGTTATGTAACTGTCTCACATTTAGATTTAAGTGACCCCAAGTGTGTTGTCCACAGTCTTTATGATGAACACATGATTCCCTGGGCCTGCATTTTGGTGGTGGTGTTGGTAGTGGGGTGTGTGTGTGTGTAACTGAGAAACAACCTGGCAAGTGCCAACTGGCAGTGTCTCTGGATCAATAATAGTGATTTCAGAGACTTCCAAAGAGCGATTGCCAAATCCTGTGGCTTTTTTCAATACCATTATCACTATTACAAGGACACCCCAAGGCCCTTTTACTTAAAGATATGACAGAATGCCCCAAATGAGAGGACTGTTGATTTCTGTCTTAAAGGGCTGCAACCTCAATTCTTCCTAGAGGGGTGGGTGGCTGGGCTAAGGTTGACCTTAGAAGGGCATGGTCTCCAGAGAGCTCATTTTTTGCTAGTTATCCATGTGACCGCTTACTCTGCCTTGCTCTGAGAATTTCCACCTGTTTCTAAAAATCTATGGCTGAATGGATACAAAAACAAGATCCCTATATATGCTGCTTACAAGAGACCCACCTCAAAACAAGAGACACATACAGACTGAAAGTGAAGGGCTGGAAAAAGATATTCCACGCAAATGGAGACCAAAAGAAAGCAGGAGTAGCGATACTCATATCTGACAAAATAGACTTTAAAACAAAAGCTGTGAAAAGAGACAAAGAAGGCCACTACATAATGATCAAAGGATCAATCCAAGAAGAAGATATAACAATTATAATTATATATGCACCCAACATAGGAGCACCTCAATATGTAAGACAAATGCTAACAAGTTTGAAAGGGGAAATCAACAATAACACAATAATAGTGGGAGACTTTAATACCCCACTCACACCTATGGACAGATCAACTAAACAGAAAATTAACAAAGAAACGCAAACTTTAAAGGATACAATAGACCAGTTAGACCTAATTGATATCTATAGGACATTTCACCCCAAAACAATGAATTTCACCTTTTTCTCAAGTGCACACGGAACCTTCTCCAGGATAGATCACATCCTGGGCCATAAATCTCATCTTGATAAATTCAAAAAAATCGAAATCATTCCAAGCAACTTTTCTGACCATAATGCATTAAGATTAGATCTCAATTACAGGAGAAAAACTATCAAAAATTCCAACATATGGAGGCTGAACAACACGCTTCTGAATAACCAACAAA
>SJYA01001815.1:1239068-1252647 GCA_006410615.1 Neotragus moschatus
TGGAGAACCCCAGAGTTAGTAGAAGGAAAGAAATCATAAAAATTAGGGCAGAAATAAATGCAAAAGAAACGAAAGAGACCATAGCAAAAATTAACAAAGCCCAAAGCTGATTCTTTGAAAGGATAAATAAAATTGACAAACCACTAGCCAGACTTATCAAGAAACAGAGAAAAATCGAATCAATAAAATTAGAAATGAAAACAGAGAGATCACAACAGACAACACAGAAATACAAAGGATCATAAGAGACTACTATCAGCAATTATATGCCAATAAATTGGACAACGTGGAAGAAATGGACAAATTCTTAGACAAGTACAACTTTCCAAAACTGAACCAGGAAGAAAAAAAAAAAAAACATTTGTTATCTTTTCATTGACTTTTTCTCACCAGATTTTAGCTCATTTTTCTTTACTGATGTATACCCCTTGCATAGCATTGTACACAAAACATAGAATGTACTCAATAAAAGTGTTAAAAAAAAATAAAAAAAAATAAAAATAAAAATAGAAGAGGAAATACGATCATCCATAATTTAACAGCGGGTAACTATTGTTGCCTCTTGATCGATTTCATTTTACTGTTTTTTCCCTGTGTACATCCACGGTGATATTAGAACAGGGAGATCATCCTCTCTCTGTTATGCACCTTCCCAGCACATTTAATAGCCTTTGAAAATATGATTTATCATGGCAGTATGTATATCTTTGCACCATTTTCCATTTCTTGTACATTCAGATTTGCTGTTTTTCCAACCTTGTACTATTAAAGAGGCTGTTAAATCTGGCCATGTTTCTAACCTGACAAAGATGCAGAATGAAGGAGCCACCGCTGCTATGATTCTCACTTCCTTTCCATGCAATTCAGGATTTAGAATCTGAGGTGTATAGAATAATTTAAAAATTAACCATCAAGAAAGAAACATATTGGAGCAGGGTTAACATGGCAGAGTGGAAATCCCAGCATTTCTCCTGACTTCCCTCCTTTGCCCTTGCCAACAATGTCTACCTCATTGGTTTACCTGATTTCCTGAAATGTTTTAAAAATTCATTTTTCTGAAGTATAGTTGATTTACAGTGTTGTGTTGACTTTGGCTATACAGCAGAGTGATTCAGTTGTACGTATATATGCATTCCTTTTCATATACTTTTCCATTATGGTTTATTACAGAGTGTTGGGTATAGTTCCCTGTGCTATAGAGGAGGACCTTGTTGTTTATCCATTCTATATATAATATGATTAGCTGAGATTTGAAAATTGCATGCTCTCACTTTAGGCCCGTTCCTCCTCTCTCCTCTACCCTATTGTATGCTCACGCACNCCTTTTCATATACTTTTCCATTATGGTTTATTACAGAGTGTTGGGTATAGTTCCCTGTGCTATAGAGGAGGACCTTGTTGTTTATCCATTCTATATATAATATGATTAGCTGAGATTTGAAAATTGCATGCTCTCACTTTAGGCCCGTTCCTCCTCTCTCCTCTACCCTATTGTATGCTCACGCACATGTGCACGCACGAGCACCGCAGTACATGCACTTAAGAATTTTAACATGTGAGAAATCTCTGGTTCCAAGTCTACAGAGCTAAGGCTCAGATTTTCCAGAAGAGAAATTTATTAGGGAAATGTCAGTCGGCATCTTTGTGTGTCTTGTTTCCTCAGTATAAACTTATAATTTAAACTATAAGTATTTTATTCAATACTGCTTTCCTTCCATGTGCTCTCCAGAAGACATCCCAACCAAGATACACTCTTTTAATATTGATGGTGATAGACGCCTATACTCTACCCTGTAATCAAATCATCTCCATATCCCTCCTCCCATTTTCCAGGTCTGTAGGGCAGAACATAAATATTCTTCAAAGCTGGAAAGATTTTTTTTTTTCCTGTCCTCAAATAGCATCAGGAAATGACTGACAATCTTTCTTAGGGCAGCAATTTATGTGTGCTTTCCTTAGGCTATTGCTAAGGAAATCCATCTTACCAAATCAAGTGGTCTGCACTTGATAAAGTTTGATTAAAATGCTTGCAGAGCTCAGGGAGGAAATATCTACCAAAAAAATTATATCTGAAACAAAAAGACACAGATTTGCTTAAAAGAAACTTACCCTGTATTGTAATCTCCCCTCTTTAAAAAGCTGGGATTTATGTTCAGTGTAGTTTTCCTGCAAGGTCTCCTTCTTCGTGGGGTGGTGGCGGTACAATCCTGTTTGTTGATAAGCTGATATCCGAGCGACAGCATGCGATGAAACAAAGAGCTGGGAGATTTGGCTGCTCGCCTTTCCCTGCTTCTAGGCAACATGCAGCTACACTGTTTAATCTTTTATTTTTTTTCCCTCCCCCAAATTTTATATCTAATTAAGTGTCAACTTCTAATCTACCATATCTGGATTCAGTGCAGACACCAGGGAGAAAAGTACATGGAGACAGAGAGACTGAATGTTAAAGGTCAAGAGATCCATCAGGGCAACAGCCCATTACATGTGTATTTCTCAGATTTGGAATCAGTAATCCCCATCCCTGTTGCTCAGAAGGATGAGGGAATAATTCCTAAATACAGAGGTGCAGGCATAAACTTGTGGTAATCTATGGAGTGGTCCCATATGTTAAGATAATGTTCTGTTCTCAGTTTTTGGAGGAGTGTGCTCTTCTCCATATTTGATCTTGATTTGAGGGCACATGATGAAGAACTTATGGCAAAAGATTCTTGCCCACACGGACGTCATCAGCGTGAGCCTCCAGTTGTAACCTGACTCATGAGAGCAATCTTATCACTTCTGCTGGGCTAACGTTAGGACTACAGACTACTTTTTTTCAGATTGTCTGCAAAAATGAAGAGTTCCAAGGGAAACTGGAAGAAGAAATAGCAAAAAAAGAAAACCACAAATTCAAGATTCTTCAGAGGCTAAAGGGAAGAAAAATATAGGGAGATAAAAGTGATGAATTGTATAGCTTAAAAGAGAAAAGACTCAACACACAAAAACAGTTTGCATCTTCCCACAATAATTTAAGTGCAGACCTTCTGGGGAATAAACGTGATACAAGCAAGAGTCTATAAATGCCAGTGAATACCCCCAAGCCTCTCAGATTCAGGTCGGAGAGGTGATTCTCTACTGAGAAAGAAAGATCAGTTGTCTGCAGAGTTGACACTGTCTGTTGAGTCTTCCTTGAATGTTTTTCCAGGAAGTGATGAAATGCCTTCTAGGGCTCACCACATCTGCTGACAGTTATACACACACGCTGATTCATAACAACATGCATCACTCCCTGCCAGGTAGGGAAAACAGAGACAGATCTAGGCGTTTGACTGAGAGGGAACTGACTATAAGAAATAGAAAAGTTTGGGAATGGCCTGCATGGGAGCAAAACAAGAAAAGTTAGCTAATCCAAAGATTGGCAATTCCACTAAATTATTACTGCAGCTAGAGCTGGTGGTCAAAGGGAAAAATGATTTCAGCCAGAGCCCAGGAACACTGGGCCATAGAGGCTGCTTCTGTTGGGCCATTGCTTCCGAAGCAGCGCCCCAGGACCTGGTACTCACCTGCTAGTCTTGCTTCTATGTTCTTTCTGAAACTTGATTACTTGCTGTTCTGTTACCGCTGTCGCTGGCCTGGCTGCTACCATTGCTTACGTGGTCGCTAATACTGCCGCTGTTACAAGCTCAAGCAGCGGTCACTCCCCTTCTCCTCTCCCCCAGATTTCCATCTCCTGCATCCCAGTGGATGCCAACTGGTGAGGAATTCCAAGATTATTTTGCAGTCTTCTCACTACTGTGATAAGGGCTTCCCTGGTATCTCAGATGGTAAGGAATCTGCCTACAGTGCAGGAGACCTGGGTTCAATTTCCGGGTTGAGAAGATCCCCTGGAGAAGGGCATGGCAACCCACGCCAGCATTCTTGCCCACAGAATCCCATGGACAGAGGAGCCTGGCAGGCTACAGTCCAAGGAATCGCAAAGAGTCAGAGACGACTAAGTAACTTAACATTTTCACTTTCACTGTAGTGAAGAGGAAGGGTAAACACATAGAAGGGTAAGCATGAAGCTGAGAGATAAAAGGCACCCCTGCACATGAGAATGCCATCAACAAAAATTTAAAAGGTACCTCGTGGATCTATGAAGTCTGGTAGAAGGCCGAAGGACTTCGACACACAGCCAGTGTTTGCCTACTACCACTAAAGTTTGGAATTTTGTAAGAAAAGACAATAAAAGATTATCACCTAGCTCAAACCCATGGTTACCTGAAGTCTCTGATTTCTCCCCTTAGACTCTAGAACTAAAAGGGAATTCAAGCAACATACCTGTTGCTATAATAGAAAATTACCTCTCTTTTGGAGCCATGGTATGCACACAGAATTCATGCATCTTGATTTCTGTCACTGGGGTATGTTTCATTTCCATCCAGAATACTGCTTAGTTGAGCAACAGAGGCTTTAGTTTCACAAAGACTCATGGTCATAATTCTGGAGTAGATGGGTCTTATTATACCAAGTCACTGACCTTCTGACAAGGCTCCTGGGAAGGCTTCGTGCAAGCAAGTGTCTAAGAGACCATTCCCATCAGTTCATAAATTTCCCAGGCATTTCCCAATTCACAGAAAATGTGAGTGTAAAGCTTAGGTCTTTACCCATGAAAACACTCTCTGCATGTATTCTGATTTTTTTTTAAGTGAACTGAATAAAAATATCATCTACTACTTGACAGTGGCTTAGGGGAGCAAGTTATTTATTGAGATATAACTGACATAATTTAGATTCAGTATTTGTATATTTTGGAAAATAATCACAACAATAAGTCTAGTTAATATCCATCCTTGTAAATATTTATAAACATTTAAAAGATCAATACTGACAGCTATGTCTTGAACAGTCATTTCTTTTTCTGTTGTTAGTAGGGATAGAGTTCTGGGGCTTTTAGATGTTGGAGACCTGGTATTTCTGAAATTGACGAGGTGCCTTGTAAAATTCTCATGGGCAGATAAGTACAAAACTTGAAACTTGTTAGAAATTAATGCTAGAGGTGCCAATTAAAGGCTCAGTGACAACCTGGATAGGATTTTGGTGGCATGCTCTGATCTGTTCCACAGTTTTACCGAGGTCTTGTATGGAGACATAGTAGGCAAGCTTATTAAGTTTTCAGATGACAAAGACTTAGTTTTCAAATGACAGAAATCGAGGTGGGATGAAGAACATAGTGGATGGCAGAATCAGGACACAAAAAGATCTTGACAAGTTAATGTGTGGATTGACTTTAAAATGATGAAATGGAATAACAATGAAAGTTATATTCTGCATCAGTTTCATTTCTAGTTGGAAGAATACAGAAGTGAAATTTGGAGTTCAGCAGCAGTTTAAGCATAGGAAAGTATTACAGAATGAGGCTGCCAGGGAGATCGTGGACTCCATCAATAATGCCTCATAAAATATTTGAAGGGCTCAAATGTAAAAAAAAAAAAAACTCTGGTTTTATTGAGGTATAATTGACATCCATCACTGTAAAAATGGTTTGACTTAGGTACATTATGAAACAGTTCTGCAGTAAGTTTAGTTAGCATTATCATCTCACATAAATATAATAAAAAGAAAAAGCAAAAAAAAAAAAGAAAAAAATTTTCTTGTGTTGAGATCTTTTAAGGTTTATTCTCTAATCAACTTTCACATGTACCATAGAGCAGTGTTAACAGCAGCCATCACACTGTATATTACATCTCTAGTATTTCTTTACCTTATAACAGGAAGTTGGTACCTTTGGACCACCTTTCTCCAGTCCCCCTACCCACACCCCCAGCCTCTAGTACACAAATCTGATCTCTTTTTCTAGGCATTTGGTTGGTATTTTCTGTTACTGTGTTTTTGTTTTGTCTTCAGATTCCACATATAAGTGAGGTTATAGGCAGTATTTGTCTTTCTCTATCTGACTGATTTCACGAAACGTAATACTGTTGAAGTCCATTTATTTTGTCTCAAATGGCTAAGTTTCCTTGTGTTTTGTGGCTGAAGAATATTCCATTGCATATAAGTGTGTGTGTATATATATACACCATATATATACCGCAAGTTCTTTATTCTGTCGATGAACGCGCAGATTGTTTTCATGTCTTGGCTATTATATATAATGCTTCAGTGAACATGGGAGTGCAGACAGCTTTTTAGGTTAGCGTTTTTGTTTCCTTTGGATTAATACCCAGAAGTGGAACTGCTGGATCATATGGTAGCTCTATTTTTAATTTTTAAAGACCCTCCATACTGCTTTCCATCATGGCTGGTAAGGAGAAAGGAAGTCATGGTTGCCCTTGGAAGATGGCCAGATCAAAAAGTGACTTCTGCTACACCTGGAATATTTCACTGTGGAGAGTAGGTGTACGCTGAAAGTGAAGGAAGTTCTCTGAGGAAAACGAAGCTTTGTACCCATCAGTGTGGTTATGGGGAATATGGTTCTCTAGGGGGGCATCCTAAATGCTTGGGTATCAGATGAATTAGCTGGCAACGCTGGCTGTATGAGCTACCCAACTCACAACCAGTACCAGTGTGTGCTCAGTCATGTCCAATTCTTTGTGACCCCACAGACTGTAACCCACCAGGCTCCTCTGTCCATGGGGTTTTCCAGGCATGAAGCTGGAGCAGGTTGCCATTTCCTCCTCCAGGGGATCTTTTCCACCCAGGGCTTGAACCTGCTTCTCCTATGTTTCCTGCATTGGCAGGCAGATTCTTAACCACTGAGCCACCAAACTCACAAAGAGCAACAAAAGGCATGACATCCATTCACAAACCAGAAGTCATTCTAGGAACTGTCAAATATGCTAGCTTATGTTACAAAAGCTAGACATCTTAGAGTTAAGTATCACTTAGGTTACATTCAACTGCAGGTAACAGAGATGCCCAATAAATCATAGTATAAACAAACAAGGATTTATTCTTGTTACTTTGAGAGAAGTGAGTTAAGGTGGTTGGCGGCACTGGTTTAGGAATTCTAGACTGCTGTCTGTGATCTCTGGGCCTTCCCCTTGTGGCCATAAGCTGCCTACTTCAATCAGAGTCGAGTTGTGGCACTGAGGAGAAGGTTGATCTTCCTGCACCTTTTTCTTATCAGAGAACAAAACTCCTTCTCAGAAGCTTCTCTGCTAATCTTGCCTAATACCACGTAAGTCAGGTGTTATGTCAGCTGCTTCAATTACTGCTGAACAAACAACCAAACATCATCTCAGTGACACACCGTAACACACACTTACTGTGCTCTCATCAACCAGAGCAGCTGGTCTATGAATCTCCCTTATGAGACTCAGGCTACCCATGACATACCCCTTCATGGCAGAGGCTCCTGAGAGGCAAGCCTTGGCTTGGAATTGGCACATTCTTCCTTCTGCCACATTCCAAGTCCAATATCACTGAGTCAGGAAAGGATACTTTTTTCAAGGAGGTCATGGAGCAGGAGTGAATATTTGATGAAAGGTTATGTGATCTGCCACAAAATGTCTGAATTTAGGCCAACTCCTAGACCATGGGCTGAGATTACCTTCCCGGAAGCTGAAAGATATATATCTAATCTTCAGTGCGTATGGAGGGCTGCTATCCAGAAAGAAAAAATGTAAGTGGTTTTTATCAATAGATAGGTAATAAACCATGTCAAGTGTGTCTGCCACAAAAGAGAGGATTTGATACAGAAGGAATTTTTATAGTTCTAGCCACAATTTAAACTATGAAAGTATTCAGAAGTAGTGTTTAAACAGATAATTGTCTTTTTCTGCTTCCCACTTCCAGGGATGGGGAAGAAGATGAGGAAGGAAACTCATTTATTACATGTCTAATATACACCAAAAACAGTGCTAGGAATTTAAGATAGACTATTTTATTTATTTTTCCTAATGCTTTGAGATAAATATTATTAACATAGTTTATGGAGGAAAAAAATGAAGCTTTGAGAAGTAACTTGACAATTTATATATATCATGCAAGGGGGAGTGAGGATTTATGCCCAGGTTTGTCTGGCACTAAGGCTATAAAGTTTTTCTATTATAGTGTGTTGTCTTTTCTACATTTGGTTCAATTTGTTTAGAGCCATTTCTAGAATATTCTGTGTGGCATCTCATAGAGGAAACTTAATTATCCTCAAACAAGATCGTTCTTTATATGTGTAAAATCAATAATTCTGTCTCTCTAAAGTCATTGCCTCTCCAGGTTAAAAAATAGCTCCTTCAATAATTCCTTTTATTATATGTGTAAGCCCTGTAATAGTCCCATTTTTCAGAAGGCCCCTAGGCAGAGGTAGAAGAAAAACTCTTAACCAAAACAGTCAGGACTCAGGGCTGCCTGGCTAATCACAGGAAGGCAATTGAAATGAAACAATCATCTAAAAATGAAAGATGTCTTAAACATATATACACTGTGTGCTGTGCTCAGTCGCTTTAGCCCTGTCTGACTCTTTGCGACACTATGGATTGTAGCCTATCAGGGTCCTCAGTCCATGGGATTCTCCAGGCAAGAATACTGGAGTGGGTTGCCTTGCCCTCCTCCAGGGGATCTTCCTGACCTGGGGACTGAACCCATGCCTCCTGCATTGCAGGCAGATTCTTTACCACTGAGCCACCAGGGAAGCCCTAAATAGATATATTCTTAAATTTAAAATATATAAGTCCACATTCTAACTTTCTGTGGTAGAGCCAAGGCCC
This sequence comes from Neotragus moschatus, assembly GCA_006410615.1. Taxonomy (NCBI): domain Eukaryota; kingdom Metazoa; phylum Chordata; class Mammalia; order Artiodactyla; family Bovidae; genus Neotragus; species Neotragus moschatus. The sequence continues at coordinate 1,247,732 of SJYA01001815.1, forward strand.
TTTATTCTAGTACAAGCAGCAATTCTTGGTGGGGGCACTAAAACTCTTATGTTTATTACAAGGAGCGTTTGAAACTGTGCAAGGAGGGCTCTTCAATGGTCACAGTGACTAAAGGCCACCATAGCTTTCAGTGCAGAGGTCTGCAATTGCTGGGATCTATTGCCTGATTATCTGAGGAGGTGGTGATTATCTGAGGTGATGCAATGATTATAGAAATTAAGTGCACAAAAAGTGTAATACACTTGAATCATCCTGAAGCCATTCTGCCACCCCCAGGTCTGTGGAGAATTTATCTTCTGCAAAACTGGTCCCTTGCACCAAAAAGATTGGGGACTGCTAGTGGATGTGGATCAGAGATGCTGAATGTCTCATGTTATATAATCCTACAAAAGACAACATCTTACCTAAGATGTCAGTAAGACTCCTGTTGAGAAGGTTTGGGTCATTTAGCTGAGGGACTTGTATGTTAACTCAAGTAAAGCAAGCTCCTAATAAATTTTCTATGATTTCCAATCTTGTTTCTTTAAACTTAAGGGAGTTCTTAGAAGACATTTGTGAGGCATATGGGATACAGAATCCTCCTAGTTTTTTTTTTTTTTTTAACATTGCCCCTTGTCTTACCCATATATAACCAGGCAGCTCTTTTTTTTTTTTTTTTTTGCGGCTCATTTATGAATGCTTTCTAAGCATTCTACTTAGTTGTTGTAGAGTCAGTATGTATAATACTTCATAAAAGCATGCAATGAGATTGAAATTAACAAATGCAATACTCAACAGACTTGAGAAGTATACAGTAGAACTGAGGATACTATTAGTTAATCAGGAGATCCCACAAAAACTGGTTCAGAGAACTCCCATTAAAATATGTTTCTTGAAATTGCTAACAAAGGCCTAAGGGAAGTCCCTTGCAGCCCAAGTTGCAGATGTAGTAGACAGAAATCTTATTTTACCATTAAATGTCCCATCAAGTCTGTTGGTTATTTTCATTCTTTCTCACTTTAGCAGTACAGTTCATTTCAGTCACTCATTTGTGTCTGACTCTTTGCGACTCCATGGACTGCAGCATGCCAGGCCTCCCTGTCCATCACCAACCCCTGGAGCCTGCTCAAACTCATGTCCATAGAGTTGGTGATGCCATCCAACCATCTCATCCTCTGTTGACCCCTTCTCCTCCTGTCTTCAGTCTTTCCCATCTTCCCAGTCTTTTCCAGTCAGTCAGTTCTTTGTATCAGGTGGCCAAAGTATTGGAGTTTCAGCCTCAGCATCAGTCCTTCCAATGAATATTCAGGACTGATTTCCTTGAGGATGGGCTGGTTGGATCTCCTTGCAATCCAAGGAACTCTCAAGAGTCTTCTCCAACACCACAGTTCAAAAGAATCAATTCTTCTGTGCTCATCTTTTTTTAAGGTCTAATTCTCACATCCAATTTGCCATGACCACTGGAAAAACCATAGATGGACCTTTATTGGCAAAGTAATGTCTCTGCTTTTTAATATGCTGTCTAGGTTGGTCATAACTTTCCTTCCAAGGAGCAAATGTCTTTTAACTTCGTGGCTACAGTCACCATCTCCAGTGTCTGGAGCCCAAGAAAATAGTCTGTCACAGTTTCCATTGTTTCCCCATCTATTTGCCATGAAGTGATGGGACCAGATGCCATGATCCTAGTTTTTTGAATGTTGAGTTTTAGGCCAGCTTTTTCACTCTTTTCTTTCACTTTCATCAAGAGACTCTCCTGCTTTTCTGTCCTTTGTTTTGGTCTCTTAACCCTTTGTCAGTTACGCAGTGTGCACCCCAAAGAAGGGCAGCTTCATGAGACACAGCTTTATTGTCTTTATTTTTGCAGGTAACAAGGAAGAGCTTTTCACATTCACATGCCCACCCTGCCACCCCCCTGCCCCCCCATTGCTGCATGTGGATCTGGTGCTCCAGTTCTGTCCAATCAGCTCACCTTGGTGAAGCTGTCCTGGAAATCTTTTATGATGTTGCCCCTCATAGTTGTTCCTCTGTCTTCTCCCTAGCACTCTGATCCTTAACTGCCAGCAGGATCATCAAAACTGTGGCCTCCCACTCCTTCTGATGTTGGAGATTACACCTACTGGGCATCATCTACAGCTCCTCCAAAGCCCACAGGTAGTACCGCCTTCTCTAGTTTGGTGGTTTGTCCAGATGTGTTCTGGGCTCCCTAGGTATTCTGAGATCAATTTAAACCCAGAGATGAACATCTCTGATACCTGAGTTAGGAAAAACTGGGTTGGCAGAATGGTTCAACAGCATTCTACCTATGTAACTTTGGACAGGTTCCCTAACCTTTCAAAGTTTTAGCTTCCGCATTTGTAATCTGTTTCCATAGATTCTATGTACTCAGGTTCTTCTGACCATTAAATGAGATAAAGTAGCTTGAGATACAGCAAGTATGTGATCTATGACCAACTTGCATAGTGCTTCGCCTGTCAAACATGAGTCTACGAACTTTACATGTATCATCCTATTTCATTCTTGCATCAACCCCACGGGCTAAGTGCTATAGTCCCACTGAACAGATGAGGTTTAACAGAGGCACAGAGAGGCTTAACAACTCAGAGTTATGTGGTTATTAGTAATCGCCCCAGGATTTAAACTCAGGCTGGCTGACTCCAGAGTTGGTCTTGTTGACTGCTATGCTATGCTGACTCTTCATGACTAACTCTGACCATGGGTGTTAGTGCATAACCTTGAGAGATGAACCTGGAAAAAGACTGACACTCCCATTACTGCATGAATTCATTCATCCTGCTTTCTTTTGTCACCAGGATGGGCTCCCCTTTCTCCTTTCCTGCACAGAAGATAAATTTCCATCCTCTTCCCTCTGCCTTGCTTGTGATGCCCTGCTCCCTCCTTCACCTCTACCTTGCTAGGAACTTCCTCTGTCACTCCATGCCTCTAATTTAGCTTTCAGTTCAGTTCAGTCGCTCAGTCGTGTCCGACTCTTTGTGACCGCATGAGTCACCGCACGCCAGGCCTCCCTGTCCACCACCAACTTCCGGAGTTCACTCAGACTCAGGTCCATCGAGTCAGTGATGCCATCCAGCCATCTCATCCTCGGTCGTCCCCTTCTCCTCCTGCCCCCAATCCCTCCCAGCATCAGAGTCTTTTCCAATGAGTCAACTCTTCGCATGAGGTGGCCAAAGTACTGGAGCTTCAGCTTTAGCATCATTCCCTCCAAAGAAATCCCAGGGCCGATCTCCTTCAGAATGGACTGGTTGAATCTCCTTGCAGTCCAAGGGACTCTCAAGAGTCTTCTCCAACACCACACTTCAAAAGCATCAATTCTTTGATGCTCAGCCTTCTTTGTAGTCCAACTCTCACATCCATACATGACTACTGGAAAAACCATAGCCTTGACTAGATGGACCTTAGTCAGCAAAGTAATGTCTCTGCTTTTTTTCTTTGTGTGTGTGTTTTTTTTTTTTTTTTTTTGGACTGCAAGGAGATCCAACCAGTCCATTCTGTCTCTGCTTTTTAATATACTGTCTAGGTTGGTCATAACTTTTCTTCCAAGGAGTAAGCGTCTTTTAATCTCATGGCTGCAGTCACCATCTACAGTGATTCTGGAGCCTAAAAAAATAAACTCTGACACTGTTTCNTCTAGGCCCTTAAATCTATTTCTCACTTCCACTGTATAATCATAAGGGATTTGATTTAGGTCATACCTGAATGGTCTAGTGATTTTCCCTACTTTCTTCAATTTAAGTCTGAATTTGGCAATAAGGAGTTTAGGGTGGGTGGCTGCGACCAGTGGACTAAGCACGGCTGAGAGGAGCTACCCCACGTCCAAGGTCAGGGGCAGATGCCGGGAGGACCCCATGCCCAAAGGCCAGCGCCGAGAGGAGTTACCCCACATCTGAGGTCGGGGCAGTGGCCGAGAGTGCCAGGCTGCGATGGTGCAGGAACGGCTGGGAGGAGCTACCCTGCGTCCGAGGCCAGGGGTGGCCGGGAGGAGCCACTCTGTGCCCGAGGCCAGGGCGGTGGCCGGGAGGAGCCACCCCGCGCCCAAGCCCAGTGGTGGTGGCCAGAAGGAGCAACTCTACGGCCAAGGAGTGGTGGCTGCGTGGGCACAGGAGGGCCTAGAGGAGCTATCCCATGTTGAAGGTCAGGGAGGGCAGCAGTGAGGAGATACCCCTCGTCCAATGTAAGGAGCAGCTGCTGCACTTTGCTGGAGCAGCCGTGAAGAGATACCCCATGCCCAAGTTAAGAGAAACTCAAGTAAGATGGTAGATGTTGCAAGAGGGCATCAGAGGGCAGACACACTGAAACCATAATCACAGAAAACTAGTCAATCTAATTACACTAACCACAGCCTTGTCTAACTCAATGAAACCAAGCCATGCCCGTGGGGCAACCCAAGATGGGTGGGTCATGGTGGAAAGATCTGACAGAATGTGGCCCACTGGGGAAGGGAATGGCAAACCACTTCAGTATTCTTGCCTTGAGAACCCCATGACCAGTATGAAAAGGCAAAATGATAGGATACTGAAAGAGGAACTCCCCAGGTCAGTAGGTGCCCAATAAGCTACTGGAGATCAGTGGAGAAATAACTCCAGAAAGAATGAACAGATGGAGCCAAAGCAAAAACAATACCCAGCTGTGGATGTGACTGATGATAGAAGCAAGGTCTGATGCTGTAAAGAGCAATATTGCATAGGAACCTGGAATGTCAGGTCCATGAATCAAGGCAAATTGGAAGTGGTCAAACAGATGGCATGAGTGAACGTCAACATTCTAGGAATCAGTGAACTAAAATGGACTGGAATGGGTGAATTTAATTCAGATGACCATGATACCTACTACTGCGGGCAAGAATCCCTCAGAAGAAATGGAGTAGCCATCATGGTCAACTAAAGAGTCCAAAATGCAGTACTTGGATGCAATCTCAAAAA
>SJYA01001815.1:1256075-1289486 GCA_006410615.1 Neotragus moschatus
TTGTGTATGGATGTGAGAGTGGGACTGTGAAGAAAGCTGAGCACCAAAGAATTGATGCTTTTGAACTGTGGTGTTGGAGAAGACTCTTGAGAATCCCTTGGATTGCAAGGAGTTCCAATCAGTCCACCTTAAAGGAGGTCAGTCCTGGTTGTTCAATGGAAGGACCAAGGCTGAAACTCCAGTGCTTTGGCCACCTCCTGGGAAGAGTTGACTCACTGGAAAAGACCCTGATGCTGGGAGGGATTTTGGGCGGGAGGAGAAGGGGATGACAGAGTATGAGATGGCTGGATGGCATCACTGACTTGATGGACATGAGTTTGGGTAAACTCTGGGAGTTGGTGATGGACAGGGAGGGTTGGCATGCTGCTATTCATGAGATCGAAAAGAGTTGGACATGACTGAGTGGCTGAAGTGAACTGAACTGAACTGAAGGCATAAACTGACATGGTTCTAGGTTATGGCTGGTTAAAGGCAGGCTCTCTGTGATTTCTAAATTCCTTCTGACCCTCATTGTGCTCTTCTGGTCTACCTTAGTTTGTCAGGGGTCATTTGAAATATTTGAACTAGATACCACGTAAATGACCAGAGTAAATTTTGACATGCCCAGCTACTTCCAATGACCCAAATGTTACACTCCTCTTTATACCTACCTAGGGAGCATTTGCGGAGAAGGCGATGGTACCCCACTCCAGTACTCTTGCCTGGAAAATCCCATGGACAGAGGAGCCTGGTAAGCTGCAGTCCATGGGGTCGCGAAGAGTCAGACATGACTGAGTGACTTCCCTTTCACTTTTCACTTTCACGCATTGGAGAAGGAAATGGCAACCCATTCCAGTGTTCCTGCCTGGAGAATCCCTGGAACATGGGAACCTGGTGGGCTGCCGTCTATAGGGTCACACAAAGTCGGACACGACTGAAGTGACTTAGCAGCAGCAGCAGCAGGGAGCATTGTTCCCTTAGAAGCTACATCTAGATTAACCATGTTGAATCATACCAAATTCACAATCAAAGACAATTTCCCAAGGATGGTCACCATCTTCTCTAGTGGTTAAATAGACGCTTTGCTACCTTTTCTTGTTGCTGTTTTGTTGTTCAATGGCTAAGTCATGTCCAACTCTTTTGCTACCCTATGGACTATAGCCCCAGGCTCCTTTGTCCATGAAATTTCCCAGCCAGGAGTACTGGAGTGGGCTGCCATTTCCTTCTCCAAGGGATCTTCGCAACCCAGGGATCAAATCCATGTCTCCTGCATTGGCAGGTGAATTCTTTACCACTGAGCCACGTAGGCTACTTTCAACCTTGCTAAATATTCTTATTAATTTTACACTTGCTTTCAACTCTGTCAAAATAATTTTGATTATGGCTTATATTATATTTTATGTTGCTGCTGCTGCTGCTAAGTCGCTTCAGTCGTGTCCAATTCTGTGCGGCCCCATAGACGGCAGCCCACCAGGCTCCCCCATCCCTGGGATTCTCCAGGCAAGAACACGGGAGTGGGTTGCCATTTCCTTCTCCCATGCATGAAAGTGAAAAGTGAAAGGGAAGTTGTTCAGTCCTGTCTGACTCTTCACAACTCCACGGACTGCAGCCCACCAGGCTCCTCCATCCATGGGATTTTCCAGGCAAGAGTTTTGGAGTGGGGTGCCATATGTTAGGTACTTTCAAATGTTTACAGTATCTGACATTCTTATGTTTGTGGTATAGGTTCTAAGCAGAAATCTAGACTTTCATGGCACATAAGTAGTTCATTAGCATCTTAAAAAAAGAAGATAGGTTAAGGAGACCAAAAGGAACAAAGCTTCGAGTTATAAAGTAAATAAGTCATGGGATGTAATGTATAGCATGGTAACTATAGTTAATTATACTGTATTGTATATTCCAAAGTTGCTAAGTGAGTATATCTTTCAGTTCTCATCACAAGAAAAATTTTTTTACTACATATGATGACAGATATTAGCTAGATTTATGGTGTTTATCACTTAGCAATATGAATCAATATGTTGTATACTTTAAACTAATATAATGTTACATGTCAGTTATACCTCAATTTTTTTTTTTTCTAAAGTGGGTTTGGGCCATCACACAGATTTAAGTTGGAGGACCTCTTCAATCCCTTATGTCACTCGCTTCACCTTTCTAAACTTGAGCGCCCTTATCTATAAAATGGATGTAATAATTATGTGAGGACTAAATTAGATAATAGGTATAAAGTCCTGAGCATCTTGCCTAGAGTGTATTAACCACCCCCCCAAAAAAAGCTACAATTATTATAAGTTGTGGAAAACATAAATAGTAATCAATATCCAAGGATATACCCCAAACTCCCCTTCTTGGTCAGTATGAAAGAAGTTTGGAGTGCCAACTAAAGAAAAACAAAAAGAGAGAGAGAGAAAAAAAAAAAAAGATAGTGATCATTCACAGCCAGCATGAACCCACCAGGACCAGATCATTCCATGCTAACCTCATTTCCTTTCAGAGAGTCATTGACTCAGAGAAAAGCCGTATACAAATTGTGTTCTGATTTCTTCAGGGTACTTGACAAAAGCTCTGATGATAGTGCTGTGAATAAAGATGTAAAGTAGGATCTGTAGGACAGTATGTCTTAGGGGAATTCATAGTTCAATGAATATCTGTATCCAAAAACTGCTGATGGAAAAGACTTTAGGTCAACCTAGGTGATGTCTCCATAGAGGAAGATAACTGCCCTGTATTGGGTGAAGCTGTCTTGTTCAATTTTCTTGTCAAAATTTTGCACCATGTTATGCATGCCTGGTAAGTAGTCCACTCTAATTACTGTTTGAAAATTAGGATGCTTTTTTCATCTTTCTCATCTCCTGTTCAAGAGTGCCGATAGTGGTCCTGATATTGATCAAATCTGCCTTTAGTACCTGGAACGCCAGTAGTCTGGGTCTGGAGATATGAGCACATACCAGTACATGCTCTGAATTGCAGTTCTCTCCTTTTATCTGAATGTTTCTGATTTTTTTTTTTTTGAATTGCAATTCTGTCCTACCATTTCAAGTTACCATTTTCTTTTGTTTATTGGACAAGACAGAAGCAAAATAAGAGTTGAATAATTTTATTCCCTGTCATCTGCTAAATTGTACTCAGCATTTCCCAACTGTCTGTGTGCTTATCTGATTCTTACTCTTCTTGCCTCTCATGCTTTAAAAATCCCTTTCTGTGGTTCTGACATTGTTTTTAAGTTTTAGCTCATTCTAGAATTTTGCCTGTCTGACATCATTCTTTGGGCCTGGGGCATTTATTCAACAAATTTATCAGGCACACAGTCTAATGGAGGAAGAAAGACAATAAACAGCATAGCCAGGTGAATTGTATCATATATTATAAGATAAGTGTAGTGGGAAAAATGAAGGAGAACAGAGATTTAGAGTTCTGGGTGAGAGGGTGAGTTGCAGTTTTTAATAGAGTGGCCAAGAAAACTCAGTGAGCCAACATCCTTCAAGCAAAGACTTGAAAGAGGTGTGCAGTGAGCTGACCTTTAGTGGTTCATGTTTATTCCCTCTTTTTCCCTTCTGTAGACATAGGATGTTATGTTCTGAATCAATTGTGGGAAAAAAAAAAAAAACATTTTATCCCTCCAATTTCCATTAACACCTCCCCCCTTTTTTTTTTTTCAATCAGGGACTAAGATCTACAGACTAATTAATTTCAGCTGTCAGATCATCCTGTCTTGCCACATAGTAGGCACTTAACAAACGTTTATTTAGAGACTCAATAAAGGAACAAAGGCCACTGACTCATAACAGAAGGGGCTGGTTGGAAGCCTCCAAGAATGCAGTCTTTCAAGGGGAGCTGCAAGCAGACCGGATAAGCAGCAGGTGGCGGATCTGTGGTTCGGGGCCATCACCCTCCTCCTGCAGTGTCTTCAGAAGCGCCTTCGGTTATAGTTAGGCTCACAAGTCCACTCCAGGAGCTGCCCCTGCACTTGGGAACTGTATATTCAGACATTGATTCTGTGAGAATAGGAAGTGGGGAAATTATCCATGAGGTATTTTTCCATTCAACTTTTCATCATCCAAGTGAGTTTGCTGCTGGTCACCACAAAACAAACAGCGAGCAGTTTTTCCCAGGGTCCCACATCTTGGGAGGGCTGGACCCAAAGGCCCTTGCCAAGTGCCTGTCGTGCCATAAGGAAGAAAAACAAATTCATAAATCATGGAATTCTGACATACGGTGCAGGAAGGCCTTCTGGGACATGACTTTTTCCCCTTGGTTTGAAATATGCAAATGGTGGGAATCAAATGCATTCTATATTCTGTAAGCGTAGATGTTGAGTAAAAGAAACTTAAAAAATGGGTGACCATATAATTTACGGTCCCAACTGGGGAATTCTTAACAGCGATAAGGTTTCTATTAATCATTACTCTGGGAAAACAGACACACACCAAGACTTTCTCAGACAAATCAGAATCTATGGTGACCCTCTATGGAAGAAAAGTGGGTGTTTCAGGTGGCTCAGTGGTAAAAAAAAAAAAAAAAAAAAAACCCGCCTGCCAACCCAGGAGACTTGGGTCCAATTCCTGGGTCAGAAGATCCCTGGAGGAGGACATGGCAACCCACTCTAGTATTCTTGCCTGGAGAATCTCATGGACAAAGGAGCCTGGAGGGCTACAGATCATAGGATTGCAGAGATGGACATGATTCAGCACGCATGAACTCAAGGCAGCTTTAAGCATGTTCTCAGTCAATTCAGACCATGGCATACAACGTGGCCCCTAAGTTAAAAGCTTTCCTCAGCTGGAGGTGGCTTATCTATTTGGTCTCTGAGGCTTCTCTCCCTTGGACCCCTATGGCTGCAGTCAGTGTGATGGTTCATCTCAAACTTGCCTGAGCTCCAGTGCCCAGATGTTGCTATGAGAGTGTTTTTCAGACTGAAGTATTTTTCTGAAGTGATTAACATTTATAGTCAGTAGACTTAAAGAAAAGCACATTATCTTCCATGATTTCAGGAGGTCTCTTCCAACTGGGAGAAGGTCTTAAGACCAGAGGCTGACCTTTTCCATAAAAGGGAGTTTGCCTTAGGACTGTGAAATAGAAACTCTGCTTGAATTTCCAGCCTGCTAGTTCTTGCCTGGAGAATCCCCAGGGGCAGAGGAGCCTGGCAGGCTGCAGTCCATGGTGTGGCAAAGTGTTGGACATGACTGAGCCACTAAGCACAGCATAGCACAGTCTGCCCTGTGGATTTTGGACTCAAGAATACAACAACTCCTCGCCAGATTTCTAGCCTGCTGAGCCTGCCCTTTCAATCTCAGAACTGCCAGTGCCCATAGTTGGGTGAGCCTGTTCCTTTAAATAAATCCGTCTCTATCCTCCTGACCCCCTGCCCCAAACACACATTCTATTGTTCTTATTGGTTCTCTCTTTCTGGAGAACACTGCCTAATAGAAGCAGCATTCTCAGACTTCTCTCAACTCTCCTTTAACCAGAAGATAATTATTAGAAAGTAGACAAGTCCTTGTTCCCAAGTTCTGCCTAAAGAAGACAGGGTGACTGTGTGACTTGCCAGTCTGTCCTCAATGCCTAAGACTGCCTGGCACAGAGACAGAGAGGGAACTCAATTAATGTTTGTGAGTGAATTTGCATGACAGTAATACTTACCTGTGTAAAAGGTCAGGTTTAGGCAGTATAGTCAATTTGCATAAATGATTTACAACAATCTTGAAGAAAGTCATTTTCTGTAGATAAAGTGAAAGAGAAAGATCTCAGGAATCTGGAAATTTTTGAGGACTTGGTAGAGAAGGGAATACCCAAGTCTCCTCTCCCTATCAATTTACAATAATGGTTGAGAACATAGGCTTTGTTGCAAGAGTGTCTGGGGTGTAAGCCCAGGTCTACTATTTGGTATCTGTGCAACCTTGGAAGATTCATTAAACTCATAATTCATTTTATCCATATGATAAATGGGTATAGAAACATGCCTGCTTCAAGGGGCAAATGGGGAGCTTAAGTGAATCAATATGAATAAAATTACTGAAGTTGGCGTCTCGTGTCTAGTAAGCATAATAGAAGCGTCCGCTGTAATTGTCATTATTTTCTTCCATGCAACTGTGCTAACTGCTAGATACAAAAATAAAATGGTAGCCGTTGAGGAGATCAATCAGACAAAATAATTAAACACAATGTGGCAAATGTGCAAAAATGTCATATGTACAGTGCTTGGGAACCCAGAAGGTAGCCAATTATCAAAACCAAGTAACCCATGAAGGCTTTCAGGAGGAAGTAAAATTGAACCTAAATCTTGAAAAATAAGTAGGACTTCACATGGCAGAGAAGTGGGAAGGGTGTTTCTAGTGGAGGAGGCAACATATGCAAAAGCATAAAGACATGGTTTGGGAACTGATGAATTCTGTTTTGAACCTGAGGAACGTCTAAGGAGAAATGCTTAGTAGGTGGATGGCAAGAGGGTCTAGAGTTTGGGAGGAGGAAAAGGCAGGAGGAATAAATCTGAAGTCACGGTGTCAGCAAACTTGTAGCAGAAGTTCTGAGCTCTGTGCATGAGAGCATATTGAGAGAATACAAGGGTCACGGACTTGAAACCAGTCAGTCGGAGAGGTAGCAAGGAAATCTAGAAGAGAATGCTATTGTGGAAGCCGAGAAAGGTGGGCCTTCTAAGAGTCAAAGTGAAGTGAAAGTGTTACTCGCTCAGTTGTGTCTAAACCCATAGACTTTCAGACCCCATGGACTCTAGCCCACCAGGCTTCTCTGTCCATGGAATTCTCCAGGCAAGAATACTAGAGTGGGTTGCCATTCCCTTCTTCAGGGGATCTTTCCAACCCAGGGATCGAACCCTGGTCTCCTGCACTGTGGGCAAATTCTTCACCATCTTAACCACCAGGGTGAGAGTGAGGCAGGCTAATCTCTTTTCTGTCACTACAGATTTGTCTCTTATGTAAATTTGAAATCATTAAAATATGTGGTCTTTGTGTCTGGGTTCCTTCAGTTAGCATGAAGTTTTCAAGGTTCTTCTGTGTTGTAGGATATATTGGTATTCCATCCTTTTTTTAATTTTTGTGGCAGATGATTTTGCATTGTATAGATATTATACATCTTGTTTATCCATTTGTCGGTTGATGGTTGTTAGTGTGGTTTCCACTTTTTGGCTGTTATGAAAATGCTGCTATGAATATTCATGTATGAGTTTTTGTATGAACGGATCTTTTTAGTTCTCTCGGGTCTAACAACTGGCGATTAGCTAGATAATAAATAAACAACTCTATAACCATCAAAAAGAATAACATAGAATTATATATGCTCATATGGACAGAATTCTTAAATGAAAATAATTAGGTACCATAAAATGTATATTAAATACTTTCTGTAAATTAAAAATAAATCCATAGATAAATATGAAGAAAAATGAAGGAATATTAGGAGGAAAATAATTGCTTCAAGTCTTTCCTCCTCCCCAAATACAAGCTGCAATATGCAGATGCCTTTAGGACATTCAAAAAGAGATGTGCCAGCCTAAATGTCCATTGACAGCTGAGTGGATGAAGAAGATGTGGTATAGATACACAATGGGATACTACTCAGGCCTTAAAAAAGAATGAAATAATGCCACTTGCATGACATGGATAGTCCTAGAGATTATTATAGCAAGTGAAGTAAGTCAGACAAAGACAAACATATGATGTCACTTATATGTGGAATCTAAAAAAATGATACAAAACAGAATAGACTCACAGACATAGAAGATAAACTTATGGTTACCAAAGGGGAAAGGGAAGCGGTAAATTAGGAGTTTGGGATTAATAGATACACACAACTATATATAAAATAGATAATCAATAAGGATTTATTTTATAGCACAGAGAACTGTATTCAATATCTCTTAATAACCTATAAAGGAAAAGAATGTGAAAAAGAACACATCTATATATGTATGTATGGCTGAATCACTTTGCTGCACATCTAACACTAACACAACACTGTGAATCAACTATACTTCAGTTCAAACAGGGAGGTGGGATGTGCTAGTGTGCTTCTATTTTTAAAAAAGCCTAAAAAGCCCTGTAACAAAAAAGTAATCTTATTTCACCTCTTTACTGAGTTTTCCATGAATATATAAATACTTTAGCCACCTGATGTGAAGAACTGACTCATTTGAAAAGACCCTGATGCTGGGAAGGATTGAAGATGGGAGGAGAAAGGGAAAACAGAGGATGAGATGGCTGGATGGCATCACTGACTCAATGGACATGAGTTTGAGTAAATTCTGGAAGTTGGCGATGGACAGGGAGGCCTGGCGTGCTGCAGTCCACGGGGTCACAAAGAGTCAGACACGACTGAGTGACTGAACTCACCGAACTGAACTGGATTATGTGAATTTAGTCAAAGTAGAAAGTAGGCTGTTCTAGAACTTGTGTGGGTGCAATTACAAAATAAAACATGAAAACATGTGTGATGCTCTTGAGGAACTCCCAGTGCTTTCAGCCCTAGGATTCCACCTCCCGAAAATTAAAANCACCGAACTGAACTGGATTATGTGAATTTAGTCAAAGTAGAAAGTAGGCTGTTCTAGAACTTGTGTGGGTGCAATTACAAAATAAAACATGAAAACATGTGTGATGCTCTTGAGGAACTCCCAGTGCTTTCAGCCCTAGGATTCCACCTCCCGAAAATTAAAATTTTGTCCCTATGAAAGTCTTAGTCGCTTCACTCATGTCTGACTCTTTGCTACCCCATGGACTGTAGCCCACCAGGCTCCTCTTGTCCATAGGGATTCTTCAGGTGAGAATACTGGAGTGGGTTGCCATGCCCTTCTCCGGGGGATCTTCCCAAACCAGGGATTGAACTCGGATCTCCCACATTAAAATTCTCCAAGCCAGGCTTCAGGAATACATAAACTGTGAACTTCCTGATGTTCAAGCTGGATTTAGAAAAGGTAGAGGAACTAGAGATCAAACTGCCAATATCCGCTGGATCATTGAAAAAGCAAGAGAGTTCCAGAAAAATCATCTGTTTCTGCTTTATTGACTGCCAAAGTCTTTGACTGTGTGGATCACAATAAACTCTGGAGAATTCTGAAAGAGATGGGAATACCAGACCACCTGACCTGCGTCTTGAGAAAACTGTAAGCAGGTCAGGAAGCAACAGTTAGAACTGGACATGGAACAACAGACTGGTTCCAAATAGGAAAAGGAGTACGTCAAAGCTGTATATTATCACCTTGCTTATTTAACTTATATGTAGAGTACATCATGAGAAATGCTGGGCTGGAAGAAACACAAGCTGGGATCANCCTCCACTAGCTTTGTTCATAGTGATGCTTCCTAAGGCCCATTTGACTTCACATTCCAGGATGTCTGGCCCTAGGTGAGTGATCACACCATCATGATTACCTGGATTGTGAAGATCTTTTTTGTACAGTTCTTTTGTGCATTCTTGCCACCTCTTCTTAATATCTTCTGGTTCTGTTTTGAGACATTAATTGCAAACAATTAACATTATACCACTTGCGAGATCATCAACATACTCAAAATATCCAAATCAAACATTAAAAATCATTTGCACCAGCTTGTCATGTTACTCTCTTTGATGTTTGTGTTCCACATAAATTAAGTGAAGAAAACCTTCTTGACCATATTTTCACATGCAATTCTTTACTTAAAGTTATTCCATATTTGGCTTAAAGCTCAACATTCAGAAAACTAAGATCATGGCATTTGGTCCCATCACTTCATGGGAAATAGATGGGGAAACAGTGGAAACAGTGGTTGACTTTATTTGGGGGGGGGCTCCAAAATCACTGCAGATGGTGATTGCAGCCATGAAATTAAAAGACACTTACTCGTAAGAAAAGCTGTGACCAACCTAGACAGCATATTAAAAAGCAGAGACATTACTTTGCCAACAAGGGTCCATCTAGTCAAGGCTATGGTTTTTCCAGTTGTCAGGTATAGATGTGAGAACTGGACTAAAAAGAAAGCTGAGTGCTGAAGAATTGATGCTTTTCAAGTGTGGTGTTGGAGAAGACTCTTGAGAGTCCCTTGGACTACAAGGAGGTTCAACCAGTCCATCCTAAAGGAGATCAGTCCTGGGTGTTTGTTGGAAGGACTGATGTTAAAGCTGAAACTCCAATACTTTGGCCACCTGATGCGAAGAGCTGACTGATTGGAAAAGAACCTGTTGGTGGAAAAGATTGAGGCCAGGAGGAGAAGGGGATGACAGAGGATGAGATGGTTGGATGGCATCATCGACTCGATGGACATGGGTTTGGGTGGACTCCAGTAGTTGGTGATGGACAGGGAGGCCTGGCGTGCTGTGGTTCATGGGTTCACAAAGAGTTGGATGTGACTGAACTGAACTGAACTGATTCCATGTTTAAAGCAAATTTGTGATAGCCGATGAAAAGTAGATACTGTATAATAATGTGAAATAGAAGAGACTATGGGGCAAGTGAAATGAACCACCAACCACACACACCAAAGGCTGGTCAGTCTTTATCCAAAGTAGGTGATGTTTTTTATATGGTGGGATTGGAAGGGAGTCCTCTATTATGAGCTCCTTCTGAAAAAGAAAACAATTAATTCCAATGAAAACACCAACTGAAAGCAGTTCTTAATAAAAAGTGTCCAGAATCAGTCAACAGAAAATGCACAATCTTCCATCATGATAATGCAAGACTACATGTTTCTTTGCTGACCAGGCAAAAGGTATTATAGCTTGGCTGGGAAGAACTGATTCATCCATTGTATTCACCAGATTCTGAAACTTCACTAGGTCTTTACAAAATTCTCTTAATGGAAAATATTTTAATTCCTTAGAAGACTGTAAAAGACACCTGGAAGAGTTCTTTGCTCAAAAGATAAAAAATTTGGGGGAGATGAAATTATGAAGTAGCCTGAAAAATGGCCAGAGTTAGTGGAACACAAAAAATGGCCGGAGTTAGCTTGTTCAATAAAGTTCCTGGTGAAAATGAAAACTATCTTTTATTTTTACTGGAAAACCAAAGGGACTTTCTGGCCAACTTAACATCTTTTTTAACTGGAGAAGGCAATGGCAACCCACTCCAGTGTTCTTGCCTGGAGAATCCCAGGGACGGGGGAGCCTGGTGGGCTGCCGTCCGTCTATGGGGTCGCACAGAGTCGGACATGACTGAAGCGACTTAGTAGTAGTAGTAGTAGTAGCATCTTTTTAAATCATTAGTGCATGTTTTTAAATTGTTTTCTACTAAAGGTATGAGACATTTTAAATGAGATTTAAAGTAAATGTTATTTCAAATAAATGATATGAAATAATATGGAAAAATAGCTTCATAGGTGGGAAATAGGATCCAAATGTCCATCTTATTCCTGTGGCTGGAAGGGTGGGAAGCTTCTGTACGTCACAAAACTAGAGGGTGATGGGTTCCCCGTCTCCACTGCAGTCCTCACTCTTTGTAATATCTTTGCTGGGTCCGCATTCTAGCGTCCTCTATGTCCTAAACAGAGCCACCAGTTCCACCCAAACCCTTACAAGCTTGGAAAGAGCAAAGGGTCCCCTCAAAACGAAACGGCCCGTTTGCACTTTCGCCTCGTTTAAATCATCAATTTATCCATTTCCGGCTGCGCTGGGTGCTCGTTGCTGCACTGGTGGAGGTTTAGTTGCCAAGTCATTCTGACTCTTGCGATCTCGTGGACCTGTCAGGCTCCTCTGTCCATGGGATTCTCCAGGCAAGAACACTGGAGTTGGGCTGCCATGGGCTTTCTCTCACTGCAGAGTGAGGGCTCCTTCCCAGTGTGGCACGCGGGCTGCGCGTCTCTGCAGCTTCTCTTGTGGCCCACGGGCTCTAACGCGCAGGCTCAGTAGTGTGCCGGTGCTCAGACTCAGCTGCTCTGCGGCATGTGGGATCCCCCAGACCAGGGACTGAACCCGTGTTCCCTGCANGTTTAGTTGCCAAGTCATTCTGACTCTTGCGATCTCGTGGACCTGTCAGGCTCCTCTGTCCATGGGATTCCCCAGGCAAGAACACTGGAGTTGGGCTGCCATGGGCTTTCTCTCATTGCAGAGTGAGGGCTCCTTCCCAGTGTGGCATGCGGGCTGTGCGTCTTTGCAGCTTCTCTTGTGGCCCACGGGCTCTAACGCGCAGGCTCAGTAGTGCGCCGGTGCTCAGACTCAGCTGCTCTGCGGCATGTGGGATCCCCCAGACCAGGGACTGAACCTACGTTCCCGGTACTGGTAGGTGGACCCCCATCCATTGTACTACCAGGGAAGTCCACTTCCTCTTATTTTGTTCATTTCAAAGGGTACACTTTTAAAACTCATTCTTTCCTAGGCCTTTTAATATATAACTCATTCTGACCAGGGGTAGAGTTCATATTATCAATTCCTGTGTATTTAGCATTGATAACTTTAACAACACAGGATAGCATTGCTCTGTCGTTAGCTACATGCTATCTAATTAGTAGATTAAAGATACTTATTAGTTAAAATCACATTGATGCCAGGGGGGAAAAACCCGCTTCTCAAAATTTCTAGCTCATAGAACATCAGCTTCTGATTACTGTAATTATTCCTTTCAAGATGTAAGGTGTATGAATTATTCACATGAATGAGAGAAAAACCAGAAAAGGAAGCAAGAGGGAAAAAAAAATGAATCTTATTTGTCATCTTGTCTTTGTCTTCAAGTCTTAAGCTAAATTGCTATTATTTCATTTCGTTAAGTTCAGCTCATTTCTGTCAATACTGTAGAGATGTGGAGGGAATGAAAAAAGAAACCTACATGGTCACCTTCCAATTCAACATGGAAATTTCACAAAGAAAAATATTTTTGGAAATGTAGAGTTCTGAAGGAGCCGATATCTGTCATTGTGTTTCCGGGGCGTTTTGAATGTTTTATTCTGACACTTCTCATTTCGTCTGCACACCCCTAGGCCACTCCCGTATAATAATCATTACAAGCAACAAAGACCAGAAGCCTGTCTTTGCATCACAGCATTCACCGTCCTATCACCTTGCTTTTGAAGAGGAATTTTTGTTGGCATAGCACTTTCCACAAGAGTCTCTCCTTTGAGCTTCACCACTGCCCTGCCTAGGAGATAATGCAGGTTTTGCTAATTCCTTGTCAAGGCAGAAACCAAGCTGTTCAGGGACTGTAGAGACCATATTTCTGGGAAATCATGAAGCCAGAAGTTGAGGCTCTGTCTTAGTCCACATCCTAAGCTCCTTTTTTAAAAACTACAGTCTCTTTTACTAGAAATTGTCATTGAAATAGTTAAATTACAAGTAAATATTTGTGATTGTTAGCAACATTCTCTAGCTTTGGTTTTTATGATAACTTCCATGGATCAATACTTTCTCTGTGCTCACCTTTGTAAACAGTATAATTATTGGACCCCTAAACTTAATGAGGCTCACAAAAATGGAAGAATCCTAATAAAGAAGACATTCTGCCCCACTAGGGATCAGTAAGCCTTTTATTGCCACAGAAGGATGAAATTTGTCCCAAATTTAATTAATAAATGCAAATAGATGTCCTTCAACTCTTCAGGAGGAGTCATAATAAGCAAGACAATGAAGCAAGGTTTTTTTCTTTTTTTAGTCTGTGAAGAAATGAGCCTGATTCAGAGACAACAAAGATTTAAAGTGGAATAAAAAACAGGCACTTACATTGTTCAGATAATAGAAATGTCATACATTGGATTCAGAAGAGAGGAAACCTTAGCATATTAGGAAACCAACACAACTATTTTCTCTTCTCCATCACATTTGAATTAATGAGAAATGCTTATCATCAGACATCAGACTGACAATCATGCACAAATTGCTCTTGACTGCTCAGCAGGGCAAAGTGATGAAATTTTACGATGCAGAATGGAAAGATCTTCATCAGGACACAGACTAAGGTTGCTGAGGCAACCCTCCCCTATTGATTTCACTTCTAAAGGTGAAAATTCTATTTATCCGAATGGTCCCCGGACAAACAACCTAATTACCTTCTGGGTAGTCCAGTCTTAAGAGTAGTTACTTGTATCTCAAATCCAGAATTAACAGATTTCTGGCTTTCAGAGCTGCCTTATTTAAAGTATGTCTTTTGTCTGCATTTGAAACAAAGAAGCACATTGCCTGGCATAAGTGCTTCAGTGAAAATATTGTTAAATGATTATATTTTACTGTCAAAATTATGAATTCACATTTTAATTGTGCTTATCTAACTCTACCCTTTGCCTCATTGTGAGGACATAGTGTTTGTTGTTGTTTAGTTGCTAAGTCATGTCCCACTCTTTTACAACCCCATGGCCTGTACCCGCTAGGCTCCTCTGTCCATGGGATTTTCCAGGCAAGAGTACTGGAGTGGGTTGCCGTGCCCTCCTCCAGGGGGTCTTCCTGACGCAGGGATCAAACCCATATCTCCTGCACCTTCTGCATTGGCAGGCAGATTCTTTACCACTGAGCCACCTGGGAAGCCCTGGTGTTTGTTTGAAAAGAAGAAAGAGAGTGCTAAGTTGTGTCTGAATCTTGTGATCCCCTGAACTGTAGCCCGCCAGGTTCCTCTGTCCATGGGATTCTCCAGGCAAGAATGCCGGAGAGGGTTGCCGTTTCCTCCTCCAGTGTTTGTTTAGGTTTTTCAAATACAAAGAACAGAAATTGCCTCACGTTATCTTCTTGAATGAAATGCACGGAGAAATATGGAAAACTGAGTGCCCTCTCAAAAGCACGCATCCAGGGTCTCAGCGACGCTGGGTGCCATTCAGCACCGGCAGCACACAACATCAACTCTGATAGTTTGACAGCAGCTTGAGGGCAAGAACAGACATTTTCTTTCTGGGCCAAATTTCTGTTTCAGTCTCTGCATCTGTTTTTCCCATCAATTGCTTCTTTTTGCTATTTTGATATCAACTTATTTCTTCCCTCTGCTTTTCTTGTATTCTACTTATTCTTGTCTTCCGTTTGCTCCTGGCTCTGGGGCTTCACAGCTCCCGCTCACTGCCTTCGTGATCTGTCTCTGCATGCCTGCATCACTCTGGCTGCTACTGACTTGGGAGATCTCTCATTCAACCTCCCCCCAAAGAGAATCTATCCAAGGCTGCTCATGCTTGTCCATATAGTAGGTCCTTGATGTGGTAAACTCTGGTGCTAGGTACCTTGAGGGCTCCTGGGCAGCTCCCAGATGACAGAGACCTTATTCTTGGTCCAGTCTACGGTGGCCAAAGTAACAGTGACCTGCAATACCAACGTGGAGACCTATATGAAAGGAAACATTCAGAAAAGAGGATGGAGTGACCTCAGGCATCTGTGGTCAATGAGATCTGCAGGTATAGGATGTCTTCTCAAAAGTTCTTTAATCCCCAAATCTATGACTTCAGAGTTTTGATAAAGACAGAGACGAGGCTAAACAAGTTTGACAGGATACTTCAGGTACTTGGACCAGACTCTTTACCCAAACATGAACTAGACCTGAGAGGAGGAAACAGCTCCTGGATGTTGACTCCCTACAGTAAAGAAGTGAACACTCCAGGAAAAAATGCAAATCGAGTTTTTGTTACTTTTTCTCATGTGCTACAGAATGACCTCAGTATTCAAGTACTCAATTCAACTGGCAATTAATCAGATTGTCAGCAGGCTGCAATACACATTAAGACAGCATGAGTAGGTTTATAACTCTCAAAAATGCACCACTAAGGCCAAGGAGTGAATTCACCTCAGACACATGTTTCTGAGCATACCTACAGACACATATGGGCTTCACTGGTAGCTAACTGTTTAAGAATTTGCCTGCAATGCAGGAGACCCTGGATCAATTCCTGGGTCAGGAAGATCTGTTGGAGAAAGGATAGGTTACCCACTCCAGTATTCGTGGGCTTCCCTGGTGGCTCAGATGATAAAGAATCCACCTGCAAAGCACAAGACCTGGGTCCGATCCCTGGGATGGGAAGATGCCCTGGAGAAGGGCATGGCAACCGGCTCCAGTATTCTTTGCCTGAAGAATCCCGAAGGACAGAGGAGCCTGGAGGGCCACAGTTCATGGGGCCTCAAAGAGTCGGACACAACTGAGTGACTAAGCACAACACAGCACACTCAACATATGGGCTTCCCTTGTGGCTCAGTGGTAAAGAATCCACTTCCAATGCAGGAAATGGTTTGATCTCTGGCTCAGGAAGATCCCCTGGAGAAGGAAATGGCAACCCATTCCAGTATCCCATGGAGATACTGGAGAATCCCGTGGACAGAAGAGCCTGTTGGGCTACAGTCCATGGGGTTGCAAGAGTCGGACATGACTTAGCGACTAAACGACAACAACACTCACATATTCTAAGGGTTATAGACAGTTTCAATCAAGATGTATTTATTAGTAAAAACTGGTTGGCTAAATGTACACAAAATGATAGGGGACATTTACTAATCACTGTAATCAAATCTCATATATTACATTGAGTTTTACAGATTTTCACCATTTCAAAATTTCTCCCAGGCTCATCTTTTGCTTCTAAACAAGGACAATATTTTTATTTTTTAATAAAATATTTTTAAAATATTTTTAATTTTTAAAATATTTTAAAAAATAAAGGTCATCTCACAGAATCCACTTACAGCTAGCTTATTGTAATCATTTATCCATAGATTATCAATGACACTAAAAGTTTTCCCTACACAGACTTTTAACACTGAATTTGAAATAAAATATTATTTTGGTTTCTAAAAATTTGTAGTAGCAGTTTCTTCACTGAAAAAAACAAAAAACCATCTCCACCTAACCAGAGATACTGTTCCCTCTTGGGAAGTGAAACATCATGTCCAAGGCACTGATTTCCTTATTAAAAAAAAAAAAAAAAAGATGAAGAAAATTCATTTCTGGTGGCAGCATTCAGAATTGAATTATTTCATCAAAATAGGGTGATTTCTCAAAAGTGCTCAGAACACAATATACTAACTTTTCAAAAGGAAATCAGCTATATTTGTAGGCTCTTGTGTCAATGCTATTAGACATATTACGTTGAACATCAGAACTCTAAAAAAACTTGTTTTCAGATATAAACATAACTTATATCCCCAAACAATTTCCATTACTTTTCTTAGAAATTTAAAGCCACATTATATTGCTAAATTCATGGCCAAAAATAAAATCTTAAAGAGCACTGGAAGATACTAAGAAGATGAAAGTTTGACAAGTGCTGTTTAAATCATGAACTTATAAAAAGATGTTCAGCACTACTGAGCACTTCCCTATTGACAGGCTAGTGGAAATGGATGCTATTTGGAATTTAAGCTTACAGTCGCAACTGTAGTTGGTTGAATGGTGGCCCCTGAAAATATATGTCCATGTCCTAATCCCCTGCACTTGTAAATGTGACCCTGTTTCTAATGAAAACTTTTTCAATTTATTTCCTTGGGACTTTTCTGTGTGCACATATTGTATAAAATAATGATCATTTAATCTTTGGAGCCAGATTAAAAGATAAGGTTAAACGTCCTATTTCTGTTTCACTCTAAATGTATGAGCCTAAGTTTCAAAAATAGTTTTAAAATAATGCTTATAACAGATACCCTGTTATGCTTCCTAATTAATTTTTAATTTATAAACTTATTTTCATTTTTTCCCATAATCCCTATTTTATTTTTTTTTCAAACTTTAAACTTTTTATTTTGTATCAGAGTATAGCTGATTAACAATGTTGTGGAAGTTTCAGGTGAACAGCAAAGATGGCCCTTTTTTGGAGGCGGGGGGAAGATCTTTGCAGATGTGGTTAAGGATCTAAAGAGGAGCAGGTCATCCTAGATCATCGGAGTGGGTCCTAAGTCCAATGACAAGTGTCCTTGTAAGAGACGCACAGAGCAGAGACACAGAGAGAACAGTGAAGACGGAGGTGGAGATTGGAGTGATGTAGCCACAAGCCAAGTGAAGCAGTCCCCAGAGCTGGAAGAGGCGAGAAAGTATTCTCTAGAGCCTCCGGGGTGAGGGTGGCTTTGCTGCTGCTTTGACTTCTGACTTCTAGCCTCCAGAAATGTGAAAGAACACATTTAGAATGTGTTTTCGATAAAGGGAGAAAAAGAACACATTTCTGTTGTTTTAAGCCACCTAGCTGAAGAATCAGGACATTCAGAACCTGGCAACAGAAAGCTTAAAGGAAAGAGAACAACTGGTTCAAAACTAAACTCTCCAGGGTCTCCACACACGTTGCACTCTGTCCTCAGACGGCCCCTCCCTGACTTCTTTATTTAGCTATCTCCCACTTTTCCTTCAAAACCCTATTCAAGTGCCACTGCCTCTGAAAAGCTTTCTGTACCAGAACCTGGCTTCAATGTCCTGCCATGTGCTTCTATATCAATTTCTACTTACTGCATCATATTGTAATTGCATTATGAATGACTTGTCTGTCTGTATCACTAGACTATACATTCTGAGGGTTGGGCTACATTCCATGTCATTAACTTTGTATTTCCAACACTTAGCACTCTCCCTGGGACAAAGTGACCACTCAGAAAGATTCTTCGATTAATGGAATGCATGAATTTGGAGGACTTCTTGCTGTTGTTCAGTTGTCAGTCATGTCTGACTCTTTGTGACTCCATGGACTACAGCACGCCAGGCTTCCCCGTCCTTCACTATCTCCTGGAGATCGCTCAAACTCATGTTCATTGAGTCAATGATGCATCAGCTATGCTGAGAAGACTTGTATTTTATTCTTCATGGTAGTATGCATTCTGAAAGCTGAATCACGACTGAGGATAGATAGTGATATTCTAAAACCAGCAAGGAGACAGAGCAGGACCCCCTGGTCTTTGCTCCCACCCACCATGTCCTCAGCTTGCCTTTTGTCTCTGGAAAAACTTTAGCCAAAGAATAAGCTTAACCAGGGAAGTGGGAAAACGCAGGAACAAAGGAAAACAGTCCCACATAGTATTTATTCATTAAACATAGTTGAGGGCCTTTAGTTTCTTCTCATGAGCTGTAGTGATATTCTGCCGCAAGGAAATGGGAACAAACTGACCCTGGAACTGAAGATTAGCTGTACTTAAAACTATCAAGATGACACCGATCAGACTACCGATGACTAATTTCCTGTTTCTACATGTAACCTCCCCCCTCTACCTATGAAAGCTCTTGCCTACTGATGGTCAGGGGGCGAATCAGCCTACATGATGAGTAAGCTCCTGATCATCCTCGTTAAGAGTCTTATGCTACCGTTAAGCATGAAGGTGAAAACATTACTAATGACTCATATAACCAACAAGATGCTATGAGTGTTCACAGGAGAAAAAGGTCGTATCTAATAGAATATCACAGGGACCAAGGTGAAGTAGGTGGCCTTTGAAAAGGACTTTGAGCCATAGCTAGGATTTTGAAAGACCATTGGAACAAAATCTTTTGATGGCCTGGTGTTTCATATTTAGTTGTTTCATGTTTGCTAATTATTTATTAACATGCAGTTTTTCTTTATAAATTTTATTTGGAGCATTAACCCTACAGACCCCTCAGCTTTGGGCTTCCCAGGTGGCACAAGTGGTAAAGAACTTGCCTGCCAATGTAGGAGACCTAGGAGACATAAGTTTGATTCCTAGAACAGGAAGATCCCCTAGAGGAAGGCACAGCAACCCACACCAATATTTTTCTCTGGAGAATCCCATGGACAGAGGAGCCTGCTACAGTCCATAGGGTCACAAAGAGTCAGACACGACTGGAACAGCTTAGCACACACACACGCACCCCTCAGCTGTAGTCATTGTAATGTAATGATATTTAGCTTATTTCTAGCCAGAAAGAAGTCTTCCCCATAGGATCCCAATGGTCTATCATTAATTCTCCAAATTCAATTGTTGTAGATTCATTGCTTTACCCTTCATCAATATAGTATACTACTTGTCCCATTCCTAATAGTTATACTTTTTATTCATGTCTCTGATTTTTTTCTTGATCAATCATACTGGAAACTATTATTTTAATTTTCCCAGAGAAATATTTTGCTTTGTTGATCTTCCGTTTTTTTAAAAATCAATTTCTAGTCCTGTTTTAAAAATACATTTTATCCTACTTTCTTTGGCTTTATCCTTTTTTTTCATGTAACTTCTGGATATGAACACTTAGCTCATCCATTTTCTGGTTTTTCTTTTTCTGACATAAGCATTGTCTGTGGCGTGAAGGAATGTGTCCAGGAACATGAGGATAGAGGATGTTCAAAATGTTGTCTGTTCTGTTCCACGGTGTCCTTCGAGGCCTCTCTGCCCTGCTTGTAGAAGGGTTTGCTAACAGAATGCATTAGTGTTCACTTTTCTGATCCTTCATGTATTTGCATTTGTAGGGTTTATATTCACAGACTCTCTTTTTTTTCCCTTAGTAAATATCTACATCTATTAGCTGCCTAGAGAGGACTGTGTAGTGCTAATTGCTACCTCATTTGGGGCTTCCCTGGCAGCTCAGATGGTAAAGCGTCTGCCTGCAATGCCGGAGACCCAGGTTCGATCCCTGGGTAGGGAAGATCCCCTGGAGAAGGAAATGGCAACCCACTCCAGTATTCTTGCCTGCAGAATCCCATGGACAGAGGACCCTGATAGGCTACAGTCCATGGGGTCGCAAAGAGTCAGACATGACTTCACTTTCACTTTTCTGAACAGCAAGTTGTGGGGACCTAAAAGACATGACCTAGCAACCTCCAGAGGCTACACTGTTCCTCAAAAGTGGAACTCTCCCCAAATAACATGTACATATTATTAAGTACCAGTACTGCTTTAACTAAAAATTAAAGACTGGTGGAAAGAAATATAAACAATGACGCATCCCCAGCCTATAAACCATTCTCGTTTACTGTTACGCAGTATTGACTAATCTAGATTTTATGTTTTTATAGAATCGAGGAGATGGAGACGACTTGTAACAAGCAACTCACGCTATTCATCTATCAAGAAACTAATGTTTCTCTTTGGCATCTAACCTATTGCCGAGTTAGGCTCGAAGGAGGTAGCAGAGATGTATAGGCTACAGTCTCAGATATTTATAGTCCAGGGTGGTAACTAAAATGATATTTGAAGTAAATATGACACAAATAGAAGGTGACAAATGTCAGAAGGGAATATGGATAAGTGCTCTGTGAATTCACTGCTGAGAGCTACCCTGTCCCTCTTGGTTCTCACTCTATTTTTTATCCAGTGTCTAAGGTCTTTGGGGTCCTGGTTGCAAAACACTTGGTTCAACTCTCTTGAATCTCTTCTGTTTTTCTAACACTGAAAATGAAACCTTCTTTTTATTTCAGATACAACAGCACAACGTTGGAACAGCTTAAGCTATCACTTACGGTGGCTTTTGAAATGAATAAGCCATAAATATTTCTCTGGAGTTATCATCACCATTAGGAGCGATAAGCAAACAAAAACCCAAATCAATAGTTAATGTCACAGTGAAATAATGCCTTGTCTCCTCTTTCTAGAGGATACTACACAAAACACTTCATTCTCTCTAATCTGCTCTAACCCCATCATATACCATTGTTTATGATACTAACAATTACCACAGTGCAATACAGCATGCTCATCAGTTGCTGCCTTCCGGAGGCGCTCGGTTCGCACATATAGCATGAGTAATGGCCCACAGAGATACTGCTTAATATCTGTAATCAGTTTTAGTCTGATGCTATCCTCAAAATGCATTCTTCTTTTCCAATAAATGATAAATTATAAGGCTATTGCCTGGCAAAGAGAGAGTCATTTTTCCCCAGCCAAAGATTTATTTCCCAACCAAGTTGTTTTGGAATCCTTGAATGTCACTTTCAGCTGTTTCCAATTCTGAAAACAAGTATCTGCCAATCACCCAGACGTGTGTGGGGCAAGGCTTGAGTGTGTAGTTATTTAATGGGAAATGTTTGCCATCAGAATTGAAGAGATGGTCTGTCAAAATCTGAGAGCGTGGCAGGAAGGAACTGGAGGGGAGGCGATGCAGGGCGGAGGTGTGGAGGAGGAAAAAGGAAACACAGACACAAGGGAATAGAAAATTCCACACTCAATAAAATCTCATTAATTTGGGATAAGTAAAATAAACTATAAAAGTATTTAGTTTCTCAAATGAGGCTATAGTCTTTGAAGTATCCTTGGAAAAGGATTTCCTAAGTATAGGAAAACTATAAGCAACATCACAAAGAGGCTAGTCAATCTGCGTCTTCCTTACATCTTGTGTTGTTATTTAGTCTCTAAATCGTGTCCGATTCCTTTGCTGCACCAGGGACTGTAGCCCACCAGGCTCCTCTGTCCATGGCATGTCCCAGACGAGAATACTGGAGTGGGCTGCCATTTCCTTCTCCCGAGGATCTTCTCAGCCCAGGGGTGGAACCCGCGTTTCCTGCACTGGCAGGCAGATTCTTTACTGCTGAGCCATCAGGGAAGCCCTTATGTCTTTTAGTAGTGTCTGTTTACAAAAGCGAAGAGATTTCCTGTTCTCTTTTTCACCAAAGCAACTTTAGCAAGTCTCACTTAACAAGCCTTCATTAACCACAGATGTTTGTCATTGTACTATAGACTAGAATCACATTTAAAATATTGCATAATTTAAGCTTCTCACTACCAAGTTGCTTTAAATTAATGAAGATATCTGTTTTCTAGATTAGAACTAATGTGTTCTAATTACTGATTTGTAGCTCTATGTTATTTCTTTGCCTAGCATCTCACTGATGAAGAGTAACGATATAGGTAGAGTAAAAATTTCCAGATCTTACGGGGATTAGTCAGGGGTTCTTTGACTGCAGATGCACGCCTGGACAGCCATAAATACATGCTCACTGAGGTTCCGTGAACCCAGTGTTGTCATGGATATGGTGGAGAACTTTTGGAAAACTCCCTTACTCGACTTCCAGTTTTACTGTCTTTGTATTTTCTTTCTTCCTGTCTGACCACTATTTCATGGCCTTTTCCACTGGTTTCTCTTGGTTTCCCCCATTTAGTCAGTTTCCACATGATTCTTCTCTCTCCTTGGTCTAACATCTTCCCCAGGTGCTAGCATCATCGGAGAAGGCAATGGCACCCCACTCCAGCACTCTTGCCTAGAAAATCCCATGGACGAAGGAGCCTGGTAGGCTGCAGTCCACGGGGTCGCTACGAGTCAGACACGACTGAGCGACTTCACTTTCACTTTCCACTTTCATGCATTGGAGAAGGAAACAGCAACCCACTCCAGTGTTCTTGCCTGGAGAATCCCAGGGACGGCGGAGCCTGGTGGGCTGCCGTCTATGGGGTNGTATAGGCTACAGTCTCAGATATTTATAGTCCAGGGTGGTAACTAAAATGATATTTGAAGTAAATATGACACAAATAGAAGGTGACAAATGTCAGAAGGGAATATGGATAAGTGCTCTGTGAATTCACTGCTGAGAGCTACCCTGTCCCTCTTGGTTCTCACTCTATTTTTTATCCAGTGTCTAAGGTCTTTGGGGTCCTGGTTGCAAAACACTTGGTTCAACTCTCTTGAATCTCTTCTGTTTTTCTAACACTGAAAATGAAACCTTCTTTTTATTTCAGATACAACAGCACAACGTTGGAACAGCTTAAGCTATCACTTACGGTGGCTTTTGAAATGAATAAGCCATAAATATTTCTCTGGAGTTATCATCACCATTAGGAGCGATAAGCAAACAAAAACCCAAATCAATAGTTAATGTCACAGTGAAATAATGCCTTGTCTCCTCTTTCTAGAGGATACTACACAAAACACTTCATTCTCTCTAATCTGCTCTAACCCCATCATATACCATTGTTTATGATACTAACAATTACCACAGTGCAATACAGCATGCTCATCAGTTGCTGCCTTCCGGAGGCGCTCGGTTCGCACATATAGCATGAGTAATGGCCCACAGAGATACTGCTTAATATCTGTAATCAGTTTTAGTCTGATGCTATCCTCAAAATGCATTCTTCTTTTCCAATAAATGATAAATTATAAGGCTATTGCCTGGCAAAGAGAGAGTCATTTTTCCCCAGCCAAAGATTTATTTCCCAACCAAGTTGTTTTGGAATCCTTGAATGTCACTTTCAGCTGTTTCCAATTCTGAAAACAAGTATCTGCCAATCACCCAGACGTGTGTGGGGCAAGGCTTGAGTGTGTAGTTATTTAATGGGAAATGTTTGCCATCAGAATTGAAGAGATGGTCTGTCAAAATCTGAGAGCGTGGCAGGAAGGAACTGGAGGGGAGGCGATGCAGGGCGGAGGTGTGGAGGAGGAAAAAGGAAACACAGACACAAGGGAATAGAAAATTCCACACTCAATAAAATCTCATTAATTTGGGATAAGTAAAATAAACTATAAAAGTATTTAGTTTCTCAAATGAGGCTATAGTCTTTGAAGTATCCTTGGAAAAGGATTTCCTAAGTATAGGAAAACTATAAGCAACATCACAAAGAGGCTAGTCAATCTGCGTCTTCCTTACATCTTGTGTTGTTATTTAGTCTCTAAATCGTGTCCGATTCCTTTGCTGCACCAGGGACTGTAGCCCACCAGGCTCCTCTGTCCATGGCATGTCCCAGACGAGAATACTGGAGTGGGCTGCCATTTCCTTCTCCCGAGGATCTTCTCAGCCCAGGGGTGGAACCCGCGTTTCCTGCACTGGCAGGCAGATTCTTTACTGCTGAGCCATCAGGGAAGCCCTTATGTCTTTTAGTAGTGTCTGTTTACAAAAGCGAAGAGATTTCCTGTTCTCTTTTTCACCAAAGCAACTTTAGCAAGTCTCACTTAACAAGCCTTCATTAACCACAGATGTTTGTCATTGTACTATAGACTAGAATCACATTTAAAATATTGCATAATTTAAGCTTCTCACTACCAAGTTGCTTTAAATTAATGAAGATATCTGTTTTCTAGATTAGAACTAATGTGTTCTAATTACTGATTTGTAGCTCTATGTTATTTCTTTGCCTAGCATCTCACTGATGAAGAGTAACGATATAGGTAGAGTAAAAATTTCCAGATCTTACGGGGATTAGTCAGGGGTTCTTTGACTGCAGATGCACGCCTGGACAGCCATAAATACATGCTCACTGAGGTTCCGTGAACCCAGTGTTGTCATGGATATGGTGGAGAACTTTTGGAAAACTCCCTTACTCGACTTCCAGTTTTACTGTCTTTGTATTTTCTTTCTTCCTGTCTGACCACTATTTCATGGCCTTTTCCACTGGTTTCTCTTGGTTTCCCCCATTTAGTCAGTTTCCACATGATTCTTCTCTCTCCTTGGTCTAACATCTTCCCCAGGTGCTAGCATCATCGGAGAAGGCAATGGCACCCCACTCCAGCACTCTTGCCTAGAAAATCCCATGGACGAAGGAGCCTGGTAGGCTGCAGTCCACGGGGTCGCTACGAGTCAGACACGACTGAGCGACTTCACTTTCACTTTCCACTTTCATGCATTGGAGAAGGAAACAGCAACCCACTCCAGTGTTCTTGCCTGGAGAATCCCAGGGACGGCGGAGCCTGGTGGGCTGCCGTCTATGGGGTCGCACAGAGTCAGACATGACTGAAGCGACGCAGCAGCAGCAGGAGCTAGCATCATTTCCCTGTTGCTTTTGGCCCATTTAAAATTGATCTGTTGATGAATTTTTAAATTTATACTTCCTGATTTAAGCAGGTTTCTAAATCTCAGACTGTATTTCCAGCCAGACGTGCCCACCTGGATATTTCCACAGGCACCTCCCCTGATATATTTAAACTGCATGCATCAGCTCTTTCTGCTCCCGAATGTATATCTCCTTTGTTCCTTAACCTGCATGACAGCATCAGGCTCAGTTGCTTAAGTGAGACACTCCTCCTGTATACCAAATGATCACTAAGCCAGACCAATTTTCTCTCTTAACTTCCTCACTCCTCATCATTCTCTCTACCATTATCACAATTTGGGCTATAAACTCCTTCTAATGCATTCAAATCTCCCTACTAGCTGATCCCAACAAATCAGGACTGTCTTATAACTCACCCATCACTCTATCATACTCCTCATGTTATAGGCACAGTGGAGAACACACCATTACTTAAATTATCGCCTTTCAGTCATTGCTTGTGGCAATGCAAAATGGTACAGCACTATGGAAGCCAATCTGGTGCTTTCTTAAAGAAATACATACACTTTTAATAACCCTGTATGCGAGACAGCAAGAGACACAGATGTATAGAACAGTCTTTTGGCCTCTGTGGGAGAGGGAGAGGGTGGGATGATTTGGGAGAATGGTATTGAAACATGTATAATATCATACAAGAAACGAATCGCCAGTCTAGGTTCAATGCAGGATACAGGATGCTTGGGCTGGTGCACTGGGATGACCCAGAGAGATGGTATGGGGAGGGAGGTGGAAGGGGGGTTCAGGATTGGGAACACATGTGCACCCGTGGCGGATTCATGTTGATGTATGGCAAAACCAATACAGCATTGTAAAGTAAAATTAAAAATAAAAAAATATATATACGATTCTGCAAAAGTGCTGCTTGGTATTCTACCAAAGGAGCTTGAACATTCATGTGCACACAAAAATGCAAACGGATGTATGTAGCAGCTTTATTTTAGAGAAGGAAATGGCAACCCCCTCCAGTATTCTTGCTTGGAAAATCCCATGGACAGAGGAGCCTGGTGGGCTACAGTCCATGGCGTCAAAAAGAGTCAGACACAACTGAACGACATAGCAGCAGCAGCTTTATTCATAACTGCCCAAACTTGAAAGCAATCAAGATGTCATTTTGTTGTTTTTATTGTTGTTTAGTCGCTGTGTCTGACTCTTTTGTGACCCTATTAACTGTAGCCCATCAAGCTCCTCTGTCCATGGGATTTCCCAGGCAAGAATACTGGAGTGGGCTGCCATTTCCTTTTCCAGGGGATCTTCCTGACACAGGGATCAAACCCACATCTCCTGCGCTGCAGGCAGACCCTTTACCACTGAGCCACCAGGAGAGACCCAAGATGTCCTTTAGTGGTAAGTGAATGGCTAAATAAACTATAGCATCTCCAGCCAGTGGAATAGTATCCAGTGCTAAAAATAAATGACTTATCAAGCCACAAAAAGGTATAGAAGAACTTTAAATGCATATTTCTGATTTCTGTGTCTGTGAGATGGGTTTTGTTTTATTTTTTTAAATTTTTTTTAGACTCCACAAATGAGTGAAATCCTACACTTTTTGTCTTTCTCTAACTGGCTTATCTGAGTTAGCTTTATCCAGGTTGTTGCAAATGACGGAGTTTCATCTATTTTTATGGCTTGGTAGTACTCTACCATGTATATATACCACATCTTCTTAATCCATTCGTTCATCACTTAAATTTTCCATACTTTGACTATTATAAATACCACTGTGATAAACATAGAGGTGCATATATCTTTTTGGACTTTGTTTTCAGGTTTTTCAGATAAATGCAAAGGAGTGAAATAGCTAGATCATATGGTAGTCTATTCTTAATTTTTTTTGAGGAATTGTTGTACTGTTTTCCATAGTGACTGCACCAACTTATAGTCCTACCGTCAGTGTGTGAAGGTTCCCTTTTCTCCATATCCTCACCAACATTTCTTGTCTTTTCAATAATGGCATTCTAACAGATGTGAGCGATATCTGATTGTGGTTTGATTTTAATTTCCCTAATAATTAGTGATGCTGAACATCGATCCACGTGCCTGTTGGCCATCTGTATATCCTCTCTGGAAAACTGTCTATTCAGATTCTCTGTCCACTTTTTAATTGGAATGTTTGCTTTTAATTGGAGTGAATGCAAAAAAAAATTCATTCTGAGTTGTATGGATCCTTTGTATTTGGGGTATTAATCTCTTGTTAGATATATGATTTGCAAATGTAGGCACCCATTCAGTAGGCTTCCCTGTCATTTTGATGTTTTCCTTCACTGTGCAAAAGCTTTTTAGTTTGCTGTAGTCCCATTTGTTTGTCTTTGTTTTTGTTTCCCTTACCTTTGGTTGGATTTACAGGAAACATCACTAAATACAATGTCAATGACATTCTTCTGTATCTGTGCTTTCTTCTAAGAATTTTATGGTTTCAGGTCTCATGTATCCAAATATTTAATCCTCCTGAGTTAATATTGTGTGTGATGTCAGATAGTGGTCTACTTTTGTTCTTTTGCATCTGAATGTCGAATTTGCTCAACACTATTTATGGAAGAGACTGTCCTTTTGCCAATTGTGTGTGCTTTTTGCTCCTTTATCATCAATTAATTACCCATTTGCATGTGGGTTTATCTGGGCTCTCAATTCTGTTCCATTGACCTGTGTGTCTATTTTTGTGCCAGTATCAATCTGCTTTGATTACTAGACATTTGTCACATAGTTTGGAATCAGGGAATATGATACTTCCAGCTTTGTTCTTTCTCAAGATTTTTTTGCTCATTCCCACAACTTTTTAGAATTATCCGTTCTGTTGTCGTGGTTGTTGTTCAGTCACTGTGTCACCTCTGACTCTTTGCAAAACCATGGGCTGCAGCATGCCGGGCTTCCCTGTCCTTCCCTATCTACCAGAGTTTGCTCAAATCATGCCCATTGAGTCAGTGATGCTATCCATCCATCTCATCCTCTCCTGCCCTACCCACTTCTTCCTTTGCCTTCCGTCTTTCCCAGCATCAGGGTCTTTTCCAATGATTCAGCTCTTTGCGTCAGGTGGCCAAAGTATTGGAGCTTCCTCTTCAGCATCAGTCCTTCCAATGAATATTCAGGGTTGATTTCCTTTAGGATTGACTAGTTTGATCTCCTTGCGGACCAAAGGACTCTCAAGAGTCTTCTCTAGCACCGCAATTCAAAAGCATCAATTCTTCTGTGCTCAGCCTTCTTTATAGTCCAACTCTCACATCCATACACAACTACTGGAAAAACCATAGCTTTGACTACACAGATCTTTGTCGGTAAAGTGATGTCTCTGCTTTTTAATGTGCTAAGTTTGTCATAGCTTTTCTTTCAAGGAGCAAGCGTCTTTAAATTTCATGGCTGAAGTCACCATCCACAGTTACTTTGGAGCCCAAGAAAAGAACATCTGCCACTGTTTTCACCTTTTCCCTTTCTATTTGTCATGAAGTGACAATGCAGGTATAATCCCTGGGTTGGGAAGGTCCCCTGGAGGAGGGCAGGGCAACCCACTCCAGTATTCTTGCCTGGAGAATCTCATGGACAGGGGACCCTGGCAGTCTACAGCCCATGGGGTTGCAGAGAGTTGGACACAACTGATGCGACTTAGCACACACCCACGATGGGACCGGATGCCATGATCTTAGTTTTAGTATCTGCTCTAGTTCTGTGACATATGCCATTGGAATCTTGATAGGAGTTTTATTGACTCTAAGGTTGCTTGGGGCATTTTGTTTCATTTGACCACACTGTACAGCATGTGAGTTCTCAGTTCCCCAACCAGGGATCAAAAGGCATCCTCTGCATTGGAAGCATGGAGCCTTAACCACTGGACTGCCAGAGAAGTCCCAACGTGTGCATTTTAATAGTACTGATTCTTAAACACAGTAAAAATTTAACTAAGGTGGTGAAAGACCTATATACTGAAAATGACAAGACACTGATGAAATAAACTGAAGAAGATACAATTTTAATATATTATGCTTTTCATTTTCATTTAGTTCCAAATAGTATTTAGCTTATCTTCAGAGGTCTTCTTTGATGTCTGCATTAATTAGATGTGTGTTGTTAAGTCTCCACACATTTGGGAATTTTCCAGTTATCTTTGATTTCTAGTTTCATTTCATTGTTGTCTGAAAGTAGACGTTATATGATTTCTATTCTTTAAAATTGTAAAAGTGTGTTTTATGGCTGGGAATGTGGTCTGTCTTGGTGCGTTGTTTCATGTGCTCTTGAGAAAAATGTGGATTCTGCCTTTGTTGGATGAAGCAGTCTATAGATCTCAATTATATCCAGTTGATTGATGGTCCTATTGAGTTCAACTATATCCTTACTGATTTTCTGCCTCCTGGACCTGTCCATTTCTGATAGAGGGATGCTGAAGTCTGCAACTGTAATAGTAGATTTATCTGTTGCTCTTTGCAATTCTATTAGTTTTTGCCATATGTATTTTGATGCTCTGTTGCTAGGCTATACGTTTTAAGGATTGTTACATGTTTTTGAAGAATTGACCTCTTTGTCATTATGTAATAAATGGTTTTCTTCGTCGGGCTTCCGAGGTGGCTCAGTGGTAAAGAATCTGCCTGCCAGTGTAGGAGATGCAGATTCAATCCCTGGGTCAGGAAGATCCCTTGGAGGAAGAAATGGCAACCCACTCCAGCACTCTTGCCTGGAAAATCCCATGGACAGGGAGAAGCCTGGTGGGCTACAGTCCAAGGGGGTTGCAAAGAGTCTGACACGACTGAGTGCATACGTACACACACACACACATGTGCGCGCGCGCACACACACACACACACACACACACTGTC
The DNA here is from genome assembly GCA_006410615.1 of Neotragus moschatus. NCBI lineage: Eukaryota > Metazoa > Chordata > Mammalia > Artiodactyla > Bovidae > Neotragus > Neotragus moschatus. Next base: position 1,286,405 of record SJYA01001815.1, read on the forward strand.
CTTCTTTATCCCTGATAGCTTACCTTGGTTTAAAGTCTGCTCTGTCTGAAATTAACATTATAGACATATTTTTTTCTTCTCTTTCCTTGCATCTGTTCCTCCTTCTTTGTCTTCTCCCAGATGAATAGTTACACAATCTGTTAACACAATATCTTTGCTTTGGCACAAACCAAAATGAAAAATTATTACCTACAAGAAACTTAACCCATTAATCTTACTACCTCTGTGATTTGAGTCTCTAATTTTCCTCCTTAGATCCAACAGCAGAATTACTGCTGTAATTCCACTGCAGAACTCACAGTTACAACTATTTTTAGGGGAAAAAGGATTTAAAAAGAAAACAACAGACCACAGTTGTATTAGTAGAAAATGGTTCTCCCTATCCTCCCCACCCCTCACTCCCACTCCCAGGAATTTCTGAATAACCCAGTAGAGTCATCCCTTTGTCACATGGAACCACAAAGAGCCAGAAAAGTCATGATACCAATGCACTGGGAACATTAAAATGTCACTGGAAATGTAGCAAAATAGAAAGCTTTTGTATGTAGCAAAATTCCTCTCAGGGAGAGTGAGCAGTATGTGTTCTGATGGAATGGTGGTGGTTGTAACATGTGTAGCAATTAAAAGATGGGCCCACAAAGTGCATGCTTGATAACAAGGGAAGTTTGCTACGTCATCTTCTAAGATTTGTAGGTAGGTAAAACTTTGATTTTTCTGAATAAAAAATGGGAGTTTGTGATCAGTGCTGAATTGTCTCAGACCAGCAGTTCTCCAGGTTAGTTGTGAGCTCAGTTGTGTCCAATTCTTCACAACCCCATGGACTGTAGCCTGCCAGGCTCCTCTGTCCATGGGATTTCCCACCCAAGAATACTGGAGTGGGCCACCATTTCCTCCTCCAGGGATCTTCCTAACCCAGGGATTGAACCCGTGTTCTTTGCATCTACTATGCTGGCAGGAGGATTCTTCACCAACTATACCACCTGGGAAACCCACAGACTTTAGCATATATCAGAATGCTCTAAAGGCTCATTAAAACATATTGTCAGGCCTCACTCAGAGTTGTTGACTCAGTGGGTATGGAGTGAGGCTCAAGAATATGAATTTCTAGCAAGTGCTCAGGTGAGGCTGATGTTGCTGATCTTGGGGACCACACTTTGAAAATCATTGCCCTAAACCAGAGAGCTAAGATGCTAATCACTCTCTCTATAGTCCTACTTTCAAGGTGCTTCTTCCATCTAAAATGAAATATTGGGAAAACTTTAAAGATAATCAGTTTGAGGTATGTCATGTTATTAGCATGTTTGGTGTCTCTAATGATTAACTTGCCCAGGGCACTTGTTTGCCTCGATGCAGCCATAACTACGAACTAATAAATAACAAAGCCACTACTTTTCTGTCTTCATCGTCTCACGTGTATTTTCCCTGTGGTGTTGATTATAAAATGGTTTCCTTTGTATCACCCAGGAAAAGAGAAAAGGGATTCAGGAACAAATATAAGAAAACATTTGACCAAAATATTACTTTTATATTGTAACAATATTGTGAGATATAAAAACACACTGTATTCTGTTTCAAGGATTGAATTTCACCAGTATATAGAACATGCTTCTTCATTATACTGGTTAGTCATCTCTATTGAAAATAAGATTCCCAAATGCCATGCTATTTCTGGGAAAAAGGTCAAAAAATATTCTGTTAGATTTCCCAATAAAAATTGTTCAGTTTGGAGTAAAGTTGTAAGGATGAGTGGCCAGTCTACTCATTTGTTTATACTCTTTTCAAAATCCATCTCAAGCCCTTCCAAGGATGACTTGACTCAAGCCTTTCATCTTCGATAAACATTGCATTGCTTGATGGTCACAATTTTATTTTACTTAACTTTTAATTTGCAGATCCTAGCAGATGCCTGGTACACAGCAGGCATTCGGTTCATTTCTGCCAAATGGTGGCAATGGGTGTAATACTTTTGGAACTGAATTATAACCATACTGCAGGAATTCTGCCCGTGTGACCCACTACTTTACAGCTAGTCACTCAGCCAATCAGATCTCAGATCTTCAGTAAAATACAGAAGCTGGGAGTCTCAGACCACCCTGCTGTGCACATTAACAAAAAACTGGGTGATGTGATTTGACTGAGTGGTCAGTTGGATAGGATTCTAGTATCTCTCATACTAAGGAGAAGAGACTTTATTCATAATTCTCCTAGTTATCCATATTCTGTTGCCTATATTCACAGCCCTTTTTTCATAGGACATGAACCTGGTCCATTTAGAAACAGACATTTCCTTTAGAAAAGACCCAAGTAACATATTTCTCGGAGAAGGCAATGACACCCCACTCCAGTACTCTTGCCTGGCAAATCCCACGGACAGAGGAGCCTGGTAGGCTGCAGTCCATGGGGTCACTAAGAGTCAAGCACAACTGAGTGACTTCACTTTCACTTTTCGTTTTCATGCATTGGTGAAGGAAATGGCAACCCACTCCAGTATTCTTGGCCTGGAGAATCCCAGGGACGGGGAGCCTGATGGGCTGCCATCTATGGGGTTGCACAGAGTCAGATACGACTAAAGCGACTTAGCAGCAGCAGCTGCAACATATTTCTAGGTGATAATCTTTTCATAAGATTTTGAAGTGTATTTAAGAACCAGGCATTTGCACTTTCTATAGTAAATGTTATTGAGTTGTTTCCTTTGATATTAAAAATGTGCTTTTCATAGCTGATAAAGGTCCTATGTAACCAGGAGTCTGCCTGTTTCTGGTGTCTGGCTGCTGACCGTTTCAGCACCCTCTCCCGCTTTCTACATTCTGTTAGCTGATCAGGAAGCCCAGGTGCTCCTTCTTTGGCACAGGTGGAATGTTGGGCCACACAGTCCCAGGTTATGGATGTGGGGACCCTCACTGCAGCCACTCTATAACATGTAAGCCCCACGCCAGTCTCAGCTCCTTGCTCTCTCAAGCAAGTTTTGGACCTGCTTTTATGCCTGTCCTACTATTCCTAGAAATCCCCAGCACGTGAGTAACAAATCTTTCCAATCTCTTCAGTAGGGCTTCTCAGGTGGTTCAGTGCTTAAGAATCCACC
>SJYA01001816.1:0-39683 GCA_006410615.1 Neotragus moschatus
AAGAGAGGTGGTTCAGGAGACTGGAGAGAGCTGTAAAATAATTTCAGTGAATAATCTTGAGAGGTTTCAATCTATAGGGTTTCACCCCCACAAGGTGGAAACATAGTGTAAAAAAAAAAAGCGAACAAAAAATGAAAAAGTATTCTTCCATCTAAAAAAATCTCAAAATGGGGTGGGAGGTGGTAGGGAGGTGACGTGTATATCTCTAGCTGATTCATGTTGATGTATGGCAGAAATCACCATGACGCTGGAAAGCAACTATCCTCCAATTAAAAAATGAATAAATCTGTAAAAATCTCAAAACGAAACACTAGACGCACAGGCTGAAGCATGAGGAGCACACGTACCGAAAGCTGCTGCTTCTTCTCTTGAAAGGGTTTGGTCTTGAAATTCTTGGTCCTGGTGACTTTCTCCTCGGTGTCAGGAGCGCCCTGGCTGTAGTCGCTCACTGGAATGACAGGAGTCCAGGACCGAGTGACGCCCCCTGCCACTCCCCTTGTGTAAGAGCCATTCTCCCTCCCCGCGTGCCCCCTTGGAAGTCAGGAGGAGGAAAAGGCTTTTATAGAAATTTCTATTTGATGAAACCTGGCAGAAAGGACTCTTGGGGCTGGCCCTGTCAGTCCAGGACTAGAGGACGGATGAGAAGGAGGGGAAAAAGAAGCTACAGTTCTCAGACCCCAAACTGTACCCCTTGCCCCAATCTATCTGCAAAGGTCTCACACTTGACTTCCAGGAGGCCAGACGAGGTAACACGGCCTGAAGGTGAACGTGCTGGCCAGGTGTGGCTGGCCAGCAAATGGTTAGACTTTTTCTGATGGGCACCATTTTTAACGTCTTTGTTGAATTTGTTACAACACTGTGGCCTCTATTCTATGCTTTGGTTTTCTGGCTTCGAGGCACATAGGATCTTAGCTTCTCAACCAGGGATCGAACCCGTACCTCCTGCAATGGAAGAAGTCATAACCACCGGGACCACCAGGGAAGTCTCCTGGTTTCTTTTTTTCTAATTATTATTTTTCTTCCGGTTTTGTTGAGATGTAATTGACATACAGCACTGTCTAACTTTCAGGTGTGCAGCATGATGTATGGCAGAAATCACCATGTGACTTATGCCACGAAATAGTGATCACAAGAAGCTTGGTGAGCAGTGTCATCTTGTACAGAAACAAAACTAAAGAGTTAGGAAAATATACAGTTCCTCGTGATGAGAACTCATAGGATTTGTTCTCTTAACAATGTCCATATTTAATGGGTCAATGTTTTAAAGTTCCCAGAAAGGGCACAACTCACCCAAGCTGGACCCGCTGCCGAATAGCCCGTTCCCACCCTCAGTGATGCTGCTCAAGAAGTGGTCGCTGAAATTCATCGCCTTGTTCAGGTAAAAGTTCTGGCCAATGAAAAAATTCACGCACAGTGAACGACGCCATGTCCCAGCAGAAAGAACGGTTTCCCTGCTCACCTGACCCTCTCTCTGTTAATGACAGTTGGTCAAGCCTGAAGCCTGGCCATCCTGGACATCTCCTTGACCTCACCGTGATGCTTTGTCCATTCTGCCTCTTAAATGAGGCCTCGGTCTGGCCCCTGCTCTCTCACCAGGAACATGGCAACAGCCTCCACAATGGGTTCCTGCCAGCCCTGCTTCCCGCAGCTGCCCCAGTCCCTGTATACAATGTGTATGTAACTGTGCCCTCCCAAGTCTTGGAATTAGGTCGGCCTGACAGCAGGCTCAGGCTGCAGAGCTTGAATCCTGTGCTGTCACTTACTACCTTAGGAACCTTGAGCCTCAGTTTCCTCATCTGTAAAGTGGAAATATTATGACCAGAAGGTAAAATGAGGTTACGTGGATGTCTATAAAATGAGGGTGGGCAGGACAAAGGCCAGACCTGGAATTTTGATCCACCTGGACCACTCGCACAGCGTGGCATCCTGCCTACCCCACCATGGGCCACCCACCACTTCCTGAGCACAGAACACACAGGCTAAGAGGAAACATACTGGGAACCTGGGGACACTTCTCCCACTTCTACATGATGCACAACACAGTGCAGATGCTCTTGGTGGCTGCCCAGTTCCCCTAAACCCATCAGTGACCATCCCAGCTGCTACGCTGGCTGCTAATGCTCATGGCTGACCCCTCTCCCCAGCTGCCCTCAGTAGGTGGGTGCTGACTTGCCCTAGTGGTTATGTCTCTCCCCCTACCTCAACTGGGGACAAAGGTGGTGTGATTCTCATGCCAGAGCTCCTGGTGGACAGGCTAGAGCCCTTGTCATCAGCCTCCCACCACCCCCAGCCCCCCNACCTGGGGACACTTCTCCCACTTCTACATGATGCACAACACAGTGCAGATGCTCTTGGTGGCTGCCCAGTTCCCCTAAACCCATCAGTGACCATCCCAGCTGCTACGCTGGCTGCTAATGCTCATGGCTGACCCCTGTCCCCAGCTGCCCTCAGTAGGTGGGTGCTGACTTGCCCTAGTGGTTATGTCCCTCCCCCTACCTCAACTGGGGACAAAGGTGGTGTGATTCTCATGCCAGAGCTCCTGGTGGACAGGCTAGAGCCCTTGTCATCAGCCTCCCACCACCCCCAGCCCCCCAACCCTACCTCCTGCATCTGTCAGTCCCATTCTCCTGAAGCCCCTCCCAGCCTAAGTTCTGCTGCAACCACACAGCAAAAATAACAGCATTTAGCACTTTCCTTGGTTTAAGAGCATGTTCACTTGCATTTTCCCATGGGATCCCACTCCCAGCCTCCCTGTGACTTAGGCATGGCCTAGGTGTCTAACCTGCCAGGTCACAGCCATGGGCAAGTTCCCCCTTCTTTTCCTTGCCTTCTTCACTCACCTTCTCAATCCATTCATTGTTCTTTTTGTATACTGTGACTTCTTGTCAAATGAAACTAAAGCTGCTGAATCTGTTAATTAGTGTTGGTCACACACAGGTCTGTGACAATGTTCCAGTTACCACATAAGAAGGCAGGTCAAGGGATATATGGCCACAAAGTTTGGCTTATTTTTCTAGGCAAAGAGGTCAAAGTACATATAGGAAACACTTGTGTCAGCCTTTCACCTAGACTTCAGTGAGTGTAAGTAACCAGAGAATTAAAGGACCAATAGGGTGATAATTGCTGTTCTCATGACATTTTTATGTGCCTGAAGCTGGATTCTCTGAGGTTTAGCTCAGTTACTAATCTAATTCTATGAAATTGCTAGCCTACAGTTATTGGAAACTCTTCCTTTCTGTGGATTATGTAGAAGCATTTCAATGAATTATAAGCTACCCTTTTCTAGGTCAGTCAGTTCTCAAATGAATAACTTTTGACAGTTTTACTCACCTTGTTGGAGACTTGAATATAATTCAGCCTGATACTGACTTCATAGCCATCCTCATGAACAGTAGCAGAGATGAGCTTGTAAAAAAAGAGAGAGAATTCACAAACAGGAGTGTGGGACTCAAGGCCCTGAGGCCAAGAAACTCTGAGATACCAAACTGTACATGTAATCAATTATTTCATTAACGCAAAAGAAAGCAGGAATGGAGAAACAAAAAACCCGATGAAACAGAACACAAAGAGCAAATGGCAGACACAAATGCATACTTACCTATAATTCCATTAACATAAACAAACTAAATACGCCAATCAAAGAGTCAAGACTGCCAGATTTGGTTAAGAAAGCAAGACTCAAATTTATACTCTCTGCAGGAGACATACTTTAATTAAGTCACATGGCTGCAAGTCATCAGCTAGGAAAAGGTAACTTGGGGTGGAGGTGGGGGTGGGGCAAGTCCTTGGCAATCAAGGACCAGATATTCAGGTGAGCTGCTGTCTCTGTAAGTGCCAGAAGGAATTTAGATCAATGGGGCTCAGCAAATGGTTTAAGAATCAGACACTGAATATTTTAGGTTTTGTGGGCCATAGGGTCCTTGCCATTGTAGCACAAAAGCAGCTACAGACAGTAAGTAAATGAATGAGTGCAGCTGTGATCCCATAAAACATGATTTACAAAACTGGTAACAGGCCAGATTCACCCTACAGATCACAGCCTTCAGACCTCTAGACTGGGCCAAAGAATTCACAGACCACCAGAATGGATTATAAAAAGAAATTCAGCAATACTTGACAATGACACAGTCTCAATGCTGGCCTAACCTGGTGGCAGAGGAGTGGGCTGGACTAACTTTTAAAGGTTCTTCTGACCTCATGACGGACGAAAAGGTCTTCTCATAGATGTGTCTTTATAGTAGCAGTACCCTTGAGATCTGATAGACTTGCTTCAAATCCTGATCCCCTGAGACCCAGAGTGTAGTCCCGGGAAGGTTACCAAGTTTCCTGAGCCAGTTTTCTTGGATGTCAAATAAGGCTTGTTCTGATTATCTACTTCAGCGTAAACCCCCCCAAATTTAGAGGCATCCAATAACCACCATTTTATCATGTTCATGGATTCCAAAGGACATGGCATGGACAGCTTGTCTTGTTCCATGCCTGAGGTCTTAGCTGGAAGGACTCAAGTGGCAAGAGGTGGCTCCATGCTCAGGGGCTGGGATGACCAGGGTCTCGTCAGTCATCTGCCTGGCTCCACATGAGGCAGGACCACATAAGGACTTGCTTCCGCTGGGGCTGCAGATGGAGCCCCTGTGTCCGGCCACTCGGCATGGCTTGGGGTTCTCACAGGGGGGTGGCCAGGCTCCATGAGAAAGTGCTAGTGGTGAGCGTGCCAAGCAGGGTAAGGCTTGCATGACCACACCTTAAGAGGCCCAGGCATCACTTCCACCATAGTCTGTTAGTCAGACAATCACAAGCCCATCCAGATTCAAGGTGAGGGGACGCAGACTCCATCCTCTGAAGGGCAGACTCTCAAAGAATCTGTGGGCACGTTTTCAAAACTGCCACAAGGTGAGGCTACCCTCTGCAGGTACGTTGAGAGGACTAGAGGTGGCGGACCTGATGCAGGTACTGAGCGCAAATTACCTGGAAACTCTTATGGCCACAAGGGCGAGTGAAAAGGGATGGGATTTAGTGCCAATGTGGCTATACTCAGTATTCTTTAACTACAGTCTAACCCTCCATTCCCTTCTTTAGGGGATCTTCCCGACCCAGGGATCGAACCCGGGTCTCCTGCACTTTGCGCAGATTCTTTACCATCTGAGCTACGAGGGAAGTGCCACACACAACCCTACAGTTAGGTATAATGGTTCTGACTCAGAATCCCACAGCCTGTGGCATCTAGAAGCATGAGATGCTCACAAAGTACCGTCTTCAGTCAGGTGCCCAGACCCTGGGACAAGACTCGGGTGGCAAGTGATTGGGAGGCAGAGCTGTGGGGAGGACAGTGAGGAGGCGTGAAAAGCAGGGAAGGAGAAGGAAAAAGGGCAAGCCAAGTGCAGTTTCAGCACAGTCAGTGGGGGCAACCTCAGCCCGATTCCACGGAACGGTGTGGAAGTTCCGCTCAGAGTCCACCCACCTTTCCCATCCTGGGTTCTGCAATCAAGGCTCGGAATTCAGGGTTGTTCTGAGCATAAGACCGGAGGTGCGCGGAGATGTGGTCCACCTGCTTTCTCCAGTATCCTGAGGGGGAGAGAAGACTGAGTACACGGATGATTCCTCAGAGGTGAAGGCAGAGAAGGACCAGCACGCCATGCGTTCTCAGAGAGCTGGCTTCACTTGGCCAAACTCGGCGATGGTTTTTACTTACTGAACCTCAACTATGTACTAGAGTAAGTTCTGTTTTTTTTTGTTCCTGATTAACTTATTTTTTTTGGAACATGATTAATCATAGAATGGGCTTCTCTGGTGGCTTAGGCGGTAAAAGAATTTGCCTGCAATGCAGGAGAACTAGGTTTGATCCCTGGGTCAGGAAGATACCCTGGAGAAGGGAATGACTACCCACTCCAGTATTCTTGCTTGGAGAATCCCATGGACAGAGAAGCCTGGAGGGCTACAGTCCATGGGGTTGCAAAGAGTCAAATACGATAGGCAACTAAGAACAATCATAGAATACTACAGAATTCCACTGAAACATTTTGATTGCCATATCTGGGGTCTTTTTATTTTTTTGGCTGTGCCGGGAGGCATGGGGAACCTTAGTTTCCTGACCAGGAATCGAACCTGTGGCCCCTGCATTGAGAGTATGGAGTCAGCCACTGGACCACCAGGGAAATCCCAAGGGAGTCTTTTAGTCTTTTAAAATTAAGCATATTGAGAAACAACTTATTGTTAAAAACACACCTTTAAAATACCCCTATTTTAAAGGTACAATCTGAGTCTTGGCAAGTACATATGCCCTGTCAATATGCAGAATGTTTCTGAAAAGCTTCCTTTTGCCTCTTTCCAGTCGGCACAGGGTTTACAATAATTCTAACTCATTGCCAGCACTTAAGACTTAGATCTCAGATGTGTCTGTTCTCTCGTCCGCAGGTGGGTGACATACGGCAGCACTAGGCCTACCCTTCTGCGTCGGTTCAGCTGCCTGGGCCCAAGGGACAGCTGCTGCTCTGGATGGGGCAGGGCCCTCCAGCTGGCCACAGCCCCCACAGGAGGCGATGTTAAGACCTAAGGATAACAGTGAATGATGTGGTAGAAAGCAAGTAAGAGGAGCCTAGAGACAGGAGTTAAACCACAGGCTGGCCATCTTACCAAAGAGAAGCACAGAAATAAACAGCTAAGCAAGACAAGCTCTCTTGAAGTCGGAAAAATATCTCAAACACTGAACTCAAAAACTATCTATGTAAAAAAAAAAAAAAACCTCACATTTAGCTGGATCAATCTGTAGAGCAGTTTACACCCCTAGAGCATTGTGGAAAGTAATAAAGCAATCAGCCAGCAGTATGTGGAAGTTAAAGGCTGGCAGTGGTCAGGGAAAGAGATCTTGCCAAAGCCACAAATGTCCACTACTGATGAACAAACACAATAGAATATCACTCAGCTATAAAAAGAGGATGAAGTATTGAAACATGCTGCATGGACAAACTTGGAAACATTATATGAAGTGAAAGACTGATGTTGAAGCTGAAGCTCTAATACTGTGGCCACCTGATGCCAGGAGCCAACTCATTAGAAAAGACCTTGATGCCGGGAAAGATTGAAGGCAGGAGGAGAAGGGGGGGCGAGAGAGGATGAGACAGTTGGATGGCATCACCGACTCAATGGACATGAGTTTGAGCAAGCTTGGGGAGATGGTGAAGGCTAGGGAAGCCTGGCATGCTGCAGTCCACGGGGTTGCAAAGAGTCGGACACGACTGAGTGACTGAACAACAACAAAGTAAAAGAAGCTGGTCACAAAAGACATCATATGCTTCCATTTATACATCCAGAACAAGCAGCTCCATAAAGATAGAAACAGACGAGCGGTGACTGCACCCTTGGGGGTGGTGGTGTAGAGGGTGGTGCTTACAGGATACGGGGTTTACCTTTGAAGAGATGAAAATGTTCTAGAAAAGGAGAGGAAGAGCGGTGATGGTTGTACAATACTGCTCATGTACTAAATACTGCCCAATTGTACCCTCTAAGATGGGAAGATGGTGAGATTCATGTCAGGTGCACTTTGCCACACTAAAAAGAGCTGATGGCAGACAGCAAGAGTGATGCAGGTACCAACATCTGTATGTTAGTATACAAAGTCTCATGGGCTATTTCATTTACAAACTACATAACGGGGTTAGGGGTCAAAACATGCTAAATGTTTAAGGAAGTGTTATCATTCATTCCAACCAAAATTACTTGGAAACAGAAAAATAAAGGCACTTCCTGTGTATAAAAAATAAATCGAAAGGAAGAAAAGGAAATCCTCTTTCGTTGAGAGTGTGGGTGCCCTGCAGAGAAGTGTTTGTCTCACCTCTCCCCGGGCTGACAGCTGTGAGGAGAGGCTTGTGGTCACTCGTCTTCTCCTGTCTCTGCTTCTGGGAAGCCACTTCCAGCTCCTTTTTCGCCAGGAGGGTCCCCGATGGGTAGAACAGGCCGGTGGTCTGTGTGCCTACATCCCTCTTAGGTCCAGCGTCAGGCCTGGGCAGAGGAACGTTTAGGGGCTGCCAGACAGGTTGAGGCTACGTGAGCAAGACACGAAACATTAAAAAAATTATAACATAAATTAATTCATTTTCCACTTTACTCACAGAAAACAGTCCTAATCAGAAGTAACTCCAAAACACTACTTTGAACTTAAAAAAAGGTTCTAGGTCTTGCCTCATCTTCCCTGCTTGTTTTTCTCAGCAATGCCCAGCCTGATCTGTGAAGCCAGCCCCACCCCCTGGCCACTGACTGTCCTACTGCCTGAGGCCTGGAAGAAATCCATCCTCTCAACTCTAAATCCAGTGGACCATCGACACTCAGCTACTGGGCACCAGCATATTCTCTGAGATACTCTCCGTCCTTTGGGCCTGGGGGACTGAGAGGACCCTCATGTAATGTTGTATATGTTGCACACTGCACAAGAGCACTGCATCTAAAGGGGTGATATTCACGTGGGAGATGCTGTATGTTCGCATACTAGGGCAATTTTTCTGGTAGATGGAAGAAAATGTCCAACAAAACTAGTAAATTACAATCAATTTCCAACAGATGGCAGTCAAATGTCTTAAGGAAAAAAACGATGTGTCTCATTTGCACAAACATGCCACTGGGTTATTGGCAGTCGTGGGCTCTGTGTTTGAATCTGGGTTAAGAAGGCACGGTGGCTCAGACAGTAAAAGAATCTGCCTGCAATGCAGGAGACATAAGAGAAATCGGGTTCAATCCCTGGGTCAGGAAGATCTCCTGGAGAAGGGCATGACCACCCACTTCAGTATTCTTGCTTGGCAAAGTCCATGGACAGAGAAGCCTGGTGGGCTACAATGGGGTCGCAAAGAGTTGGACATGACTGAAACAACTAACACTTAGGGCTTAGACTTAAAAAGGCCACGAACTCCCTAAAAATGGATGCAAAGTTGCTGAGTGCATGTGTATTCTCTCTACAAATGACTGATCTTCACAAATTCTTCTAATGAAAGGAGGAATCTAAAGAGGAGAACAGACCTGAAAAATCTTTCTGTAGCTTAGACAAATCCATAAATGGCTAACATGAAGCTGGTTAGAGATTAAGTCCATCTGAAAATAGTCTTGGGAGATTTTCCTCAAATATGCCCGGTTGTTATAAGTGGCATAAACAATTTTATGTAACCCAGTGTAAGTTTTCTAGAATATAAAAGAGCAGGGGGAAATTTCTTGGTGTGCTACATAAGAAATTCAAGAGAAGAAAATACATTTTATCCCACGTATTTTAAATCTCCCTAGTGACATCTATTAGGGCTTCCCAAGTGGTGCTAGTGGTAAAGAACCCGCCTGCTAATGCAGGAGACGTGAGAGATGTGGGTTCAATCCATGGGTCGGGAAGATCCCCTGGAGGAGGGCATGGCAACCCATTTCATTATTCTTGCCTGGAGAATCCCATGGACAGAGGAGCCTGGAGGGCTACAGTCCACAGGGTCGCCAAGAGCTGGACGTGAATGAAGCGACTGAGCACGCGTGCAATGACATCTGTTGCCTTGCATATGTGGTGAGGCCTCAATTTAGTGTAGATAAATGCATATCTATGAATATCTGCCTGATATGAACCTCTCTGACTAGGATATCTATGAATATCACATCTATTCATATAGATATGAATATCTATAAATGCGTATCTTTGAATCCCAAAGCAATCAATGTGTTGAAAACATAAACTGGTTGAACTTATTTGTACACCTAGTTAACGTCCACGAGAAGGGTCTAAGTATTTTGGCTCTCATCCCCTGGGCTGGCTCACAGGGTCGGGCACACAAATTCAGAGTTAAAACCCCGTCCCGGGACCAGGTCTTACTAGCATGGAGGCCTCACCTCAGCAAACAGGCCAAGTTCTCCAGCAGCTGGAGCCAGGCTGCTCTCCATGTAGGGTCGTGCCAAGGACCTCACATAAAGGCCACAGGAGCCACAGAAGCGAGCAGATGGGTGATTGCTGGCCCCACATTTAAAGCAAACTGAGTAGCAAGTCGGAACGCTAGGCTAGAGGACAGAAAATACTTTCAAATTTTCATGAATATTAGAGACACAGTCTTCCCATACAGCTTACGCCCATCCCATACAACTGCAGCCATCAAAAGAAGAAAGGCTGATACTCTCTTGACTTTGCAGTTCTACCTTCTAGAATTTACCCTGCAGATGAACAAATACATTAAAAAGTATATTCAAGACCATTCCCTGCAGGATTGTGGATTCAGAGGAAGTAACTGGAAACAGCTTAAATGTCCAGCACCAGGGGATGGCCTGAACCTACCACAGTACACAGAGACGGTGCAATGTTATGAAGTCATGGAGAAAATGAGGTTACTAGCAGGATAAACTGCCGGGTGCAAAGCACCGGGTCAGTGTTCATATTAAACTACAGTTAATTAGTCATGCCTCCGATGGCTGAAAGCAGACCTCAGAAGCTGAGTGCCAGTGGTGACTTCCTGGGTAGGAGCCAAGGGACTAGGATGAGGAGAGACTAGCCCTTCACATGAAACCTCCTACACTATTTACAGGAGACACTCCCACAAATAATTCTGAGTGTCTACACTATTTACAGGAGACACTCCCACAAATAATTCTGAGTGTTTTATTAAAAGGTAAGCAGATAATTCATAGAAAAACACTAAGAGTCAATACATGAGTTAAAAGGTTTAACCTCAAAGAAATGCAAATGAAAATAGCAATGAGAGACCATCTCAGTTTGAGAGAACTAATGGTCTCTGTCTCCAGATTCCTAAGTAAGCAGGTTGTTGTTGTTGAATTGCTAAGTCATGCTGACTCTTTTGTGACCCTATAGACTGTAGCTTCCCAGGCTTCTCTGTCCTTGGGACTTCCCAGGCAAGAATACTGTAGTGGGTCGTCATTTCCTTCTCCAGAGGATCTTCCTAACCCAGGGATCAAACCCACATCTCCTGCTTAACAGGCAGATTCTTTACCACTGAGCCACCAGGGAAGCCCAACTAAGCAGGGGTTGAGACCCAAGTCCTAAGAAGCGATTTATGCCTGGATATGGAGGAGGAGGCACCTGGCCTAGAGCGGCTGTGAGGCACAAAGAAGCTGTTTTAAACACCCCCATAATGGCTCCATACCAATCACCAGGTAAGCGTCCTCTGCTCGTGGACAGGTGGACATGGACCCACATAGGCAGGTCTACACAGTGTCCTCCCAAATCCAGAAGGGAAGAGAGCCCTGAACCACTGCAAACCCTGGAAATAAGGTATTTCTGCTTAAGTAAAACTACGATAGCCTCACCAATGAATAAATTAGAACAAAGAGCACACACACATTCCTTTACAGAAAGTTAATGAGATGAGAAAAACCCTCTGAAACAGTCAGAGAGCTGTATTTTGCAACGGCCCCAAGGAAGCAGGAATTTTCTTCTAAATTGGCTGGAAAATGCTGACTTCTTTGTGGGATTATTAGGCCAGAGCAAGTCACCTGGAAGTCATCATTTCAAACACATGAAATAGCTCATCTACACAGAACCTAATCACTGGACTTGAATTGTACTTCAATTCCTTCATTTTAAACACTCAAGATAAGCTGGCGGGAAACCCAAGCAATGGTGCCCACCACTTGCTAAACTTCAAAAAAGAGCAGGCACACAGTGGAACTGAGTCTTTTTTGGATTAAAGCCTCACTTCACTGAAGTGCTGAAAATGCACTTATTTTTGCTTAAAATAACACAGTCGTTGCCAACACTTGTGCTTTTCAGCTTGCTTTCCTAGGACAAGAAATTTGGAACTTGGCAATATAGCACAAAACCAGTACATATACATTTTGCTTACGGATAGGCTATAATCTAAGGGAATCTGAAGTGTTTTACTGAAATAAAGCTTAAAATTTTTCTTAAAGAAATTAATTTAAACAAAAACCAAAACAGACATGCCTGCCTGTGAGTGACACATGAATGGCTCCTGGCCATTGGGGCCCCACCGGCTGCGCCAGCTTCCACACAAAGCCACTAAATGAAATTCTAAGAAACTGCCGACTTGATGGAATCCTCCTGAAGACTGTGAAGACAGTTGTGTGTTGGTGAGCGTGCAGTGTCCTCTCCACACACAGAAATGCTGCTTTCAGTGTACCATGAGTCACTTGTGGTCTCTCCCCTCTCCTCCCCAACAAACTTCCTCCCCTATCTCTGCAGACTATATTTCTCATAATCAACAATGAACGTTTATCGACCACTGAGATAGGGGACGGGTGTGTGCGGTCAACCCACCTCTTGTGGCGAGGATGGCAGGGTCCCCTCACAGGAGACGCAGTATCTCAGCTGAGCTGGGTTCCCGGTGCCGCAGTCGCGGCAGATCACTCTCTCCTTGAAAACAGGGAAAGAGACCTGTGTGTTTCCACGGTGCTTCTCTAATGTCTTCAGAGAAACATGTTCATTTTTCCTCCCATTCATCTGAGTAGCACAGTAATGCCAGGACAAAAAGGGTGTTAATAACGTGGAATAATATGAGAGGCATCTACCACCGTGAAGCAGTCAGATATCCTGACGATTTCAACATCTAAAACTTATCTTTTGAATTAACTTACATGGAACACAAATTTGAATACACGCACACACCATGCAAAAAAGGAAGCCATATGATGTGTTAATTTAAAGTGGCATCTGTAGGTTGGTTCAAGTTTTAGGTTATATTTCAAGGCATAATACTTTGAAAGCCAGGATTGAGAAATTTCATATCTACTTAATCATGCCTTTTTTAAAATCCCTTTCTCTTATTCAGTACTTTAAGTCCAATAAATCAAAGTACTTCCCCCTGCCACAAGAAAAGAAAAGAAATAAGTGTTGCTAGGAGAAAACAGCTGTGCAAAGAAATCACCAAGCAGTCTTTCCAGTCCATCAGCCTGGAGACCCTATACTAACACCAGACCCTGAAACTGGATTGGTTTAGAAATTAATACAACAGAAATAGTGCCCGGCAATGAACATAAGTTTTAAAAGAAGCAAACCCCAAAATGAAAAACAAAAAATCCTGAAAAAGAGTATTCATCTGGCCTTAGGAAGGCAAACTGACTTTTTCACATTGCTTCTGTGTGAGTTGTTCTGGTTTTTTTTTTTTTCAGTGTTGAAACTGTACGCCTGGGTAGGCTCTCCAACTCTGGCTTCAACAGTACACAGGAAGACCCAAGACAAGCAGAAGATTGTATGTTTACAAGTAATCTAGTTCCATATGAATTTGGATTTGCTCTGTAGTTTCTCACTTAGAACTGGAACAGTGAAAAGACTGTCTTAGAAAATGAGTGGGAAGTTCAACCTTCTGAGTCAGGAATCTGGAGATAAGTTGTAATACACACACACACACACACACAAGAAAACAGAAAAGATGGCTAACATAGCCCAGGTAGTCTAGCCATGCCCCATGACAAGTGGTGTCTTAGTTCCCTGACCAGGGATTGAACCTGTGCCCCCTGCAGTAGAAGCTCAGAGTCTTAACAGCTGGATCACCAGGGAAGTCCCTGAGGTGTTACAGTTCTCACTGTACATTAAGGACACTTAATAAGGGCACTTCCCTTATTGCTGAAATTTTTTGTTCTTTTATCCCCAAAGTTATCTCTATTAAACCTATTTCATCCTGTAGTGAACTTTACTTGAGGTCAAGTAAAAAGGAGGTGAGTGGGACCATAAATTCAAGAATGGAAAAAAGATATGGTTGTAGGTTCAGTGATTCTACCCCCAAAATGTTCCTGGCATGATGCCATTTGTCTAACAAGATGTTTTTGAAGTTCGACATGATACTTCACTTTTTCACCCTTGTGACAGGTTGTAATCCTCCTTTTCTAGGTGATAGAGACCCATAATCAAACAAAGCAAACACAAACACCAAGTGACTTTAAGGACAAGATTACAAGTCAACATGAATGACAATGTTCAATTTAAAAATACACGGAGTAAAAACCTGTGTGAGCTGCAGTGCAATTTGTCCTCCAAACCCATGTCTGGGGAAACACATTTCTATGGATCTTTCCTGATGTTTAGATCCTGTTGGCAAGTTCAGCTCTTGGGCGGATGCCCTTCCAAAAACGAGAGTGGGTTTTGTTCATGGGTATTAGCTCATCAACTGTTAGCCAATGTCATCAGCTGAAGAAAGACATTTAACTGCTCAAACATTGATTTCTATGGATTTCACTCACACTGTCACAGATTCATGTTTAATTACCTTCAGGCGGAAGCTGGCCTGTGGCTGCAGCTGTGGTGCCAGGGGAGCCTCACAGACCACACAGATGGGAGTGTTCAGGGGCACCACGTTCTCACACTCTGTGCACAAGCCCATCTGCATGAAGAAGGAGGCCAGGTTGGTCTTCAGATGCAAAACGTGGAAGTGAAAATTGATCTTAGAACGTAAGGTTTAATTTACTTTTGTAAAAAATTTCTTTTAAATGATTGCCATTTTTACTCATTTCTTATTAAGATAAAATTTTATCTATTGTAGAAAAGAGAGGTGTAAAGAGAAGAAAAATAAATAAATAGCTTACAGTGGGGTAAGGAAATTGACAAATCTTTTCTATAATACATTAAAAGGCAATTATAAAGTTGGATAAAACTGTTAAAAAAAAATAACCATTTCAGATTCTGAAAGCCAACCAAAGACAGAGGATGAACTGAAAAGCAATGAACCTTGGGTGAGGACCCCACACGTCTGCTGGGTCTTGCTTGGGCTGTTCCCTGTCCTCCTCCAGGTCTGTCAGAGCAGGGTGGGCTGTGAACACCAGCAGCTTTGTGCCTGCTGGCGGCCAGGGCTCACAGGATCTGGAGCTCGGTCAAGATGATGCGCTCAGTGGCCAGCCAACAGGGAGGACCGTGGCTGCACCAACCTGAGATCGTGATCCTGTTTTGAGCAACTGATGAACCAGCAAGTAATCAGGAACTTAACAGGGAGTTCTAGAAGGAGGGAAATTTCTGTGTATTGCTAGATTTAAGTTAAACTGTTCTGAAACAGACTGTGAGAAGTTAAGGAATCTGCTGTCCTCCCTAGAGCTCTATTTAGTAAGTAAGTGTTAGTCGCTCAGTCATGCCCGACTCTTTGTGACCCCATGGACTGAAGCCCGCCAGGCTCTATGAGAAAATACCTCAAAAAACTCAACTTTTAAAAATAGCAAAAAAAAAAAAAAAAAANCTGCCACAAGAAAAGAAAAGAAATAAGTGTTGCTAGGAGAAAACAGCTGTGCAAAGAAATCACCAAGCAGTCTTTCCAGTCCATCAGCCTGGAGACCCTATACTAACACCAGACCCTGAAACTGGATTGGTTTAGAAATTAATACAACAGAAATAGTGCCCGGCAATGAACATAAGTTTTAAAAGAAGCAAACCCCAAAATGAAAAACAAAAAATCCTGAAAAAGAGTATTCATCTGGCCTTAGGAAGGCAAACTGACTTTTTCACATTGCTTCTGTGTGAGTTGTTCTGGTTTTTTTTTTTTTCAGTGTTGAAACTGTACGCCTGGGTAGGCTCTCCAACTCTGGCTTCAACAGTACACAGGAAGACCCAAGACAAGCAGAAGATTGTATGTTTACAAGTAATCTAGTTCCATATGAATTTGGATTTGCTCTGTAGTTTCTCACTTAGAACTGGAACAGTGAAAAGACTGTCTTAGAAAATGAGTGGGAAGTTCAACCTTCTGAGTCAGGAATCTGGAGATAAGTTGTAATACACACACACACACACACACAAGAAAACAGAAAAGATGGCTAACATAGCCCAGGTAGTCTAGCCATGCCCCATGACAAGTGGTGTCTTAGTTCCCTGACCAGGGATTGAACCTGTGCCCCCTGCAGTAGAAGCTCAGAGTCTTAACAGCTGGATCACCAGGGAAGTCCCTGAGGTGTTACAGTTCTCACTGTACATTAAGGACACTTAATAAGGGCACTTCCCTTATTGCTGAAATTTTTTGTTCTTTTATCCCCAAAGTTATCTCTATTAAACCTATTTCATCCTGTAGTGAACTTTACTTGAGGTCAAGTAAAAAGGAGGTGAGTGGGACCATAAATTCAAGAATGGAAAAAAGATATGGTTGTAGGTTCAGTGATTCTACCCCCAAAATGTTCCTGGCATGATGCCATTTGTCTAACAAGATGTTTTTGAAGTTCGACATGATACTTCACTTTTTCACCCTTGTGACAGGTTGTAATCCTCCTTTTCTAGGTGATAGAGACCCATAATCAAACAAAGCAAACACAAACACCAAGTGACTTTAAGGACAAGATTACAAGTCAACATGAATGACAATGTTCAATTTAAAAATACACGGAGTAAAAACCTGTGTGAGCTGCAGTGCAATTTGTCCTCCAAACCCATGTCTGGGGAAACACATTTCTATGGATCTTTCCTGATGTTTAGATCCTGTTGGCAAGTTCAGCTCTTGGGCGGATGCCCTTCCAAAAACGAGAGTGGGTTTTGTTCATGGGTATTAGCTCATCAACTGTTAGCCAATGTCATCAGCTGAAGAAAGACATTTAACTGCTCAAACATTGATTTCTATGGATTTCACTCACACTGTCACAGATTCATGTTTAATTACCTTCAGGCGGAAGCTGGCCTGTGGCTGCAGCTGTGGTGCCAGGGGAGCCTCACAGACCACACAGATGGGAGTGTTCAGGGGCACCACGTTCTCACACTCTGTGCACAAGCCCATCTGCATGAAGAAGGAGGCCAGGTTGGTCTTCAGATGCAAAACGTGGAAGTGAAAATTGATCTTAGAACGTAAGGTTTAATTTACTTTTGTAAAAAATTTCTTTTAAATGATTGCCATTTTTACTCATTTCTTATTAAGATAAAATTTTATCTATTGTAGAAAAGAGAGGTGTAAAGAGAAGAAAAATAAATAAATAGCTTACAGTGGGGTAAGGAAATTGACAAATCTTTTCTATAATACATTAAAAGGCAATTATAAAGTTGGATAAAACTGTTAAAAAAAAATAACCATTTCAGATTCTGAAAGCCAACCAAAGACAGAGGATGAACTGAAAAGCAATGAACCTTGGGTGAGGACCCCACACGTCTGCTGGGTCTTGCTTGGGCTGTTCCCTGTCCTCCTCCAGGTCTGTCAGAGCAGGGTGGGCTGTGAACACCAGCAGCTTTGTGCCTGCTGGCGGCCAGGGCTCACAGGATCTGGAGCTCGGTCAAGATGATGCGCTCAGTGGCCAGCCAACAGGGAGGACCGTGGCTGCACCAACCTGAGATCGTGATCCTGTTTTGAGCAACTGATGAACCAGCAAGTAATCAGGAACTTAACAGGGAGTTCTAGAAGGAGGGAAATTTCTGTGTATTGCTAGATTTAAGTTAAACTGTTCTGAAACAGACTGTGAGAAGTTAAGGAATCTGCTGTCCTCCCTAGAGCTCTATTTAGTAAGTAAGTGTTAGTCGCTCAGTCATGCCCGACTCTTTGTGACCCCATGGACTGAAGCCCGCCAGGCTCTATGAGAAAATACCTCAAAAAACTCAACTTTTAAAAATAGCAAAAAAAAAAAAAAAAAAATTCAACACCGGGAATAGGAATTAAAAAGGTGGTGGTGAATCCTGAGAAGAGTCTCCCTTCAAGGCCACTGCCCCAGGTGAGGTACTATATACTTCAAGGAAAGGAGGGCCAGCCTCCTCAGACAGGAGGGCCAGCTTGTCCACCAGCACGAAGCTCAGAGAAATTCAGGGAATCAAGGTCATGAGTTTCAACCTGGGTCCAAGCCAGCACCTCCATTCCAAGTCTCAGGATCCTTTCTGTCCCACTGCAACCCCCAACTTTCACGAAGAAATGTGTTGATTAGGTGAATTCAGTTGATGCTGTAACTCACCAACAAATAAAACTCAATTCTGTGTGAGCTTTCAGCAGGACGATGCAGAGTGGCTCCGGAGCTGAGAGGAACCCCTCTGCATGTCTCTAACGAGACCCTGAGCGTCTTAGGTCTGGGACCCTAGCAGCAGGATCCACCCCCTTTAAGTCCCTGAAGCCCAGCTGAGAGCAGGACACGGTAAGAACGCAATAGTTCAGATTATGAAGCTGTTTATACATTAGGGCATTAATAAATGTCATTTACAGGCAGTATAGATGTTCCGAACCTCATCATTTTGAATATTTATAATCCCTGATAACCTTTTCTCCCTGTAACAACAAAGAAAGTTTTGAAAAATTTGTTTTCAGACCAGTAAAAAAACAACTTTGACACTGCACCAACAAATATATAAGCCGGGAAAATTCAAACCAGTGAGACCTGTTCATGTTTTATTTGCTATACCACCTTCTTTAAGGAGTTCAAAATATATTGTGGGAATAGAGTAAATTAACTTCTACAGCATCTCCCTTTAGTACCTAGCCTCCTGCTTGAAGGCGTAACTCAATGCTAAAACTCTGGACTTTGAATTCATTGAATAATGACTTTTTCCTGTGACTATCTTTTTATTTTTGGTGAATACTACCAAATGCTTACATTTATTTTTAACTGTAGGATAATGGCTTTACAATATTGTATTGGTTTCTGCCATACATCAACATGAATCAGTCATAGGTATACTTATGCCCTCTCCATCTTGAATCTCCTTCCCACCTCCCACCCTGTGACTATCCTTTTTACATGGTCATTTTTCAGTAAACTTCCCAGATCCTTCTGCATCATTTTGTAAACCTGAATCCAAAAGAACCCCAAAGTATCAAGTGCATAAGAGATGAACACATTTAAGTGAAGGTTTTGATTTTTAGTAAGTCAAGTATATTTTCTAACTAACTACAAACCTTTTTGGGTTTTTTTTGGCTGAGTTGTGCAGCTTGCAAGATCTTAAGTTTCCTGACCAGGCATCAAATCTGGGCCATGGAGGTAAAAGCACCCGGTCCCAACCACTGGACTTCCAGGGAACTCCCTAACTTACTACACACTTAGTGGTAGGATAATATCAGTTATTACCTATGGTCACCTAAAACTTTTAAATGTAGACATACTGATTGATCTATAGCTGATATAAACAGCTTCTTCACGGGAAATAGACAGGGAAACAGTGGAAACAGTGTCAGACTTTATTTTTCTGGGCTCCAAAATCACTGCAGATGGTGGCTGCAGCCATGAAATTAAAAGACGCTTACTCCTTGGAAGAAAAGTTATGATCAACCTAGATAGCATTCTCAAAAGCAGAGATATTACTTTGCCGACTAAGGTCCGTCTAGTCAAGACTATGGTTTTTCCAGTAGTCATGTATGGATGTGAGAGTTGGACTGTAAAGAAGGCTGAGCGCCAAAGAATTGATGCTTTTGAACTGTGGTGTTGGAGAAGACTCTTGAGAGTCCCTTGGACTGCAAGGAGATCCAGTCAGTCCATTCTGAAGGAGATCGGCCCTGGGATTTCTTTGGAAGCAATGATGCTGAAGCTGAAGCTCCGGTACTTTGGTCCCTCATGCGAAGAGTTGACTCATTGGAAAAGACTCTGACGCTGGGAGGGATTGAGGGCAGGAGGAGAAGAGGACGATCAAGGATGAGATGGATGGATGGCATCACTGACTCGATGGGAGTGAGTCTGAGTGAACTCCGGGATTTGGTGATGGACAGGGAGGCCTGGCGTGCTGTGATTCATGGGGTTGCAAAGAGTCGGAAACGACTGAGCGACTGAACTAACTTGGTCAGAATGGTGTATTTTACAGATATACAGACCTGTAATTAGTACTTGTGGTCATTTATTTGTAGAATATATTTCCATATTGTCCCCAGGTTATGAACAGAAATATCATATGAGTAGGAAACATGCATCTATCCATAAGTGAACCACTGAAATCAAAAGATGTCAGTCTTTTTCTGAGCCTATGCTTCTTTGAGGCCACACAAAAGGAATGGCACTGTAAATGTGTTTCTGATCCCTAAATAGGAGTCTGGATAGAACAAGATTCATTTGCCAGTTATTTTTTCAACAACTATCTGTGGTTCCTGTGTGCCAGGTGCTATGCTCTTGCTGCAAATACAGACCAGGTCAACCAGTAGAAGAAGCTTCAAGGATTCTGCTACTCACCTGAGCTCCTTCTGGGGGCGGGAGACGGCAGCCAAAGATAGGCGGCACAGAGGAGCCACATTCCAGACAGTAGCGAGCAAAGGGGTCCGACGGGCGGGCCACCAGGCAGCGGGCACACCTATGACACAAGAGGCCCCTGAGTGGCCCTGTGCTGAGCAGCGCATGACATTGACAAGCATTTGAGCATTCTTAGAAAACAAAACAGGAAGCAGAAGGCTCTCACAGGCAGTGGAACAAGTTTAAGACAGGAGGTGCTTCTCTTAAGCATTTTTATCACAAAGTCCCACATGGCTGGGACCATGGTGCCCTTCACTGGAGGCCAGGCGCCTCTTGCTTCCGGGCACAGCAGCAGTTTGATCAGCAGCCTCGATTCCACTTCCAAGTGGGGCCCTGGCTCCTCCTGGCACCTGGGCTTTGACGAGTGTGAGGGTGAGCCCTGCGAATTCCAATCACGTCCATGGTGCACGTTTCTGACTTTGACCTGGCTCTGGAGAGTCCTGTCAGGTAAGCCCTGCCTGCACCTTCACTCACCTGCGTGGAGTCCAAGGTTCTGCCCCAACACCGTTTGCCTACTTTTAGGTGGCTGCGTCGTCCCTCAGCCCTCACTCGCCTACCCGGCTGTGAAAGGATTCCTGGACCTGGCTCCCTTGTCAGTCACCCTGTTGCCGCCAAGCATTTCCAGGCAGGTTGGGGCCCTGACCCTGTGACCTAGCTGAACTGCGCAGCATCTATGGTATCTGCACACTGTGGCCTGGGTTGTTTGGTTGCCTGCACCAGTCTCTACCGGGGCCTTTCAACAGTCACCAGCCTTTGTAGTTGTATTCACTTGGGGAAAGGGTGGTCTTTTTAGCAATGGCGCTGGGCAAACTGGGTTCTGTTTGGGATGATGAATAAGTTCTGGAAATGGGATCGTGCTGACGGTGGCCCAACACTGTTACCTTAACGCTATTGAATTGTACACTTAGTAATTGTTAAAATGGTAAATTTTACTGTATTTTTACCACAGTAGAATCCCAGGGATGGGGGAGCCTGGTGGGCTGCCATCTATGGGGTTGCACAGAGTCAGACATGACTGAAGCGACTTAGCAGCAGCAGCAGCAGCAGAAGTATGAAGGACTATAAAAAATTGATATTGAATAAAAGTGATAATGTATTATGAGGTTCATAATATTTGTAGGAGTGAAATAAATGATCATGCTAGCACAAAGGCTGCAGTTATCCAGTTACTGGAAGTTCTTAGACTATACATGAAGTGGTCTAACATCACTTGAAGACAGACTGTGATAAGTTAAAAATATGTAGTATAAACCCTAAGGCAACCATTAAAAGAAAACTTATAGCTAATAAGCCAACAAAGGATACAAAATAAAATGAAATCATAAAACATACCCAATTAATCCAAAAGCAAGCCAAAAAAGGGGGGGCAACAAAGAATAGGTAAGACAAACAAAACAAATGGCATGACAGCTGACTGAAATTCAAACGTCTCAATAATCAGAATAAATATAAATACGCTCAGCACCACATGCAGAGATTGTTTTATTTTCTAAACGCAACACCTAACTACATGCTTTTTAAAAGAAACCTTCTTGAACTAGAGAAATACAAATAGGTTAAAAAGAAAAGGATGAAAAAAGACGCACCATGCAAATACTAATCAAAAGAAAGCAGTAATGCTGATATTAATATGAGACAAATGTGATTTCTATGCAAAGGCTATTACCAGGGTTAATAAAAGGTTATTTCACAGGAGGAGGGATAAACTGGGAGATTGAGATTGATGTATATGCACTACTATATTTAAAAATAGATAACTAATAAGAACCTATTGGACAGCACAGGGAACTCTACTCAATACTCTGTAATGACCTATATGGGAACAGAATCTGAAAAAGTGTGCACACATGTATGTGTATAGCTGATTCACCTTGCTGTACACCTGAAAGTAACACAATGCTGTAAATCAACCATACTCCAATAAAATTTTTTTTAAAAAAGCTTATTTTGTAAGGATAAAGGGGTCAATTCAGCAAAAGAACATAGGAATCCAAAAGGCTTATATATTGAACAACAGAGCTTCAAAGTACATGAAGCAAAGAACTGAAAGCAATACAAGGACAAGTAGACAAATTCATAATTACAGTCATAGATTTCAGTAATTTCCTCAATAACTGATAAAACCACAGACAAAACCAATAAAGACAGAGGAGACACTACAGCACCATATTAGTTTCAAGGGTACAACATAGCAATCAATAATTGTGGATACTGCAATGATCACCACAGTGTTAGCACCGGTCACCACACAGTTAGAGAATTTTTTTCCTTATGTTGAGAACTTCTTACATCTACTCTCTTAGAACTTTCAGTATGCAGTACAGTGTCATTAACTATCTTCACCACTTACATCCCCAGGACTTATTCATTTTATGAGTGAAAGTTTGTATCTTTTGACCACCTTTATCCACGTCACCCACTCTACCAACCCCAAGGGAAATGCAAATTAAAACCACTACCCCCACCTTACCAGAATGGCCAAAAATAAAAATAACAATGTTGGTGAAGATGTAGGGAAACTGGAACTCCCATCCATCATATACTACTGGTGGGAGTGCAAAATGGTACAGCCCCTTAGGAAAACATATGGACAGTTTTCTTAAAAAGTTAAACATATGCCTACCATACGAGCCAGCCACCCCACTCCTAGTTAGTTAGCTAAGGGGAATTAAAGTATATATGCACAGGATGACATGTATACAAATGTTCATAGCAGCTTTTTCTGTGACAGCCAAAACCTAAAAACAATCTGGATGTATATCCAATAGGAAACAGGATAAACAAACTGTGATGTATCCATACAGTGGAACACTACTCAGCATTAAAAAGAAACATCCAGTGTGTGCATAGACGTGGGTGAGCCTCCAANTATATATGCACAGGATGACATGTATACAAATGTTCATAGCAGCTTTTTCTGTGACAGCCAAAACCTAAAAACAATCTGGATGTATATCCAATAGGAAACAGGATAAACAAACTGTGATGTATCCATACAGTGGAACACTACTCAGCATTAAAAAGAAACATCCAGTGTGTGCATAGACGTGGGTGAGCCTCCAAGTCATCAAGTGGAGTGAAAGAAGCCTGGCCAAGGAGCAAATACTGAACTGTTCCTATATATATATATATATATATATATATGGGATCAAATGCAAGCTAAGCTACAATGACAACAAGCAGACCAACAGGTGCCTGGGAATGGGGCAGGTCACAGGGGAGGATTTTAAAAGGGTGCAAAGCAGGAAACTCTTAGAGGTGGTAGATTTTTTCATTTTCTTGATTGGGGTGATAGTCTTGAGATTATATATATATGTATCAATTGTACCCTTTAAGTGCCATTTATTGTATGTCATTTGTGCCTTTAAATTTTGTAAAAATTTAATTAAAAAACAAAACAGTTGGGGAAAATACCATTGCTATGCCCCATCTTCAAATTATTTTTGACCATGTTGCATCTCAGCAGTACTTAGACAGTAGAGAGAAAGCAATACATACTTGAGAAAGTCTGTCTCCCTGTGAATCCTCATGATCTCTGTGCTTGTCAAGCTCTTCTGGCCAGTTATGTGTGCAAACCCAGGGAACTGAAATGAAGAACATATATAAAATCACGGTGAAATTCTGGCCAGTTATATGTGCAAACCCAGGGAACTGAAATGAAGAACATATATAAAATCATGGCAAAATTCTAACCAGTTATGTGTGCAAACCCAGGGAACTAAAATGAAGAACATACATAAAATCATGGTAAAAACTCTGGTAAGGTAAATTACATAGAGTTCATCTCAGTGCTTTGTCCCACCATATGCAGCAGCCATCGTTTTTCCCACCAAGCTCCAGACACAACAGCCTCTTGGTGATCCTCACTTAGCTGAACTTGAAGTTACTCGACCAAGATCTTTGAAGGGCTGGTTTCTGTTCATCTTGAAGGTTTAATTAAAATGTCATCTTTTTGAGGGGGCTTTCTCTTATCCCCCTGAATTAGGATACTGTTCTTCCTACCTGGTCATTCTCTATCCCAGGGGTTCCCAAGTTTGGGTGTTTATCAGAAGAAAGGCCAATTAGAACAGATGATGGGGCCCACCTTAAAGACCCTGAGGCCGCAGGTCTGGAGGGGCGCAGTGGGGGTGGGTGGGTGTCTGCATTTCTGATGACTCCCAGGTGACGCTGATGCTACTGGTCTGGGGACCACACTTGGAAGACCATGGCTCTATCCCATTACCCAGGTGCGGGGAGCCAGTGTGAGAAATCCCATCCGTGACACGGTCACGTAGCAGAAATCCAATGGGCAAGGTGATCTGGATTTCAGGGGTTCCCCCTGAGTTTCCCTGAGCATCTACACCCCAAAAATAAGGAAACCAGAATATGCCTGCTGCCAGGAGCCAGTGTGGGAATCCCACCCGTGACAAGGTCATGTGGCGGACTCGATGGGCAAGGATGATTTGAGTCTCAGTGTTTCCCCCTGGTTATTTCCTGAGCATGTACCCCAGAAAATAAGAATCTGCCTGACACTGTACTTTTTCTAATTCTTCTGACATTCTCTGAAAAAAGTTAATTCAAGGCTTTAGTCTGCATTTGAAAGGAGTGTTTCAGCTCAACCCCCCTCTGATAATGCTCTAGCTTAAATGCTCTAATTTGCCTNTTTGAGTCTCAGTGTTTCCCCCTGGTTATTTCCTGAGCATGTACCCCAGAAAATAAGAATCTGCCTGACACTGTACTTTTTCTAATTCTTCTGACATTCTCTGAAAAAAGTTAATTCAAGGCTTTAGTCTGCATTTGAAAGGAGTGTTTCAGCTCAACCCCCCTCTGATAATGCTCTAGCTTAAATGCTCTAATTTGCCTAACAGGTTCCCCGGACCTTTTACAGCTTGTGAATTGCTTACAGCCTCCAACGGCGAGGGGCACGAAGCTTAAGTATTTTAAAGTTACAGAGCCTTTTCTAAGAGCTAAAAATCCTATTGGTGACAGGATTTCACTGTTGACTCAATGATTGCTGCCAGACCTCCTTATTCCTTGTCTTTTAGGCACCTGGGAAGATGTTAATCAATGTAAATGGAATATGGAAAAAGATATATAGTAGTTTTGATGTTAGCAATACTAGACTTTTGAGTTACTTTTCCTTTGTTATAAATCACTGTACTCCTCTTGTTACAAATTGCTATGTAAGAATGTAACTTTATTTAATGCTTTCTGAGAATGGCACCAGACTTTGGGAAGAATAACACAAATAAGTCTTCTGGTTAACAAATCCTTATCAGAAAAGGGCTGTAAAATGTTAATTGGCCTTTTGGTCAGAAGATGATGTAAATCACCTAAGACTTGTGTATACAACTAGGTATGCAGAGAAAAAAGCCTGGTTTTGATAAGAGTTTGGGCTGCTAACACTGCATAAATTTGTATTACCCCTTGATCTCTATGTACAATCAAAAAAGGTATAAAAGGCCTTGAAGGAGAATAGGGCCCCAGGGCCAGTCACTGGGAGGACTGGTTTCCCCTGTGTCTCTTTCTCCCTCTCCCTCCCTCTCCTTTTCGGGCTGAATTCCCATCTGGGGTGTGGAGGCTCACCGTGTCTACTTACTTGTCCTGGCTTCTAAGATCCATGCGAAAGGGAGCCAAAGGTGGGGCACCCTTAGATATTCAAGTGGACGCTGGTGGCCCAAAGTAGATGGTGCAAACCTTTTGTCTTGAGGTTTTATTGGCTTTCCACATAAACCAAGTTATTCAGCCTCTTTTCTCCACTTAATTTTCCTACTATACTATTATTTCCTAATCTAATCTTATATTTCTGAATAAATAAGTTTCTTCCTCGCTGACACCGTCCATGCTTCAAATTCCCTGGACCCGCCGGGGCTGGACCTCGGCACCCAGGTCTATCTTTTTCATGACAAATCACTATTCTCAATTATTTTTTCCATTATTCACAAGCTTATATCTGCCTGCCCCCATCCCCAACAAAATGTCAGCACCATGGGTACAGGGGACTTTTTTATCCAACTAGGTATCCCAGCTCTGGGACAGTGCCTGACCCGGGGTGAAAAGGCAGGAACATTTCCTTAAAATATGTTGCAGGAAGCATTAAAAACACAGTAGATCTTTAGCACCCAAAAGAGTTTCCTTAGCAGTTACCTGGGGCTGCTGGGGGGCTGGTCTAGAGCCCAATTCGTCACGGAAAGTTGGGGCTTCCCGCGGACTCTCTGAGAAGCGAAGGTCTTTCAGTGTTTTAGGGTCACTTCTTTCACCCATGTCTACAATTACATCAAAAGCATCATTCTGTGAATATCTGAAATCATATGTGCTTTCATGCAAATGTGTCTTCATAGTTAGAAACCTTTTAATAAGGGGCCACTGTTATCACATTCTTTCTCCAATGTAGTAACTATGCAGAGAAGCTCCCACTCAGTTGAATTCATAGCAATAAAGAAAAAAGTGGGCCCAGACTGAGAAAATGAAAATCTGCCCTGCCACATTCCCCAGCATTCTGCACCAGGCTGGGAGAATGGATAAATCCAGTTGAAAGGTCAGCAGGAAATATTATGTGTCCCAAGGACACACTGCAGCTGTCACACATCCTAAGAGTTCCCACTCTGAGTGACCACTGCTTCTTACTGACCAAGAAATCCTGCTCTCTAAAAGCAGATTATCATAAAACTTTGCTGTTCGAAATCATATCAGTAAGAATGAACCATACAACTCTTGCCTGGAAGACCCAGGTCACTGTGACACAGGGTTGTTGTTCAGTCGCTCAGTCATGCCTGACTCTTTGTGACCCTATGGATGGCAGCACACCAGGCTCCCCTATCCTTCACTGTCTCCCAGAGTTTGCTCAGACTCATGTCTATTGAGTTGGTGATGCTATCCAACCACAGAGAAGCAGCCTCAACATCCAACCTAGGTGCAGAGCTTCAGAGAAAGGTCTCTGGGCACTACTTTCCACATGTATCTTTGTTGTTTCCAAGGAAACAGAACCCTGGTCCCCTTCTCGGGTCCGTATCTCATGGCAACCATTTCCCATTGATCTCTGCTTCGCCTACCTATCAGAACTCTTCTTCCATTTAAGTTTCATCGAAACCCCACCTTCCCCCAGCAACTGCTGTCTGTACTTTAGTTGATGAGATCGCCACGGCTCCTCTACCATGTGGTCTGCCGTGTTGCAATGAATAGATGACTCTGACTCTGCCGGAGAGCTTGACTCTCCCTCCTGTAGCCAGGATGGCGTTAAAAGTCAAATGAGATCTTACTGTACTGTCCCGGTGTTTCTTAGTCAACCTTTCGGGAGACAAGAACACAAACCCTGAAGCTGTTTGGTGGTTTAGAATACTAGCTCACACCTTCATCCCGTCACTTCATACCTGGAAACTTTCCAAGGTTAGCATTCCAACCCAGTTTACTTTCAGGATTCTTATATTTCTTCCTTCCTTTTGATTCAACAAATCCATTTTTCAGTTCCTAGGAGGAAAGAGACTGCGTATCAATCACTTGACTCTGCCCGTTTAGACATGAAAATTAAAAGTTCCACAGGAGAGATGCTGACACAGCCTGCGCTTCTTTACTAGAAAGCGGTCAGAGTCATTTTCACCAAGTGACCTTTGTCTCGCTGTCTCTGGACACACACAGCTTTGACTCTGGGCTGCCTGCTTGGCAGCATGCCTGCTTGGGATGCCCCTTCCATGTCAAGTGGCTAAGACTGGAGGCAGGTGACAGCTCACACAGGTAGGACATCACACTCTTGGGAGACAGTGACAACAGAGGGACCATCAGACTCCGGGGGCAAAGACAGGGTGGGGTCAGACCCAGACAGATCTGCTGTCCACTGTCTTCCCACGCTCAGCCCCAAAACACAGACATGCTTCTCTCTAGCCTTCTTCTCCTCAGGGTCAGTCCCTCGTGCTTTGCTGAAGCCTGAACACCTGCTGGTACATGTTGGTTTTAACCCCTGCTGGCTGCCCCCTGGCCAGTGTAGACCCCTGGTCACAAGTGGGCCCCACACCGCGCCTGCATCCACCACTCTGGTCCCATGGCCTCTTTGCTGCCCTCTGGTTAATTGTTAGGCTGAAGGGACTCCCCCACAAAACTTCCCATCACCCCAATGAGAGTCTGAGACTTTCTGTTTAATTGCCTCACCATGGGCTGGCCCACCCTCTGACCCTGGGATCCATCCCACTGGTACCCAGAACCCGAGGACTAGAGTTTCAAATGTCCTTTCTAGACAGGTGTAGTTCATTCTCTAAAGAGGTGAGGCTTTGTATCTGGAGATGAAGCTTTCAACATAACTGAAGGCCACGCCCACTGAGGGCTCCTACTAGCCCGATACTTCTTTTCAACAAATATCTCTACCCTCTCCTACCTGTCCCCATGCAGGACATGGAGTATGGCAGAGTTACTCTCTGCTGCCTGGGAGCTTACAGTACATGGGGGAGACAGACAAGGAGCAGAGTAATCACGTGATCAAAGTACTTGATGAGAGAAGGCCTGGGAGCTAGGGGAGCAGAGACAGAACACAGCACGCAAACAGGGGAGTCACAAAGCAGGAAAGGATGACTGAGGACAGAAGCTGGCTCTGAGAGGCCAGGCTGAGGGTTTCTGCTTTCTTCCATAGGATAAAAGGAGAAGACACAGGAACCTAGACAGAGAGGCCAGTGAGGAGTCTCCAACAGGCAGGGTGGAGGACTGGCCAAAAGGTGGGGAACCAGCAAAGATGCTGTGCAGTGGTTGAGAGTGACCCCAACAATAAGGACCTGAAAATGGGTGACAGACTGACTCTGGGGGTAAATGAAGGGGAAGATGTGACCACTGAGGAAAGGGACCAGGGACGTGGTGACGATCCAAATGCATCATAGTGTCAGTACTTGCCTGCTTCAGAGGGTCCTTGAGAGCATTTTCCACAGTGTCTTCCGGAGAGACTGGGTCTGGTGGAACAGAGTCCACCTGAAACACCTTTGTGACAATGGCACTCTCTCTGCAGTCTCTGAAAATTATTCCAAACAGGGAAAGTCTGTGTGTCACACAAAGGTTCAAAGACAAGGTGTCCAGCAATTAAGATGACTCTAGAATGAATTATATTAATATTTTAAATTGGAGAGACCAAAATATTACCATTTCTATGGTCTTAGCCTTACTCTTATTCAGTTATCTCTTGCTATGTAACAAGACACTGCAAAACGTTATGTCTTAGAACAAAAGGTGTGGGTTTCCCAGCTCTCGTGTGGTTGCAGTCAGGTGTCAGTCAGCTTGGGCCTCAGTCAAGTGAAACTGCAACGCAGTCAGATGTTCAAAATGGTTTCTCCCCTCACGTTCTAAGTCTGGCCTGGGACAGCTGGGGACTTGCCAGTCATCTCTGTCCTTCCCTTTCTATCTCCCTTTCCAGGTGGTGAACTTGGGGTTCCTCATAGTAGTAGGTCTCAGGTAGGTCAGAGACTTCCTACAAGGTGGCTGGCTTCTCCCAGCACTTATGTTCCAAGAGAAGAGACCAGCCTAGATTCAGAAGGAGGGGATACTGTGGGAGGCATGGCTCACTGGGGGGCCATTTGGAGGACTATCTACCACATTCACCATAAAGATGTCATACCTTAATCCTGAAACTATTCTGAAGCAAAGAATGAGGTTACCTGTATATCATTCATTCCACATAAGTTATGGGGATTTCTCAACTGTAGGTAGCATAATATACACTGCCCTGGGAGATTTTAACTGTTATTCCTCAAATACTAGCCAGTTTTCAATTTATTCATAATATTTCACAATTAATCTGCAATAGAAGTCCCATGAGAAACCAACAGAGAGGTGGCCAGAAGTAAATTCTGGAGGTGATTTCCCCTCAGCACCAGCAGCTCATCTATATACTCTTTTCTAAATATTTTTACTCAGGTATAATGTACACGACATAAAATGCACTTGCTCTAAGTATATAATTTGATGATACTCCATACATTTATACAGCTGTGCAACTACCACCACAGTCCAGTGTTACAACAACCTGTTTCTAGTTACTCCTCACTTCCACCTCCCACACCAGGCAACCACTGATCTGCTTCCTGTCTTCATAGTTTTGCCTTTTCTGTGCTGTGCTGTGCTTAGTTGCTCAGTCGTGTCTGACTCTTTGCGACCCCATGGACTGTAGCCCTCCAGGCTCCTCTAACCACGGGATTCTCCAGGCAAGAATACTGGAGTGGGTTGCCATGCTGATAAATGTAATCCTACAAATACAGTCCCACATGTCTGGCTGCCTTTGTCTTTTTTCTTTTTTCCCTGAGGTTCACCCATGTAGTTGCATGGGTCAGCAATTCATTCATCTTTATTCTTGAGTAGCATTCCATTTTACGGATGTACCACAGTTTGTTTATCCATTCCCCAGTGGACAATCATTTGGATTTTGCCAGCTTGGAGGTTACAATACTTAATACTGTTATGAGTATTCACGTATGAGTATGTATAGTATGAGCCCCTGAGGTTGGGTTTTCTCTTGTTTGTAACGAGGCGCCTGACTTAAGCTTTGCTGAGGCATCCACTTCAAAGACAGTGCTCTTGAGTAAACACATCACCAGCCACAGGACCAGATGAAGATCCAGCCACTGCACTGGCCCCCCTCCACCCCAAGGAAGCCCTTTTATTTTAGAGATCTTGGTTGGTTTCCATGACTGACCAATTGGGCAATTTTTTCTCTTCCCACTGTAAGTTCTTGCTCATACATTCAAAATTCACCAATGAAGACTGAGCCCATGGAACTCCTCAGCCCCCCACCCTCAGCCCTAATAAAAGCAGACCCTTGGCCTGCGACTTGTCCCTTCTTCTCTCCCCCCAACCCCATCTCTTTGTACTTGTGACCTCGCTGGGTGCCACATAATCCCCAGGACTTGTAAGTAATAAACTTCTTCTCTTTCCAAGTTCCTTGATGATTACTGCTGAGGGCCTCTTGGAATTGTAATAAGAACAACAAGGGCTGGCTGGTCCAGCCATGTATGTGGACAGATACNTGACCCCACGGACTGTAGCCCACCAGGCTCCTCTGTCCATGGGATTCTCTAGGCAAGAATACTGGAGTGAGTCACCATGCCCTCTTCCAGGGGATCTTCCCAACCCAGAGATCGAACCCACGGCTGCTGCATTGCAGGCATTCTTTCCTGTCTGAGCCACCAGGGAAGCCCTAAGAAATGTTTACCATTAAGCCATGTCAAAGTCTTAAGCCACATTTTTAGAAGAAGAAAACAATTCTCAGAAATATACAACTGGTCTAAACAGCCACTACCTATCAGTGAGTGACAGTATTTAAGAAATAACATGATCAGTGGGTACTTGCATGTTCACTGGCTGGAGAGACTTATAGGCGGCTAAACTTTGGGGAAGCATGTGTTTTGTTGTTCTTAGTAACAAACCAAATTTACAGATACAGGTATCTGGATGCAGATATAGAAAGTCTTTTAGATGAACTGCTTGTTTAACTCATTCACTTCAGCATCACTCTCATCTGGATGCTCATCATCATTGGCTCATGGCCTGTTATCCAAGATACGGTGTCCTCCTAATAAGATAACTTCCTNGCTAAACTTTGGGGAAGCATGTGTTTTGTTGTTCTTAGTAACAAACCAAATTTACAGATACAGGTATCTGGATGCAGATATAGAAAGTCTTTTAGATGAACTGCTTGTTTAACTCATTCACTTCAGCATCACTCTCATCTGGATGCTCATCATCATTGGCTCATGGCCTGTTATCCAAGATACGGTGTCCTCCTAATAAGATAACTTCCTCACATCACAAATATCTCCATCCAGGGGCCATCTGAGTCCTGAGGTATGGTCAGGTTTACGGCCTGGCTGGCTCTGAGCAGAAGCCTGTTCCCAGTCACTTGCGGATCACTGTCCTTTTCTATCTCTGTGTATTTTGCAAAACTATTTACTTATTCATTTTGGCTATGCAGGGTCTTTGTTGCTGCATGCAGGGTTTCTATCAAAGAAGGCGATGGCACCCCACTCCAGTACTCTTGCCTGGAAAATCCCAGGGATGGGGGAGCCTGGTGGGCTGCAGTCCATGAGGTCCGAAGAGTCAGACATGACTGAGTGACTTCCCTTTCACTTTTCACTTTCATGCACTGGAGAAGGAAATGGCAACCCACTCCAGTGTTCTTGCCTGGAGGACCCCAGGGACAGGGGAGCCTGGTGGGCTGCTGTCTCTGGGGTCACACAGAGTCGGACGTGACTGAAGTGACTTAGCAGCAGCAGGGTTTCTCCAGTTGCAGCAAGCGGGAGTTACTCTTCACTGTGGTGCATGGGCTTCTTATTGCAGGGGCTTCTCTTATTGTGGAGCACAGGCTTAGTTACTCTGCAGCATCTCTGAAGGTTCTTCTTGGACCAGGGATCAAACCTGTGTCCCCTGCATTGGCAGGAGGATTCTTAACCCCTAGATCACCAGGGAAGTCCTCTGTGTATTTTTGCAAGTTTCACAATACTAGTGTGCCATCTTACATCCTAATTTTTTTCACTGACTATATCACAAATATTTTCCTATATCATTCAAAACTTCATGACCACAAGTTTTCCTCTTAGTATGTTAAAGACCTGTCATTGCTAACAGTCTTGTCTAAAGGCCTTTTTCTCCTTATTAAGAAACTAATGGCCTGAAAAACCTAGAGACAGAGACTTGAACAAAGTGGCATGATTTCCTAAAGAACTATTTTATCACAATTAGATACAAGCACTAACTTTCAAAATTTTTTGTATACGTACTTTTCCTAAGCTGAGTACATCTGAAATACTAACAGCATTTCAGAGCAGAGTGGGCAGAGAACAAGATGGTGAGACGCATAAACAATGTTCTTATTCTTCAGACTCTGATGGAAGCTCTATTAGCTCCTTTGAACTACAAAGTCATTGATTGCGACTTCATTTTACTGTCACCTAGCAGCATGACGCACCAGAGTAATCAGCTTATTAGTTTTCAATAACTGAGATGACTTGTTTCAGTAGAAACGGGTTGGCAAGTGGGAAAAGCCACAGATCCGAATTTTTAATAAAGAATAATCATATGTCAGGGGGTTGTTCTGTTTTCATTTTATTATTAAAAAAAATTTTTTTTTAATGCCAAGCAATCATCTTCATTGTAGAATTTGTAGCTTAAAAGGCCATGCAGTAGTTTAGCCAGCAGGGGGAGCCTGGAGTCTGATTTAAATTACCTGCGCCAGCCCCAGTATTAGTCTTCCAGAAATGTGGCCAAACCTGTTTTGCGGCACAAAATAATTCCTCTTATCACAGACTAATCTGCAAAGCATTTGAGGATCTTTTTTCTCTACAACCCACAGTGAAGTTTACCAAATTAAGTGGTATTTCTATACTTGAAACTGAAAAAAATTGTTGACTAGGAAATAAAAGGACAAAGAAAAGAATGAATTAGCTAACGCTTAAATCAAAATGATGGTAGCTTTGAAGGGCAATAAAGTCAGTACAAAATCAGATGGAGAACCATGGTGGTCATAGGCCATGTCTTGGAGAATAAAAGAACCATCCACTAAAAGCAGCATTTTCCTCAAGACCAATCCCTTCGGAGGTCCCAAACCCTGAAAAGGCTCTTTGGAGAAGGAAATGGCAACCCACTCCAGTACTGTTGCCTGGAAAATCCCATAGATGGAGGAGCCTGGCAGGCTACAGTCCATGGGGCAGCAAACAAAGAGTAGGACATGACAGCGATTTCACTTTCTTTCACTTTCCCAAAATCCCAGTGTGGATTTCAGACTAAAAACAGTATTAATATACACAGCACTTCACTGAATTATACCCTTTTACCCATATGATCACCTCTAGGTCCATCCATGTGGCTGCAAATCAAGACTCTGTTTTAAACAAGTAATTGTTTATATGTTCTATCCATAAAACTTTTCCTCATGTTAATCAGTATGTAAATATGTGTATTTTACAGTATAACTCAGTAAAAGACAAACACAAAGGTTACAGACATATGCTGAAATTAAGATAACTTTTTCTTTAGTGTCTTTATAATCCAGCACCGATTCTCATTGAAATGAGTAAAGTTAAAACATAATAAATATAAATCATCCCAGTCATTATGCTCTTGACTTACTTAGTGACTGCGATAGCTTTAACTTGTATTTTTCCATCAGGCAGGGTAATAGGCTTCGTATACTTAAAGGTAGTGTTTTCACCATAACCAATTTTCTTTTGGAATTCAGGTTTGCTGCCATCCAGGGTATAATATATGTTTACATCTGGGGTGTCTGAAAAACCCAAAACAGGATATCTAGAATTAATACTAAAGTAGCAAGTCCCTGAATAATGCCTAGGGATCAGTTATTTGAGATTTTTAAAAAATATATACTGCAGAAATGAATAACATAACAAGAGAGTTTTTTTTTGTGCCAGGCACTGTGAATTAACTAATTTTATCAGTACAACCTTATGAGATAGGTCCTATTTTATACCCACATTACACACGAGGGAACTGAGTCCCAGAGAGGTTAAGAAATCTGGTAAATGACAGCAGAATTTTGATCTGACTTCTGGGAAGTTGGATCTGTTGACCAGGCTCATTTCTTTTTAAAACAGGAGGGATTAAAAAAATTTTTTTTAATTTATTCATTTGACTGTGGTGGGTGTTAGTTGCTCACAGGTCATGCTCTTGAACCATATGGCATTTTGCCTCTCCGACAGAGCACTGATACAAACCAAGCAGGGGTGAATTTTAAAACCACAGTGTCTACTTAGAAAGCAGAAGCTAATTTTTCATTTTTGAGCATTGCTTAAAAAATGATTCTGTTATATTTTATTTGGACTTGGTAAGTGATTCGTGTACTTCTTGGGAAAATTAAGAAAGGTAATAAGGTAATAAAGGTAAAGGTAATAAATTCAGATGATCCAAGATTCAAAAGGTCAAACAAGGATATACAATGAAAACTTTCCCTCCAAGTCCCCTGCCCTCATCAGCTGCCCAAAGGCAACCAATAATATCAACTGTCTTTCCAATGTATGTCTGTAGCTTACATTCATACAAGCATATACGTACATATTTTTTAATCTCTCCCTCTCTGTACATACAAATGGCGTATCACACCCTGTTTCACACCCTTTTTCTCTTCATTTAACATTGTATCTTGTATATTGTCCTATATTGCTCCTTTAAAAAGCACCCCATTCTTCTTTATGGCTGCACTGCATTCTATTCCAATGGATGAATCACTGGCCAACAGCCAATCCCTACAGATGAACATATAAACTGTCTTCTTTTCCTTTTCTTTTTTACTTTTGCTATTGCAAAGACTGTAATGAATAACTCTGCAAATAGTTCTTTTTATATCTGTAAAATATGTAGAACTAGTACTGTTGTTGAGTCAAAAGCTATGCGAGTTGGTAATTTTGATTAATGTTGCCAAACTTCCCTCCATGGACATTGAAACAATTCACCCTGCTACCAGCAGGGAATGGAAGTGCATGTTAACTCACCATCTCAACCATATCATGTGTGATCATTTTTTTTTTTTTTGCTGATACTTTATTTCTATTTCCCAGGTTTTAAAAAAAGTATCTCATAGCTTTAACTCACATTTCTTATATTTTGAGTAAGATTCACTCACTCATTCAACAAGTATTTACCAAATGCCTATTACATGCCAGACACTGTTTGAGACACTGGGAATACATCAGTGACAAAAGTCCCTCCTCTCACAGAGCTTCCATTAAAAAAAACACACACACACAAACAGGAAACAACTACACAGAATTTGTTAAGTGGTGATTAAGTGCAAGGGAGTAANTAAGATTCACTCACTCATTCAACAAGTATTTACCAAATGCCTATTACATGCCAGACACTGTTTGAGACACTGGGAATACATCAGTGACAAAAGTCCCTCCTCTCACAGAGCTTCCATTAAAAAAAACACACACACACAAACAGGAAACAACTACACAGAATTTGTTAAGTGGTGATTAAGTGCAAGGGAGTAAATAAAGCAGAGGATAAGCTCTGCCCAGCAAGCAAGTGAAGGGTGAATAGGAGCATATTCTCATATGTTTAAAACACACATATTTCCTTTCCTATAAAATGTCTTTTCACATCCTTTGCCCATTTTTCCTATTGGGACATTATTACTTTTGGTACTGAATTGCAGAATCTTTCACTTATTAGACATTTCAGATATTAGAGAAATTGGATACCTTGTCATCATGTGTCAATCAATACCCAACTTCTCCAGAGGGTTATGAGCACATATATTATGACTTGAATTTTGGTTTGAGGAATTTTTAAAATAATATTAGCTTTCAAGATAAAGGAAGACACAGTATAATATATATATTCTTAGTTGGACCTCTCAGTCTAGGAAGCCCAGGTGTCACATCATCGGTACATATAGTTTGTATGCACATTAGTTATTCAAATATGTAACTGGAGTCTTTATATATAGTACTGTGTGCCCGTTAATCCCAAACTCTGAATTTATCGCCTCCTACCCTCTTTGGTAACCATAAGTTTGTTTTCTATGTCCGTGAGTCTATTTCTGTTTTGTAAGACCATTTTTTATAGATTCAAAATATATGTGATATCATATGATATTTGTCTTTTTCTGACTTACTTCACTTAATATGATCATCTCTTAGGTCCATCCATATGGCTGCAAATCAAGAGTCTCTTTTAAACAAGTAATTGTTCATGCCTTCTATCTATAAAACTTTTCCTTCTCTTTATGTTTATTACATATGTAAATGAGTGTGTGTGTGCATTTCTGGCATGAAAAAGAAACACATTCACTGCGTTATTTCAGCAGAAATAGCTATAATGTCTTTTGGCATCACCATGTGCCAGAACCTGTGTGCCTCACATCACATATCAATTCATTAATCCTCATTATGACTCCAAACTATAGATAATATTATCACTCTCTTACAGTCTAGAGGCTGAGACTAAGAAAGGCTGAGGAATGTACTGAAGATCACTAGATGTTTTCAAAGCCAGGATTCTTCACTCTCCAACCTGTCTGACTGGGAAGCCTGTGTTAGTAGGTCAAACTGATATCCCAGAAAAACACTGAGAATCCTGGGAAAGTCTGGGGAAGCAATGGGACATCCTAACCTGGCTAAAGTAAGTCATGGCGTTGCTGCAAATCTTTCCAACACAGATGGAAGGTTGGCAAGAGCCAGCTATTGTAACCTATATAAATACCACTCTAGAAACCAACACTGTTTCAAATTTTCAAAGTTTTACAGTCATCCCAAGATCCTGATTATAGAAAGGATGCAAAGAGGGTATATCAACAACCATATGAATATAGAGAACATGGCAGGGTTATTTTAAACAATTTCAGTACATTTGATTCTTACCTGATTTCATTTCCAAAAGCGTATTGTTATCGATTTCATGGTTGGCCTTTCCGGGCTGAGGCACCCGCAGGGGTATGATTTGAGGGACACACACTGAACCAGCTGTCATTTTCCCTCCTTAAATTAAAAAAAAAAGTGGGTGAAAATTAATTCCAAGGGACACCTATATGTGAACAGACACCGAAGAGCAGTATCTCATTCAAATACAGTAAGACTAGTAAAAACTAAAGAGAATGTTGTTCCTCTACCATCTACAAATATCATTTTTCTTTTTTCTTTTTTCAGGAGACTCATTTCAGTTCTTTTGTCTTTTTTANGAAAATTAATTCCAAGGGACACCTATATGTGAACAGACACCGAAGAGCAGTATCTCATTCAAATACAGTCAGACTAGTAAAAACTAAAGAGAATGTTGTTCCTCTATCATCTACAAATATCATTTTTCTTTTTTCTTTTTTCGGGAGACTCATTTCAGTTCTTTTGTCTTTTTTAAAATTGAAGTATAGTTGATTTATACCGTCGTGTGTAATATAAACATAATTAAAAAATTTTTTTATGTGGGCCATTTTAAAAAGTCTTTATTGAATTTGTAACAACATTGCTTCTATTTTATGTTTTTTGGCTGTAAGACATGTGGGATCTTAGCTTCCTGACCGGAGAATGAGCNATAGTTGATTTA
Source organism: Neotragus moschatus (assembly GCA_006410615.1). Classification (NCBI taxonomy): domain Eukaryota; kingdom Metazoa; phylum Chordata; class Mammalia; order Artiodactyla; family Bovidae; genus Neotragus; species Neotragus moschatus. Next base: position 38,053 of record SJYA01001816.1, read on the forward strand.
TACCGTCGTGTGTAATATAAACATAATTAAAAAATTTTTTTATGTGGGCCATTTTAAAAAGTCTTTATTGAATTTGTAACAACATTGCTTCTATTTTATGTTTTTTGGCTGTAAGACATGTGGGATCTTAGCTTCCTGACCGGAGAATGAGCCAGCACCCTCTGCACTGGAATGCAAAGTCTTAACCAATGGACCACCAGGGAAGTCCCCAAATACCATTTTTAATGGACATAATTATTGTGTCTGCTGTATTTTTGCTGTCGAGATCTTGTGTGGGCTTTTGATTACCTGAGTATTTACCTCACTTTGGGAGGGGAAAGCAGGAGTGTATGGGATGGCGGAATAAAATTTAAAGTGAGCATGTTAAATGCACATGTCAGATCAGAGATCATCACTGATGACCAGACCTAAGCAACCCCTGGATCATTACCAGTCTATCCTGCCTCTGTTTAGTACACCACCTCTCTTGGCTTCAGGCAAGACAGCACACAAGAGGAACAGAGGTAACTTTGTATGTAGCATGAAATTTTCATTTAGAGCCAGCTTCCTTGGAAAAGCTCCATGTTCAAAGTCCTGCAGTTGTCATCAGTTGGTTCGTGCCTGTGAAAGCTGCAAAAGAAACTTTAGAAAATGACAGAGGGTCACGCCTCAGCCAGTGGAAAGACGGCACGGATATATCAGTGAGGAACGAACACAAAAGTCTCTCACTCCATCTACTGTATTTATAAGTAATTAAGTACAAGTATGGGGGTCTTAGTGATCTTTTTCTTGGGGATAGGAGGGTTCATAATTATTAATACACCAAGGATTTGGTGGGGGAACCCACATCTTTAAACAGTCTCCCATTCCATCTACTGTATTTATAAGTAATTAAGTACAAGTATGGAGGTCTTAGTGATTTTTTTCTTGGGTGTGGGAGTGTTCATAATTATTAATACATAAAGGATTTAGGGGGGAAAATCCCACACCTTAAAATCCATTTACATCTTGGATGGTCTGTTCAAATTTCAATGATAATGGATGCATAGGTTTTACTCAGTTAAAATCTACATTGAAATTCAATTTTTATAGAGTACTTCTTGTACCCTCCCCTATTATTTACAATTTTCCAAATACTTACATAATCTTATTTATCAATTTGTGATTGGGCATTTATTATTTTCGTTTCAGTTTTGGGTTTTATTCTAAACGATGCTGCCTTGGAAATTCCCTGACGGTGCAGTGGTTAGGATTTGATGCTTTCACTGCAGGGGCTCTAGTTCAATCTCTGGTGGGGGTATCAAGTTACTGCAAGCCATGCATGACATGACGCCAAAAATTTTTTTTTAATAAATAAATAAATAATAAATGAATAAAACTGCCCCGAATGTCTCTGTGGTTTGAGGTTTGTCACAGACTATAACCCAAAGGTGGGATGGCTAAATTTAAGGGGAGAATTTAATGCCTGGTTGGATAGTTCCAGGTCGGAGGCTAAGAATTTAAATTGCAGATACATATACGGATAGCGCGACAGCCCCTGCAGAAGGGCTCTGGAGCGTGCCCATCCTCACATTTTCATTTACGTGAGAGGCAGTTAAAATTAAAAAATGGTTAAAAATTTGTTCAAAATAAAAACGTCTGGGGGTGGGAGG